>BSBK01001906.1:1075000-1675000 GCA_027943335.1 Chamaecyparis obtusa
GGATAAATAAATTTATAATTCCTAGGAGAGTCTTAGGTGAATTATTTTTCTCTAATAATAATAATAGTCGATTGGATATTTTTTGTATTATTATAATGTTCTATTCCCTTAGTCGAACTAACCAATATGATTTTGAGCCTTAATTAGAGTTAATACTGTCCATTGATTACAATAATACTCTTCTTATTAATCAAGCTTAATAATGTTCTAATTAGTAACATTTGGATTTATCCTCCTTGTAACTTTTATCTTAAACCCTAATTAGGGTTTCGCTAGACTAACATATTTGATGAGCAAGGGACTTTGGCACGCTAGTGCATGCCATGATTCCCCTTGTGAGTTGCATGTGTTGGTCATTGTTTTACGTATTGAGTTTTAGCAAAGCTTAGTGTGCAACCTAGGAGTTGTTTAGTGATCTTTTCAAAAAAATTGTTGGTGTGATTTTGTCCTAGTATTTTTGTCATTACAGGTAGGTAAAGAGAATCTCTTACATATCATGGATCCATGATCTTCCTAACAATATGTTGTAAGAAAGAGGGATATCAAGAACTTGAAAGGCCACGTCTTTTTCAACTGGGCCAATTTGAATAGGTAACACATTCAATCCCTTGGAAGACCTTTCAACTTCATCATAGACTTTAATAGTAATCTTTTTCCTTGGACCAATGGTGTATTCTGACAATCCCAACTGCTTAATCATGTTGAAAGCAAAAATATTTAACTTAACGCCATTATCTATCCGAATGCATTCGACTCAGGTTTGATAGATTTGGATTTCAATATGTAGGGCAAGGTTATGTTGGTGACCTAAATACTTTTCATCTTCCTCAAAAAATGAAAGGTAATGTGGAGCAGAAATGTGATTAACCATGGTCTTAAATTGATCAGTATCAATGTCTTTGGGAAACTTGGTGTTCGTAAAGATTTCCATAAGATATCCTTGTGTGTAGGTGATAACTCTAGCAACTCAAAGATTGAAATTTGGGTTGGAGTACGTTGAAGTTGATCTACTAGATTATAGTTTGACTTGCTAGAAGTAAAGACCTATTTGGAAGAGGATGCCATTTTCTTAGGATTATCTTTCTTGGAATAATTTTGACCCCTAAGAATAACCTTGGGTTGACTCCTGGTGACATCATTTAAACTTTCCCTATGTCAAGGAGAGTAACACCTCTAAGCATGATCATGTGGTTACCCTCATTACAAGATTGGGGTTGCGTAGAAGAACCAATACCTTTCAAGATAATCTTAGGTTCCTCATTAATATCTGAATCATAGTTGGGTCCATTATGTTTAGATCTCACCATGTTATTGTTTTCATTCACAAGTTCAAGCATAAGAATAACATTGTCATTATTCATATAAGTGTAGTTGATTTTAGATCCCTCATCTTTATTTTATGTTTCTCACTTTTCAAACTTGGGGAGTGGTTCCTTAAAATCCTTATGATCAAAATTCTTAACAAGACCATCTACTCCAACTTTTCCATCCTCGACAAGATCTTGAATGACATGTTTTAACTTTATGCATTTGTCAGTTTTGTGTCCCTTGTTTTTATGATACTCATAATAATGGTTGTTATTGTTGGAAATTTGGCTGAAGTGAGTACATTGATGTTGTCATTATGGAAACATATGATCCACATTAAGAGCACATAGGTCAGAGAGCAAGTATGGAAGATCGCAATGCAAATTTGTCTAAGTGTGAGATAGTGTTTTCACAGTGTACCAGGATACAGTTTTGGTTTGCGTTGTTGACTGGAGAAAGTTCAATGCTTGTGCACTTGAACATAGATGCTATGATGGCTACTAACGACCTGTCTCAGAGTGCAAGTCAGTACAAAATGTACAAAATTAGTTATGGTAGTTTTACCGAAGACAGTGTTAAGCTGACAGGTCAGAATAAAAAGATAGAATTGGTAAAGAGTTAAGGGATTATTTTGTCTACCAAAATAATGACTTAAAAATATAAAGGGATGACATCCTAGATGTTTACCCTTAGATAAAAATATATGGAAGCCGACCATGTAAAGTTATTAGCCTTAATAACTTGTATATATGTAATTATAATTGTAAGAAGAAAAAAGGTGTATATGATGATGATATGATATGATGCGAATGTAAGAGCAGCAAAGAAGACATTGATGCAAGGAATATAAGGTTATGTACCTTCATCCATTTTTGTAATCAATATACATTGTATATTACCTGTTTGGGCAGTGGGCTCATCTTGTAATAAGATTTTGTATCTACAACTCCTAACAGGGTTGAGGCTTCTAACAAGGCCTATAGTCCCTTAACCAAGACTGATACACTATACATATGTAATAGACTTCTAACAGGGTCAACATCCTTAACAAGATACTTTTGATTAGTGAATCTATCTAATGCAAACACAATGAAGAATGCAAAGTAACTATGAAATGATTAAACTAATTTAATTACCTTCACCTACCATGCAGCTTGTCTCCATTGTCCTCCTAGCTTTGATTTCTTAAAGATGTTGAGCTCTTAGATTTTCAATATAAAGCCTTCTCCCAAGATGCTACCAAAGTGTGAAGATTAAATGAAATTGTGTGCACAATAGCTTATGCAAACTAATGGATGAAATGCAAATGAAATGGTGATTGCTATGGAATGCTTGATTGCTTAAATACTTGGATGCTTGAATGCTTGAATGTTTGTTATCAAAAAATACCTATTAGCTCTCAAATGGGAAATGAGGATCCTTTTATAGAGTTTTGGAGGATCTAGGCTTAGGTGGCACAATCCTACGGTTGAGAATGAAAGGTGGAAGATCCTAGGGCTAGGATTGACTTGGTTGAGGGAGTTGAGAGAAAGGGGGATGTAGTTAGAATGTGAGAGGAAGAATAGGGATGATGTTCCTCTCACATTGACATGGAGGAGAAGAAGGTGGAAGGGAAAGACACATGTCAAGTGTCTCACAAAGACCAAAGAGAGAAAGGAGGAGAGACATTTTCCTCATGAGGACTCTTTGTACAAGTGTCCCATGAGTCACCTTTGACCCTTAGAGGTGGCTTGAGAAGCCCCTTAGGAATAGGGAATGTCTCTTGACTTGGTTGTTGAGAGGACATGTGGTCATGAGACCAAGTCCTATGAGGCCACATAGCCCTTAAGAATAGGACATGTGTGGGTGAGGATAAATATGAATAAATAATTAATAATAATTATTTATTTTAGCCAAGGTGATGTGTCAGGTGACTAGGTGGATGAAGTGCATTAGAAGACTTAGTCATATTTAGGTGATTGTGTATTTAATTAAATCACTTTAATAGGCTATTTAGAAGACTTAGGATATAGAATTAGACTATAGTGAATTTATTAAATAAATTGAATAATTTACTTAATAAATAGAAGAAATAAATATTAATTAAATAATAAATATTTAATTAATTTATCAAGTCAACAGTAATTAAATAATAAATATTTAATTAATAAATGAAACTATTTTTAAGTGTATACATTTTTCCCCTCTTTGAAATAATGTGTTGGTCACATTGTTTCAAAGAAAAATCAAACATTTTTTCCCCTGCCCCAGATAATGTCTCAGACAACCTATGCATGCCCCCTCGAGAGATTGATTGACAAAAAAGATTATTTGAATTTTTATTGGATTTTATTTTTTTTTGTGTTTTTGTACAATCAATCTCATGAAAGAACGGTAGAAAATATGGAGGAAAATGGGGTGGAATGGAAGAAAAAAGGGAGATAGGGTCCACACACCAAGCACATCGGGTCCACAGGCTATAAATAGGGCTAAGGGGTCCACAATAGGCTCATTGTGCACACTTGTAACTTGGAGATTAGAGCACAAGAGAGAGAAGAACAGAGCCACCAGGATGTCATTTCCCTTGTCAGATCACCACTTCAAGAGAGTCAAACGCTTCCAGCGACCACCCGATTCGGGTGAGCCAGTAGGTGATTCGATCCTCCTTCATAATTTCATGATGTGATGCATGTTAATGTAGAATTTTAGCATGTTTAGGGTAGATCAAATGGTAGAATTAGATTAGAAAATTTTATTGTTCTAGGTGGAATATGAATGCGCAGTTGTGGCGCATCAATGCATAGCAACTTGTGATGTTTGCGAAGGAATTCAAATTTTTTGTGCATTTGTTAAGGATAAGTGCACATTCATACTAGGAGAATGGTAGTGGTGCGCAAGCATGAAATAAAAGTGCACATAGGTACTTGTTGTGCATGTGTTATGAAAAGCTATGCAAATGGTCAATAAAATGGTGCATATGTTTAAAGCTATGCAAATGTCAATAAATGTTGCGCATGCATGTTTCAATGTGGTGCATATGTGTGAAGTGATGGAATGTAGTGAAAAGAGATAGTCAATTAGGTCCAACTTGATGTCGATAAGCTGATTTGATCTGTCGGTGATTGATTGTGATAGATTTGATAAAGATTGGTAACATTGTAGCATGTTCACTAGTTAGCCAGTCTGAAATAGACAATTGATAGAATCATCTGTTGAAACATGTGATAAACATGTTTGAAATTGATATGATAGCATAGATAGATTGATAGACTAGTTTATAAAAATCTGATAGGTTGATTGTTGTTGACTTGAATAGGAGGATATCACAAATGTTCTGATGTCATGGGAGAGATATCTCATCACACAGAATCTGAGACCAGCATTGTCAGAGACAGAGAGACTGTTGATTGGAGTGTCGGGACTTTACTATGTGATTTACACACCTGAGATTTGGGTGAATCTGAGCATGATGACCGCATTAGCTGAGAGATGGCACTCGGAGATGAGTACTTTCCATATTCTAATAGGGGAGATGATAGTGACACTAGAGGATGTATATCACATCCTCCAGCTTCCCATCATAGGAGAATTAATGTAGTACGATCGGCACGGTGGAGTCACAGAGTGCAGAGCCATCTTTGGGGATGAGGATATAGATGATGGAGAGATTAGTTGGGAGGATATGGTCAACTTATATGACCCTCTTCTAGTGGTTCTAGCAGGTGCGATTGGGGGATTCGTATGCCCTGATCAAAGGTCACATGGATTTGTAGTTGGATGGGGCCGTACATTACAGCAGGTGATGGAGGGGACCTGATTTGCTTGGGGGGTGTGTTTATTAGCACACCTATATCATGATTTACATTAGGTGGTGTACCACGGGGGTGCATCTCTATCAATAGGGGTGACACTGCTCCATGTTTGAGCATGGGAGTATATTGCAGTGACTAGACCATTGGTGATTAGATTCTGGGGTGTAGGGTAGCCCTATATTCATTTGTACTCCTCAGTTTTGTCTCAGAAAAAATTGGGACATTTAGATTTTTGGCAGTACACATTTGATACATTGGACATAGTGACATGGAGACCCTACCTAAGGTGTGAGCCATGGGATGATGAGCAACAGATAAGATTCTATTTTGAGTCACAATGGTTGATAGGGCAGATGCCCTTTATTATTGAGAGATAGCTGGTCAGTTGGGTTCTGCACCAGTTTGGCAAGATTCAGGGTATGCCCCAGGGAGTGACTGAGTTTGCATGAACACATTAGGAGAGATAGGATTGGGGGCCCATGGCATCATTCGATGTTGCTTGGTAGGATTTTTTGGATACACCATTCTAGGCATGGTCTATGAGGTAGACAGTTGTCGATCCTGGGATGACTACGAATTTGGAGCAGTTTTTGAGAGATCATCTGGTACCATGCATCATAGATCTAGCAGTGAGACCTCCAGAGAGAGATCCCATAGATAGACATCGAGGGAGGTGGTGAGGATGAGATAGGAGGGGATGAGGGAGAGGAGGAGATGGAGGAGGAGATGGAGATGGTGGAGATGGAGGTGGTGGAGATGGAGGTGGTAGAGATGGAGGGAGAGGTGAGAAAGTTGGCCCACGGATGAGGGGAGGTGGAGTGAGGTAGAGGGGATAGGGATGGAGATAGCCTCCGGTATAGCCAAGATAGCCAGCTGTAGGAGCTCCCTTACAGGTACCAATCACTTAGGTATAGATACCAATTGTTGTAGTACAGGGAGCAGCTGCATAGGGATAGGCGCAGGTGCCATAGGTATAGGTACAGGTGCAGTGATAGGCAGGGCAGGTACAGGATGATGTAGACATTCTATTAGCCCAAGTTGGTGTGGTATAGGGTGGTGTATAGGATGTGGCTAATGCTAAGATGCTAGATGTATAGGCACAGGATGAGCAGGTAGACATGGACATCGGGGGATAGGATCCCTATTTACAGAGAGACGCGGTGGAGGAGGAGCCAGATATTGATGCACTGCTAGTTAGACTAGTAGTTACACAAGTATAGGTAGACTAGGTGCCAGGTCTAGAGAGACAGATAGAGAGGCTAGAGTGCCAGATGGATGTCCTGAGACATGAGTGGGATGTAGTGATTGAGAGACTCGGGGAGTCTAAGATGTTATTAGATGAGTTACAGAGGACAGAGGACCTAGGTCCCCATGGAGATATCATGAGAGCCATGATACATGCCGGGAAGGAGATATCCTACTGGCGAGAGGCATATAGATAGGCAGTCTTGAGGGATCAGTGGATCAGGAGTTATAGAGAGAGCTTAGTGGTGATCAGGATGGTAGTGCGTGATAGAGGAGCACCAGTGGGTTGAGAGGGTGTGTCATCACACCCTCCAAGAGCACCAATAGATTCAGGAGGTCAGGGTGGATCCTTAGCATCAGGGAGTGCAGTAGCATAGGGCCACATTGCATCTCGTAGATAGTGATAGACAGAGTTTGGAGGTAGTGGTTCATAGACGTTGAGAGAGCATTGTATACACTATTGTACCATTATGATTCATTATATTTTGACTTGATGGACACTGACTATGGACACATTGTTATTGATTTATATCATTGGACATTCGGATATTTTTGTTGTTCTATGGACTTTATATGATGGATACTATATGATTGACGCTATATATACAATGATGTAGTTCTATCATGATTTTCTTTGATGATTTATATACATGTGCATACTAACATATGTAGGATGTGATGATTTACTTTTAGATGCATAGAATGTATGTCTTAAATGAGTTTACTAATGCTATATGATTATCAATACAATGTTGTGATGAACAATGTGGATAATGGATAATAAATAAATGATGTAAATGAATGATAATGTATAATAAATGACATTGTAATGAAAATGATATCTAATGTAATAAATGATAATGTACCTAAGATTATTGAATGTAATAACTAATAACATGATAAAAGAAAATGAGATGAAATGATAGCTATAATAAATGATCAAATTATATATATAAATGAGCACTCCTAATGAAGATAACATGTGTCTCTAAATGTTTAAGTGCAAAATGTTAAATGCAAAAAGTCATAATATGTTTGGTTGTCCAAATGTCCTCAACTTAAATAACAATGTATCTGACACAAGAAGAATATACTAAGAGAACAGATAACCGAATAAGAAAGGTAACCTATAAACCTCTATAAAAGGAGCACTGATATGTAAGTCATGAACTATGTTAATGAAATGTAATATGAAATGAATGTATCTCCACAATTTTAGGTAGCATCTTAGAACTTCATAATAACTGGAACTTGAGTTTCATCATTGAGCTCGTTATGTTGCAAGAAAATGCAAGCATCATGGTATAATTAAACTAGGATGACCTGAGCACTTTTTGCATGGAGTTTAATATTGCAAACTTGACAAGCATCTAGGTATAATTGAACCGAGATGACCTAAGTTTCATTTGTGTAACAGACAAGGAATATTCCCCCCCTCCATTGGGGAACAAATATTTGGAGTCAAGGTATGCAATGGCATATCACCACAAATAGCATTTGTTTAGAACAACATGATTTGCATGTTGTCAATACTATGAAATGGATGAAGGCACTTATACACAGACACCCCAATTACTTGTTTCTTCGATTTCATCAGAAAATACCCCACAAACAGCAATCAAAGAAAATATCATGCCTCATCCTGGCCATTCTAATCAATGACATATGAGAGTTTCAAACTCATGTCAAAGATATCCCGGAATAGCATAGGAAACATGATAAAAATGAAATCTAGATATGAATGCATAAGTTATAACAAATCATCCTAACATGCCTGCCATGAATATACATTTCTTTTGCCAAAAATATTGATTTAGGATATGTTGATCAATTCAAGTGATGATGTATAATCAAGATGTATAGATAAGCAGTCACAATTTGAAAGATAGATCATAGATTCTAATTCAACATGAAGATACCATTATGAAAGAACATTTGATTGCGTTTGCCTTGCCTGGTGAAAATAACTCCATTATGTCCTCTAAGAGTCATGACTATCATAGATCCACTTCCCAAACTAGGTCGAGGACATGCCCCCAGCTAGGTGATGGGCTAACTTATTATGGGTGAAGAAAGACGCAACAAGACTAGGATGAAGACCATGACAAAAGATCAAGCTATGATGGGATTTTATTATGGATAGATACAATGGATGGTGTATGAACTAGCCATTTTATTATGATATATACATGGTGGGGACAAGGATTGAGTAACTATTTTATTATGGATATATACAAGGAACAGACACACTAGAAGAATCCTAATAGATAGAGGAGCTAACTTGTCACACATAGCGCCTATTTCCAGGTTTTCACCATATGCTTTTATTGCAGTTTTTCTTTTGATTTTGTGATTTTTTTTGTATTTTTGAATATGTTTTATTTACAGAATATATATACAGACTATATACATGCCCCTTGCATTGAGATTTTAGGGATAGAACTTCTTAAGATGGATGCTGTTAAGAGGTTCATCCAAGGGATCCCCTTCAGGTGTAGATAACTAATAGGCTCCAGAACCATAGACTACTATAACCACAAAAGGTCCTAACCAATTAGGTTCGAACTTTCCCTTCTTTTCACGGTGCTATTGATTTTTTGGATTTTCTCGAAGGACTAAGTCACCCAACTGAAAATCTTTGATCTTTACCTTGCTATTGTACTGATGGGATAGACGCTACTGATAAACTTTGAAATGATCATAGGCTCACTGACAGCATTCATCTAGGAGTTCCAATTCAGTCAAGCATGTAACTCTATACTCTTCATTAGGAATTAAATCTTTAAGAGTAACATGAAGTGAAGGCAACTCGACCTCGAGGGGTAGGACTGCTTTAGATCCATAGACAAGGGAGTATGGAGTGGTTCTAGTAGGAGTACAAGTGGAGGTACAGTAAGCCCATAAGGCAGGATTAAGTTGGAGATGCCAGTCACGGCCAGTGTCATTGATAGTCATTTGTATGATTTTAACAATTGTTTTGTTTGACGCCTTAGCTTGACCATTTCCTTGAGGATAGTAGATGGTGGAATAGTTGTGGGTGATGTGGAATTTGGTGCACAAGTCATCCATGTCTTAGTTTTGAAACTATTTCCCATGATTAGTGATAAGATACATAGGTATACCATATCGGCAAATGATATAGTTTAAGATAAACATGGAGATTTGTTTCCTTGTGGTGGTAATTAATGGAACAGCCTCAATCCATTTAGTGAAGTATTCTATGGCAGTGAGAATCCATTTGTGGCCATTGGAAGATGGAGGATTCATATCACCCATGAGGTTGAGTCCCCACCGACTGAATGGAAAAGTAGTTGTAAAAGGATGTAACTATTGAGCTGGAGCATGGATAAGGTTTCCATGTATCTAACATTTCTTGCATGCCCTAGCAAAATGAAAGGAGTCTGCTTCCATGGTAGGCCAATAATAACCCATACACATGAGTTTCTTAGCCAAAGAGGGACCACTCAAATGTGTCCCACAAATACCTTCATGTACATCACGTAAGGAAAGTTGAGCTTCATCATGTTTGAGACATCGTAGGAGAGTACCATCAAAACCTCGCTAATAAAGGGTGTCAGATATTAAGATATAGCGGGAGGTTTGGTAGAGAAAAGTTCATTTTTGATTCTGGGATAGGTCGGGAGGTAAAGTGTTATCTTTGAGGTAAGAATAGATCTTTCCATAGGTTGGGGAGTCATGTCCAATCAGATGACATATAGTACTTGTATTAGGCTCATCATATGTAGGACAAGTCAGGGATTCCACGAAGAACTCAAAACGGGCCTTGGTATCTTCTATATTAAATAAAGAAGCAATCATTGCCATGGCATCAACAGCCTTGTTTTCATGCCGAGGAATCTGCTCAAAAGTGATGATAGAGAAATACTTTTTAAAGTCATCAACCATACATTTATATGGCAATAACTTATCATCTTTGGTCTGGTAATCATCATTAACCTAGTTAACAATCAACTGAGAATCTCCGTAGACATTTATTTCAGATATGTTCCATTGTAAAGCCATTTTTAATCCAATCAGCAAAGCCTCATATTCCACTACATTATTGGTGCAAGGAAATAATAACTTGAAAGATTTTGGAATAGTGTATCCTTGTGGCATGATAAAAAGAATACCAGCTCCTAAACCCTGTTGAGTGTATGAGCCATCAAAGTATAATTTCCATGTTTGTGTAGACAAAGCTAAGCTATGAGCATCAGGAAACTCTGTGTGTATAGGTTGGTCATCTATTAATGGAGCATCATCTAGTTGATCTGTGATCACTTGACCTTTGATAGCCTTCCTGTCTACATATTCAATATCAAACTCACTAAGTAGCATGACCCACTTAGCCAACCTGCCTGTCAATGTAGTCTTGCTTAACAAATACTTTAAAGGATCAATCTTTGCAATAAGCTGAGTAGAATGTGACAACATGTAATGTCACCACTTTTGTGAAGTAAAGACAATAGCCAAACATGCTCTTTCAATAGGGGAATAGTTTAACTCATATCCCACTAAAGTGCGACTGATGTAGTAGATGGATTTTTCTTTTCCTTCATGATCTTGCTGAGCGAGAAGAGCACCTAGTGAGACTGTCATGGCCGAAATGTAGAGCAAGAGTGGCTTGCCTAGAATTGGTGACATCAAAGTTGGAGGATTCACTAGATACTACTTGATTTTGGTGAAATATTCCTCACACTTATCATCCCATTGGAATAAGATATTTTTATGCAGCAAATGTTGAAAGGGATGACTGCGATCTGCAAGTTGAGAAACAAATCTTCGAATGGATTGTAGATGCGCCTGTAAAGATCTTAGTTGACTGATGTTAGTGGGGGAAGCCATCTCCAATATTTCTTTAACCTTTTCTAGATCTACTTCAATTCCTTTAGCTGAGACAATGTACCCTAACAGTTTGCCAGATGTGACCTTGAATGCACATTTCTTTGGATTAAGTCGAATCTGATACTTTTCCATCTGGGTGAATATTCTATCCAACACTCTCAAATGACCAACTTTGTCTTTAGATTTTGCTAAAATGTCATCAACATAATCTTCCATGATGGTATGCATCATGTCATGAAAGATCATGGTCATGGCTCTTTGGTAAGTTGCTCTAGCATTTTTGAGGCCAAATGGCATCACATTCCAGCAGTATGTATCCCATGGACAAGTAAAAGTAGTTTTTTCCTGGTCTTCTGGCACAATCTTGATTTGGTTATAGCCAAAAAAGCCATTTATTAATGATAACATCTCATGCCCAGTTGTTAGGTCAACAATCATGTCAATATTTGGCAAAGGGAAGTCATCTTTCGGACAAGCTTTATTAAGATCTCGAAAATCAATACAAATCCTGATAGACTTGTCTGGTTTTGAAACCGGAACAATATTTGAAATCCACTCAGCATAATCAATAGCCCGAATGAATCCAACATCTAGGAGCTTCTTCAATTCTTCTTTCACCATTAGAGCAATGTGAGGATGCATTTTGTGGAGCTTTTGCTTAACTGGTTTTACACCTGGTTTGATAGATAAATGATGCATAATGAGATTGGGGTCCAAACTTGCCATATTAGCATAGGACCAAACAAAGTTGATTTGTCATTCTCTGAAGAATTTTGCAAAAGCTTCTTTCTCTGATTCTATCAAGGATGTTGCTACCTTGAGGATGCGTGGAGACTTCTCTATTCCAATGTTAAGTGGTACTGTTGGTTCTATAAGAATGGTAGATTGCTCTCAATATAGATAGTTGGGAAGAGTGTCAATCCTTCCATTGTTAGGTGCCTCAGAGAGGTTTTCACCATCAGATGCATCTTTTCTTTTTATTATTTTTGGATCTAATACTGCCACTTAGTGGTTTTCACCATTAGATCTACTGATTATTTTTATATTTTTATGACTAAAAGGATTGGCACTCTCTCCAAAATAGGCCATGTCATTGAGTTCTATCAGAAATCCTGACTTGTGATCCCCTGGTGATAAATGATCCCTGATGCCAAGATAGTCAATGATTGCATCATCATTATGGAAGACATCAAGTTCTGGGTGATCAAGAGAATCCCAATCAATAAGGTCAGGATGGACAAGGGGAATTGGATCATTTGGGTCAGTTTCAAAAGAAAAGATGGTATTGATGGAAAATTTGTCAAGGTTTATGATAGTATCAGTGAGGTCTATTTCCATACTCTCATCTGAATCATCTATCACAAGATAACACTCACTTCGCTCATGATCAACACGAGTAGTATTACGTGGGACCAATCCTAGTGAGTCACTCATTGAACTCTCACCCTCATGGTAATCATTACTATATTGATGGACAACATTGACTCCTATTTCTTCAGTACCATCAGATAAGGAATCCCATTCATAATCATTAGAATCAGAATCATCATTATCTTCAAGTCTATCAATGATTCTTTGAGCTATCCTTTGTTTCTCTGGATCTACATACATACCATGCTTTCTAAATTGTAAGGTAGGAGCTTTATATGTCTCATGAAAAGGTGGTATTTTTGCTTTTCCTTTTGGTTCTTGCGGTCCTTCTCCTTTATATCCTAATCCTCTAGTGTCTCTTTGATAATTGGGATTTTGCAAAATTGGTTTTATAACACCTTCTCTTTGTAACCCTAGAGGTCCAGCACCTTGATATCCCATCTTTTGTAGCAAAGTATACCCTTTTCCATAGACATCAGGTGATATATATTCATGTTTAGTATCCTCTTCAATCTTCTATGTCTTAAGCTAATAATTTGCATTACGCTTAGCTGCCTCTTTGGATATTGTGCCCCCACTTATAAATGTGTTATAAACAAGTGTGGAAGGGGGTTCTAATTGTTGTTTAGTGATCAAAGACCTACCATATGATTTGGGAGATAAAGGTAACTCAGTGATACAAAGAGCTTGACCTAAAGTATATTCTCCCATACTTCTTTCTTTGATATCTATCTTGATCCCATCTGATTTAGAAGTTGATGCTATATTACTAGGGTCACCAGGTGTAGTTGCAGAAGATCTAGTACGATTATAGGGAACCAAAGAATTAGAAATCTTCACATTGCTACAATATTGAAAAGGATTAGAATCTCCTTGGATAGTGATCTCCTGACCATTGTGAGGGAATTTTATACATTGATGATAAGTTGATGGCATAGCTTTCATGGAATGAATCCATGGTCTTCCCAAAAGAATATTATAAGCAAGATCCATATCCAAAACTTGACAAGATACATCTTTGACAATAGGACCAATTCTAATTGGAAGAACAATAGACCCCTTGGATGATCTCTCTTCCTCATCATAGGCTTTTATTGTGATTTTATTTTTTGGATCAATAGCATTCTCAAAAAATCCCAATGCAAGGACTAACTTTAACGTGCAGATATTCAAGCCAGCTCCCCCATCTATTAATACTCTTTTAATCTTGTGATTCTGGACAAGGACTTCAATATGTAAAGGAGAATTATGAGGTTGGGTAATGGCTAAATCATCATTTTTAGTAAAGGAAAAATAGTGTGGAGTTGTTAAATGGCCCACCATAGCTTGAAATTGATCAGGATCTAGAGTTGTTGGAACCTGGGTCTCTAAAAGATCTTTTTCAAGGATATCTTTGTGAGATGGAGAAAGACACAAAAGCTCTAAGATGGATATCTGGGCAGGTGTTTTTTTGAGCTATTCCAAAAGATTGTACTAGTTGGAAGTATTGGGTATGGACTTTGGGACATAAATGGACTTTTTTTGAGTAGTTTTTGGTTTAGACTAGACTCCTTGGAGAGTAACCTTGGCTTGAGCATGAGTAGTAGCATGGATTGGTTGACTCTCTGATTTTCCCTTTATGGTAATGACATTGGCATAATATGCAGAAGGATGATGGTCAAAAATGTTACCAACATATCTATAGGGTGTGTTATTATAATTGGCTTGGTTGTCACCCTTATTGTTGGAAGAACCTCCCTTTTCATGCTCAGGAAGTGGATCTTTGAAGGTTGTATGTGATTCATTCGAGACATGTCTATCAACACTAATTTCACCGCTTTTGATTAAGTCTTGGATCACATTTTTAAGCCTTTGGAATTCATTTGTTATATGTCCTTTTCCTTTGTGGAATTCATAATAATCATTTCCATTCCACCAAGAAGGCTTCACTCTAGGTTCATAAGCTTTTGGTTTAGGAAGCGTGATGAGTTTCTTGGTGATTAACTTTCGTAATGTTGATTCGAGAGATTCCCCTAAAGAAGTAAAGTTTCTTCAAGGTGAGATAAAAGGCAATCTTGGTTTAGGTGAATCCTTGGTGGTATTTTGATTTGCTAAATGATTTTTGTATGTAGCTTGAGTAGCATTGGTCGTACTTGTGAGATTTAGAAGAGGTTTTGTCGGTTGGACATTACGATTATCAACAATTCCATCATTGACAATGTTTTTGTTTTTATTCCAATATTTTGATTTGTCATTGTTGGAATTGGAATTATAAGTGTTGGAATTTGAATTTGAGGATCTAGCATTGTCTTTGGAATAAAGTTTTAGCTCACCTTTTCGGACCATGGCTTCCTCAATCTTGATACCATTTTCTATGAGCTTATTGAAATTTGGTGGACTTTGCAATTGTAACCTATAACTCATTTCTGGTGTAAGGTTATGCACAAAAATATCCATCTTTTCTTGTTTAGGAATCTTTCATGGATATTTGGCAAACAATTGATGCCATCTTTGCAAAAAAGTAAGGAAGGGTTCTCCATTCTTTTGATGTGTATTGCAAAGATCAAGCATAGTGACTTCATGTTTGATGTTATATGAATAATGAGTCATGAATTTGTCCAAAAGATCATTGAAAGATTTAATGCCCAGGGGTAGTTTGGAGAACCATTCCATAGCTTGTCCTCCTAAAATTCATGGAAATAGTCACATAAGATAAGTGTCATTGTGAGCGACTTCAATACAGGCAGCACAAAACTCATGAATGTGGTCTTGTGGATCCGAATTCCCTTTGTATTTGTCAAATTTTGGTACCTCAAGATGTGGAGGGAATGGAATCATTGCTAAGTTCTTATCAAAAGGATAAGGACATATATCATCCAAAGAATACTTCTTAGTTGATGATCCAATTTGGATATCATGAATTTGTTGTTGAAGCATCTAGATTTGTTGTAGGACTGGATCCAAAGATAATGTGCTTCCTTGCGTGTTTTGGGAAACATTATGTTATTGAGTATGTTGAAGATCATTGGATTGCTAATTATTTTGAAAAACATTTTGCTGTTGATCACTATGGGATGCATTGGATTTTTGATTGATCTAAGAAGCATTAGATTGTTGATTGATTTGAGAAGCATTGGATTGTTGATTGATTTCCTTTGCTCCATGAGGATCTTGAGAACCTTTAAGGATATCTTGATTTTTCATATGAGCTAGTTCTCTAAGATAGGTAACATCAAAATCACTTGGTAACTTAGCTCCTTGTTGAGCAAGCATGAGGAAATACATCTCTTTATCCAAGCCTAAGATTCATTCCATGACTTGTAAAAATTTAGGATCTTGTGCACCATCCCTAAGTTCCTTATCAATAGGTTCATCATCAAATGTGAGAGGATGAGTTTTCTTAGGAGGCTCTTTGGGCCAAGGATTCTCTTCATTGCTGGTATTGCCTTCCATTTTGTCTAGGGATTCTAGATTAATAGGTTGTTTGAGTTTCTGAGATCAAGTTTGAACCATAAAATGGATGAAATTGATTGTGGGATGAAAGATTTTTGATAAAAAGATATGGAGAATGATTGGTAGAAAAGATATGATACGTACTAAAAATTGGTGTGAAGAAACAATAATCTAAGTAAGCTTGATGGTTAAGGATGATATATCCTGATATGAAAAGCTCACCAAGATCAAAGTCTGATAGATAAGGAAAATTTTCAACACCACACTGAGAATCTTAAGATTGGAAGAAAGTGATTTGTTGACTCTTGAGGAAGGAATGATGATGAAAAGTGATGAAAGTGGTCAAATTAGAAATCAGAGGTCTATGTAACTCGACTGTTTTTCCAGAATCTTACTAAGGACAAAAATGGGTATCTGAAAAAGTGATTTTGAAATTCCAAAAGCCTGTGGGAATG
Organism: Chamaecyparis obtusa; assembly: GCA_027943335.1. Classification (NCBI taxonomy): domain Eukaryota; kingdom Viridiplantae; phylum Streptophyta; class Pinopsida; order Cupressales; family Cupressaceae; genus Chamaecyparis; species Chamaecyparis obtusa. Next base: position 1,091,448 of record BSBK01001906.1, read on the forward strand.
CTCTCTATTGTAAATGTGCAGCAACAAATGCACAGGACAATGTGATATATGCGCAATAAACTGAAACAAATGTGCAGCAAATTTTGACAGATGTGATCTAATAAATGTAAATGCGCAGTAACAGAGATCGTATGCGCAACAAGATTTGATGTATGCATAGGTTATCAAATTTTTGATGATTTTGCTGGTTTGATGATTTGGAAATTTTTTTCTGATGTTTTCTAGTTTTTGGCAAAGTAAAAATGCATAAACACACACACGCAAGACAAAGATGATTTTAATCTAATTTAATCTAGTATGAATGCACAAAAATGCTTACAATCCTAAGGTTGGAAAGAATGATATCTACTGAATCCCCACTGGGATAATAAAATCCAGCCACGCAAATCCATAGCAGACAGCCTAGGAACTTGGAGGCACGGGCTCCTCCTTACAGTGCACTCACTTCTTAGGCACACCAAGTTTCAAATTCAATGGGTCATTACTTCCCAAAGAACTGCTATCTCTACTATGAACCGTGAGTAATGTGCGGTGTCTTCACGAGCTTAGGTGACTCCTTGAGCCAGTAGATAGAAGGTTTTTGGCCACTAAACAAAAGTTTGTAGTAAGGACATCCGTTCAGGTGGTTGTGATCAAGTCATTTTCCCAATTAAGAGGGCTCTCCCCATCCTTTCAAAGCAAGGCTTTCACCTCTACTAAATAGGACTTTAACACACCACTGGGGTACTAGAGGAGATTTTGGTTGCCACAAAAAATTCACACCTGTCTAATGTGAGACTAATCACACTAGCATTTTTTATATACTAGTTTGGAAGGGCTTGGCTTTAGCCTGTTACCGATTAGGTTGTTCCTTGGGGTGAGTACCTCTTTTCCCACCAAAGACCACCCTCTAGAAATTATAACAGTTTCTCTTACACCCAAGGTCCACAAATGGCGAGGGGAGAGGATACGTTGTTATAATTTTGGGATTACAGATATGCTATTAAGCAAAACATAATAGACACTTGAATCTATGCTAAGGAAAACACACAAAGAAAAAACATGTCATATTTTAAGCCCAAACGAGATTATAGTTTATTTTGCAAATCCCTTGGCAATCTACAATCAAACTATTAGAAATTTTTTATTTTTTTTAGCGATGGGGTCTTCACAATTGCGTCCTGCAAAATAGCCTAAAAATACTACCAGAACGAACAGACACTTGTCAAAATGTTAGCTAAAAACAAATCTAACAAAAAATTGAATTTTTCTACATAAACTAATAAATGCATAGAACAGTGATATAAATGCACAGCAACTATGGATGTATGCGCAGGAATGATGTATGTGTGAAACACTTTAATGAATGTGCAGTCTAGTGGTATGTATGCATAGTTACTATGGATGCATAGTGAAAATGGATATATGCGCGAGACAGTTGAATGAATGCGTAGAAAATATGATAGAGAGGAAAAAATAGATGGGAGAAAATGGATGCGCAGTGGAAATGAATAGATCAAAATTCTTAACAAGACCATCTACTCCAACTTTTCCATCCTCGACAAGATCCTGAATGACATGTTTTAACTTTATGCATTTGTCAGTTTTGTGTCCCTTGTTTTTATGATACTCATAATAATGGTTGTTATTGTTGGAAATTTGGTTGAAGTGAGTACATTGATGTTGTGATTATGGAAACATATGATCCACATTAAGAGCACACAGGTCAGAGAGCAAGTATGGAAGATCGCAATGCAAATTTGTCTAAGTGTGAGATAGTGTTTTCACAGTGTACCAGGATACAGTTTTGGTTTGCGATGTTGACTAGAGCAAGTTCAATACTTGTGCACTTGAACATAGATGCTATGATAGCTATTGATGACCCATCTCAAAGTGCAAGTCAGTACGGAATGTACAGAATTAGTTATGGTAGTTTTACCGAAGACAGTGTTAAGCTGACAAGTCAGAATAAGAAGACAAAATTGGTAAAGAGTTAAGGGATTATTTTGTCTACCAAAATAATGACTTAAAAATATAAAGGGATGACATCCTAGATGTTTACCCTTAGATAAAAATATATGGAAGCTGACCATGTAAAGTTATTAGCCTTAATAACTTGTATATATGTAATTGTAATTGTAAGAAGAAAAAAGGTGTATATGATGATGATATGATATGATGCGAATGTAAGAGCAACAAAGAAGACATTGATGAAAGAAATATAAGGTTATGTACCTTCATCCATTTTTTTAATCAATATACATTTTATATTACCTGTCTGGGCAATGGGCTCATCTTGTAATAAGATTTTGTATCTACAACTCCTAACAGGGTTGAGGATTCTAACAAGGCCTATAGTCCCTTAACCAAGATTGATACACTATACATATGTAATAGACTCCTAACAAGGTCAACATCCTTCACAAGATACTTTTGATTAGTGAATTTATCTAATGCAAACACAATGAAGAATGCAAAGTAACTATGAAATGATTAAACTAATTTAATTACCTTCACCTACCATGCAGCTTGTCTCCATTGTCCTCTTAGCTTTGATTTCCTGAAGATGTTGAGCTCTCAGATTTTCAATAAGAAGCCTTCTCCCAAGATGCTACCAAAGTGTGGAGATTAAATGAAATTGTGTGCACAATAGCTTATGCAAACTAATGGATGAAATGCAAATGAAATGGTGATTGCTATGGAATGCTTGATTGCTTGAATACTTGGATGCTTGAATGCTTGAATGCTTGTTATCAAAAAATACCTATTAGCTCTCAAATGGGAAATGAGGCTCCTTTTATAGAGTTTTGGAGGATCTAGGCTTATGTGACACAATCCTATGGTTGAGAATAAAAGGTGGAAGATCCTAGGGCTAGGATTGACTTGGTTGAGGGAGTTGAGAGAAAGGGGGATGTAGTTAGAATGTGAGAGGAAGAATAGGGATGATGTTCCTCTCACATTGACATGGAGGAGAAGAAGGTGGAAGGGAAAGACACATGTCAAGTGTCTCACAAAGACCAAAGAGAGAAAGGAGGAGAGACATTTTCCTCATGAGGACTCTTTGTACAAGTGTCCCATGAGTCACCTTTGACCCTTAGAGGTGGCTTAAGAAGCCCCTTAGGAATAGGGAATGTCTCTTGACTTGGTTGTTGAGAAGACATGTGGTCATGAGACCAAGTCCTATGAAGCCACATAGCCCTTAAGAATAGGACATGTGTGGGTGAGGATAAATATGAATAAATAATTAATAATTATTATTTATTTTAGCCAAGGTGATGTGTCAGGTGACTAGGTGGATGAAGTGCATTAGAAGACTTAGTCATATTTAGGTGATTGTATATTTAATTAAATCACTTTAATAGGTTATTTAGAAGACTTAGGATATAGAATTAGACTATAGTGAATTTATTAAATAAATTGAATAATTTACTTAATAAATAGAAGAAATAAATATTAATTAAATAATAAATATTTAATTAATTTATCAAGTCAACAGTAATTAAATAATAAATATTTAATTAATAAATGAAACCATTTTTAAGTGTATACAGTGGGTACCATCCCCACCAGGGTTTTCTGTTGGCTAGGGTTTCCTCGAGAAAATATCATGTGTTATGAGTTCTTTATTGTTATGCATATTGTTTAGTTTCTTATGTTATGCATGTATAAAGATAATCTGCTATATCCATAATTGGGCAAAAAATAAAGTTTGTAGAATAGTGATTCACCCCCCCCTCTTAGTATTCCCTATTTCTAACAATTGGTATCAGAGCATAGTTACTTAGAAAAGAATCATTCAAGGAAAGCCTAGCAGCTTGAGTAAGATCTCTATGGATATGGATCAACTATAGAAGAATCTTGATGAAGCTCTTGAGTAGATTGATATGCTTACTAATGAAAGAAACACTCTAAAAAGGAAATATGATGATACAAAGAACCTCATTGATAAATTGAAAAACAAGATAGAAGATCTAAGATCTGAAAAGGAATCTAAAATTCTTATTGAAGATTGTGATAGCAACGTGGAAAAAGAAAATGAGATCCTTAAGCATGAATTCAAGATAGTAAATTTGAAGCTTAGTTTGAAATATGGAAATAGAAAAAATGAAGTAAATCTGAAATTTGAGAATGAAAGTCTAAAGACCAAAAATGAAGATCTAAAATCTAAACTTGAAAAAGTGACATCTGAATTTGAGAAAGTAAATGTATAGTATGTAGAACTTGAGAAGTACAATAAGATTGTGAAAGGTGAACTGACTCAATCCAAACAACAACTTGAAAGGCTATATTCAAATAGTGAGAAGATCGATGAACAAGTTTCCTTTGGGAAACCATCCTATGATAAGACTAGACTTGGATTTAATATATTCAAAACAAATGATGAAAGCAAGAAACCAGATCTGAAGACATCTAAAAGCATAGATGAGAAGAAGCCTGATGAGATCAACAAATCTAAAGATGCACCTAAAGAAGAAGAATCACCAAAGCAAGAGGAATCACCCAAAGGTATGCAAAGAGAATTGAAAGGTAGATGTTTTGCTTGTAATACTATTGGTCATATGAAAAGAGATTACACAAGTAAATAGTTTAAACCTCTTAATGGTTATTGTTATAATTGTCATGGTTTTGGACATAGAGCTATTGAATGTAGAAGACCTAAAGTTATTGAGAATAATTATGGTAATAGAATGTTTAGGAATACTAACAATGAAGATAAGAAACCTACTGAAGACATGAATAGAAGAAATGAAGTAGTGTGTTATAGATGCAACAAAGTTGGACACATTGCTAGAAATTGTAGGTCATAGATTAATCAGCAAGGATAGAGATATGGGAACAATGGAATTATTTGTCAGATATGCAATAGGATTGGACATACAACAAGTTTTGCAGAATGAACAATGGAACTTATCATCTAAACCCTAACCCTAGAAGCAATGTAAGAAGGAATGAAGATACAAGTAACAAACATAAAGATTGTTGTAGCAATATAGATGAAGTGAAGTATGTTAAAGGAATAGATCAAGAAGGCATAATCAACATGGAAGGTAATCAGATAGGTTAAGTATTAAGTGGTAAGAATGAATCCTTACCTGACCTATCTTTAAGCACTTAATTTATGTAAATTATAGTAGATTAGGAACTTAGATTTAGTGTAGAAGTAGATTTATAATGAACTAAGTCTTTCATAGTTAATAGAAGGTATATTATGATGTACTAATGCTATGGTTAAGAGCGCAAAATAAAATGTTATGTTTTGTGAGATCGCAAGAAGTTTTAAGCTTTGTAGGTTATCAGAAACAACTTTTTGGAATGAAGCAGCAAAAGAATTGAATGTGATGTCAGACCTAAGTAAGATTCAAGTGATAAAAGGTTATGATCAAAGTTATTTGTCTATAAAAGTGAATTGAAGTGTTTGGAAGAGTAGAAAGTAGAGATTGGAAGTGTTTTGCAAAGATTTTGTGAAGGATTTAAGCACCGAATCTTCGCAAACCCTAGAATCATGAATTTGAGTCTATGATGGAAAGAATAAACAAAGTTTATAGAAATCATGTTATTGATAAAGTTAATCAGAGTGTTGTGTTAGTTTTGAAGACATTTCAAAATTTGGTAACTAGCAGATCAAGGATTCCATAGTCACTTGTGGAGAAATATAAGAATGATATTTGTTTCATGATTAACACTGACTTTACTTACATTGAAGTAGTAGAACCTGGAGTTGAATTCATAGACCCTCTTGGCTATGAGATTTTTGAGATTGAGATAGAAGAGTATGTTGGAAGATTACTGAAAAGTAAATTGGACACCCAATGTAGTAGGTTTAAAACTTATGAAGAAAACTTTAATTTTGTTAAAGCTAAAACTGAAGAAAAACAGTCTCAGAAAAGAGTTGACAGTACCATAAAGAGAATATTGAAAGACATAGGGATGACAGAAAGAGAATTTTTGGTAGCTAAATAGATAGAAATAGCATTGAGAGATGTTGGACAAGGAGAAGTCTTGAGTATACCACCTTTATCTAGTGCAGTACAGAAAGAGCCTACACTAGTTAAAGTGAAAGTAGAAGAACTAGAAAAGGAACAAGTAACACCGAGCAAGAGAAAGAAATAAATTGCTACTAGACCAGGAAAGAGACATAAGACTATAGTTCAACTAGTACCAAGAAAGTTTGTAGAATTTAAAGATGATACTAATAAGAAAGCTTGGAAACCAAAAGTTGAAAAGCTAAATGAGCAGATTATTGAGAATGGAGATTTTGCAAGAATGAATAAATATTATAATCTTTATGATTATACTGATAAACTTAATTTGGACAATTCTATTGTGAAGCATATGATTTTGACAGATAAGAAATTTGACTCTATTCAAGGTCAAATAATTGATGAATTGTTTACTAAACTTATTAATAGAAAATAGAGAGCATCTGAGGAAGACAAAACTATAAGAGAGAATCTTGTGAGAAAGCTTTGTGAAGTGAAAGATGATGATCATTTGAAGTAGATTTTGAAGCCCCTTGACACTCTTTTGAGGACTAAGAGGAGAACCATTCAGATCATGGCAGGATAGTATGAGCAAGTGAGAACAGAAACAAAGAAAGCAATAATTAAAGTAATGACAGAAATTGTTGGAGAAACTTTAGTTGTAGCAGGACATGCAGTTGATGCTGAACAAGAGGATATTCCCTCTCTTTTAGTTGTTAACATTGAATATGATACAATGGACATTGAAGGTACTAAGGTGACCTTGGACACTGAAGATTATGTATTTAAGAATCTTGATAACATTGTTGACAATTTGGCTCTTGATGAACCAGATAGGACTGAAGAAGCAGTGTAGACTAAATTGGTGAGTGATGAACCTAAAGAGATAGAAATTCATGCACGCACTCCTAAGGCTAAGAAGAAAGAAATTGGAACTTTTTTTGAAGACTTAGGTAAAGAAGTTGATAATGATTATCAACTAGAGTTGATTAGTTCTTTGAATAAGATTATTGGAAAGAATAAGAAAGTAAAGAATCTAGAAGGAAGTCTGAAGGAACTGATAGAGAAGTTGCAAAGTATTGTAACTACACATATTTTAGAAGTAGATCCTTTGGAGAGAGCCAAAAAGGTACTAAGTACTTTTGATGATGAGTTTACCAACTTATCAGACATTGCTAAAGTAAGAGCTCAAGCAGCTTATGAAGCTGAAATGATTTTAAGTATGAGTAAGAATATCAGAAATAATATTATTAGTCTTGATGTTTGTATCAAGAACTTGAGGAAACATTTGGAGACTACAAAAGCTTTGTACATATTGTGTACAAAACTTGAGATTTTGACAATAGCAGAGGAGCAAAAAATTAAGGTGAAGGAAGCTGAGATTCAGAATGAATCTAATCTTCTTTCTGGACCCAATGTAAAACTAAGTAATGTTGAGAAGAAAGTTAGGTAGTGTTATGATGAAACAAGATCATTGCAAGATGAAAAGAATAGGAAATTGAGAAGATTTGAACTTCTGAGAGAGCACACGTCTATGAAGTTGAGCATTATTGAGGAATAGTTAGAAGAATGTCTTACTGCTAAGACATCATTTTAGAAATTTAATTTTGAGAACCTTCAAGCTTGTTAGATAGCAACTTATGGATTAAGCACACTTTTGAATGTGGCAAATTCTATCAGAAAGTCATGGGAGAAAGAGTTTGAAGCCATGAAAGTAAATTTTGTAGATTGTGTTGCAAGCCTATCGGCTTTGCAATAAGTAAATGGAGGTATAATCTTTTTTGGGTTATAATTTTGTAATCCTCCCTACTTTATTTTGTCATTGTTGTCAAAGGGGGAGTGATTGTAGTAGACTAGAAAATTGTTATGTATATGAGGATTGATACTCTTAGGGGGAGTATTGTATGAAATTTTGTATCAAAAAGTATATTTTGAGGAGTTATAAGGATAGTATACATATTCTATACTACGGCCAGAATTTTGTTATACATTTTGAGATTTTGACTTGTACACTTAGCCAATTTTCTCATATGTTGCCACTAATGACAAAGGGGGATATTATTGGAAATTTGGCTGAAGTGAGTACATAGATGTTTTCATTATGGAAACATATGATCCACATTAAGAGTGCATAGGTCAGAGAGAAAGTATGGCAAATTGCAATGCAAATTTGTCTAAGTGTGAAATAGTGTTTTCACAGTGTACCAAGATACATTTTTGGTTTGCGATGTTGACTGGAGAAATTTTAGTGCTTGCACACTTTAACATAGATGCTATGATGGCTACTGATGACCCATCTCAGAGCCCAAGTTAGTACGAAATGTACAAAATTAGTTATGGTAGTTTTACTGAAGACAGTGTTAAGCCGACACGTCAGAATAAGAAGACAGAATTGGTGAAGAGTTAAGGGATTATTTTTTCTACCAAAATAATGAATTAACAACATAAAGGGATGACATCCTAGATGTTTACCCTTAGATAAAAATATGTGGAAGCTGACCATGTAAAGTTATTAGCCTTAATAACTTGTATATATGTAATTGTAATTGTAAGAAGAAAAAAGGTGTATATGATGATGATATGATATGATGCAAATGTAAGAGCAGCAAAGAAGACATTGATGCAAGTAGTATAATATTATGTACCTTAATCCATTTTTTTAATCAATATACACTGTATATTACTTGTTTGGGTAGTGGGCTCATCTTGTAATAAGATTTTGTATCTACAACTCCTAACAAGGTTGAGGCTTCTAACAAGGCCTATAGTCCCTTAACTAGGACTGATACACTATACATATGTAATAGACTCCTAATAGGGTCAACATCCTTAACAAGATACTTTTTATTAGTGAATCTTTGTGGGTACCATCCCCACCAGGGTTTTCCCTTGGCCGGGGTTTTCCCTTGGCAAAACATATCATGTGTTATGAGTTCTTTATTGTTATGCATATTGTTTAGTTTCTTATGTTATGCATATATAAAGATAATCTGTTATATCCATAATTGGGAAAAAGATAAAGTTTGTAGAATACTAATTCACCCCCCCTCTCAGTATTCCCTATTTCTAACAATTATTCCACCACCGTGGTTTCACCTTTAGTTTGTAAGGTTTAGAATATTTAGGTAGTGTGATAATTTTTTGGCAAGTAAGGTCTTAAGTATCACATCATATGAATCTCCCAAGGGAGTAAAATCACATTTAGGCATAGGTACCCATGAAGATTTAGCTTTATTAGAATCATTATATTTTTCTAGTTCTTGTTGTCGGGTTGTTTGGATAGCACTAGCCAAGTTGAAAATGGGATCTCTAGGATTGGATTCATCAAGAACACCATCCTTGACCACATTCTTGTTCTTACTCCAAGGCTTGTTCTTATCTTTTTTATACTCATTACCATTTGTGGATTTATCTTTTCTTAATGTGATCTCACCATTTTTACCAAAACATCCTCTATTCTGAAAGCACTTTCAATCATGTCATTAAAGGTGAAAAATACTTGCTTTATAAGATCATAATGTAACTCGGGTATGAGATTATTAACTAAGATATAAATCTTCTCATTCTATAGAAGTTGTCATGGGTATCTTGAGTGTAACTTCCTTTGCCTTTGTAAGAATGTGATAAAATGTTCACCTTGTTTTTGTTTGATGTTGCTATTGTCACTAAGGATTGCACCCATGGAGGCTAAGTTTTAAACCTAGCAATCTTGTGAAACATGGGAATACTTTCAGGTTGTGGATGACCTATGAGAAAGTAAACCAACATATTAGGGGTTGACTTCCCCTTGAATCACCTTGAAACTTAAACTAACTTTTAGAGGAAAAGGGAAGGGAGTGCATAAACTTTAAATAATTGAAAATAAAATTGAGGTGATTCAGCAAACTTAAAAGATCCACAGATTGCAAAAAACTTGCAATGTATATTAAAACAAAAATGATAACATCACAACTTTATCCCACTTATAGTTCTGCCCTTAGAAATAATAAGGTTCTAGTTATAGGTAGGAAGGGAAATGAGTTCCACAACATAAACTATTTGTAAATGCACAAAAATTAGACCTTCAAACAAAAAAGTGTGTTTTATGAACCATTGAATAAGTAAAAATATCAACTAAAAGATTAAACTAATCATAATAGCTTGACATAACACTCACTAAACCAATGAGAAAAGAAGGACCATTATTTTCCATTCAACAAAAAGGAGCCAAGAAAATAATCTTCTTCTCCAAAGCTACAAACATTCAAATCTCAGCGTGAGATAGAATGGAAGAACTGCCTCAATCACCAAAGTGAGAGATATAAATAGGTGAACCTCAAAATCTAAAAATACAAGAATTTGGGGATTCACTATGTCTAGTTCCACCAAATCTAGGACTAGATGAATAGATATCTAAAGAATTTGCATCTCAATTTCATGAAATATGTAGCTCAAATCTACATGTCAGGTACCTCCAAATTTATAGGGTAGGTGTGAAGGTGAGAATATTAAATTATCCTTTTCTAAATCCAATCTAGCCTACCCCTCTCCTAATCATGCTAAATAAATGATATTTTGAACAAATGATTTATAAAATCATCATTTGTTCAATACAATAATGTAAGCCATGATTTTATATCTTAAATATACCCCATTTAAAAAAAATTTCAATGCTAGGGTATAGGATCATTGTTTAACTAATATGTTTAATTAAAAAGTTCAATGAATAAGGTTCTCAACCCATTTTAAAGGGGAAAACCCACTCATTAAACATTAAATAATAAGCATTTTTGTAACTCAAAAAGCTGACCCTCAAAAGATGCTAAAAAGAACATCGATCCCTTGACTGCTACTATTAAGGAATTTCCATCATGAACTGATGTTTGGTCTCTATGATCATGAGGTCAATTTGTGATGCAAGGTAGGGAGAAAGAGGGGCCAAAGAAAGGTGCACCCTAATGATCCAAGCCTACAACACACATGAGAAAGTAACAAACAACAAGAGTGAGAGAGAGAATGCTAGATCTTTCATATATTATCATCAATAGAATCATACATGTTCGGTTGTAAGGCCTTCTCGGTTAGGGCCTAATATTACAATGAATTACAGAAGTCCCCAAACATGTGAGGATCTATTACAAGACTCCAATCTAACTTCTACTATCTCCTATCCCCCAAAACTGACTCTCAAAACTACCACCAAACATCTACATTTATACAAGAAGCTACTGAGCTGAGTCGACCTTCAGATCCATAATTAATGGAAGTAATAATCAAATCTAGGACCACACACTTCCCAATGATGGATTCTAGCATTAATTCTATGATCCAATATAAATGCACAAGTTGGCCACAACAGGAAACAAAACTAAACCCATTGGTAAGAAAGATAACTGAGCGGCAGATAGACAATGTCGAGCACCAGTGAAATAACCGACCACCCCAGAGATAACTAACCACCCTTGGTAACCAAAGGAAACTGACCAACTATCGACAAACTCGGTTAAAGTAGAAACCAAGCAACACAGACAAAACTCCAAATTCTTTTTGGTGACAAAGGATTGCCAAGGACCCAAGATGCTCCTACATCAGACACCTGGGGTTATTTTGAAATGATTCTTCAAATCATTTGGTAGGTTTGGTCTGAACTGCATCCAACTTAGACTATGAATCCATGAACTATCTTCCATCGGTCTATTCTTCCACTTAACTAGATATTCCATATTGTATTTTCCTCTTGCACTTTTGCCAATTCTTTCCTTCAAAATCTGTTCAACTTCATCATTCTTCTTCTTAGGATATTCTGTCGGTATTGTCACTTCTTCATTAGGTGCATGATACTCATACAAATTAGTAATGTTGAAAATCAGTGATATGTCCATGTCATCAGGTAACTCAATTTTATATGCATTTCCACTATCAAATTTCTTCAGAATCTTGCAAGGTCCAAACTTCTTCATCTTCAGCTTTCCATATGTTCCAATAGCAAATCGACCTTTCTTCAAATGAACCATCACTTCATCACCAACATCAAAAGTCTTATGTCTTCTTGATCTATCAGCTCTGTCTTTGTATTTTTGATTACTGTCTTCCAGCTTCAGCTTCACATCTTCATGCAATGTTTTCATGTAGTCAACAAACTTTACTCCTTCAGCACTTTTGTTATTCTCATCAGCAATGTCTCTCAAATCAAATATTCCTCTCAGTTTTATGTCATTCACAATCTCAAATGGTCTTTTTCCAGTAGTCCTATTCATTGAATTATTATATGCAAACTCTGCTTGTGCCAACATAGAATCCCAATTACTTAGTGTGTCTCCAACTAAACATCTTAAAAGATTTCCCAAACTTCGGTTCACAACTTCAGTCTATCCATTAGTTTGTGGGTGAAATGTAGAACTATATTTCAACTTAGTAACAAATTTCTTCCAAAGTGTTTACCAAAAATATCCAACAAATTTATTGTCTTGATTAGAGATAATACTCCTTAGTAATCCATGCAATCTGACAATTTCCTTAAATAAAAGATCTGCTACATGTACTACATCTGATGTCTTTCTACAAGGTATAAAATGTGCCATTTTTGAAAATCTATCCACAACAAAAAATATAGAATCATTACCTCTTATTGTCTTTAGTAAGAGAAGAATAAAATCCATACTGATATCAATCCAAGGTTTCTTAGGAACAGCAATCAGTGTATACAATCTAGTATTTTGACTTCCTCCTTTTGCAACTTAACAAATACCACACCTTTTCACAAATTTTTGAATATCTCTATACAACTACATCCAAAAGTACTTCTCCTTAAGAAAATTCCATGTTTTATCAATACCAAAATGTCTAGCCAAACCACTACTATGTTTCTCCTTTATCAAATTAGATCTCATTACTCCTCTCGGTATACACAACTGAATACCTTTAAACAACATACCTTCCTAAATAAAATATTCATCCCATTTAGTATCTTGTTGATCTTGAATAGGTGCTCTGCACTTTCTCCATGGCTCAGAAAAATCAAGGTCATTTTCATACAAACCTCTCATCTCATCGAAACCAAGAACTTCAATTTTCATCTCGGTCATCAAAGATCTTCTTCTACTCAATGCATCAACAACTCTGTTAGTGACTCCACTCTTATGCTTTATCACAAATTTGTAACTCTACAAATACTCAACCCATTTCATATGTCTCTGATTCAACTTATTCCAACTACCCAAATATTGTAAAGCCTTATGATCAGTATACAACACAAATTCACTCAGTATAAAATAATGTCTCCATTTCTTTAGTTCTTGAACAATAGCATAGAATTCTTGATCATACACAGAATATTTCCTTCTAGCATCATTCAACTTTTCACTAAAGAAAGCAGCAGGTTTACCTTCTTGGCTCAACACAACTCCAATTGCACTTCCACTTGCATCACATTCTACTTGAAATACCTTACTAAAATTAGGTAATGCCAAAATAGGTAATTCAACAACCTTCTACTTTAGAGTCTCAAAACCTTTTTCAGCTCCATGTGTCCACTTGAATTCTCTTTTGTCTCCTCTCATAGTCTCAGTCATAGCATTACAAATTGAACTGAAATTCCTTATGAACTTTCGGTAAAAAATTTCCAAGCCATGAAATGATCTTACCTCAGTAGCATTCATAGGTGTAGGCCAATTCATAATAGCTTCAACCTTTTCAAGCTCCATCTTCAAACCATTAGCTAAAATAACAAATCCCAAATAAACAATCTCTTCTTTCATGAACGAACACTTTTTCAGATTTATTAGCAACTTTTCCTCTTTCAATCTCTGCAAAACTTGTATAACATGCAACAAATGTTCTTCTTTGGTCTTACTGAATATCGGAATATCATCAAGATATACAATCACAAATTTACCCAAGAATTTCTTCAAAACTTCATTCATCAACCTCATAAAAGTAATCGGTGCATTAGTTAAACCAAAAGGTATAACCAACCACTCATACAAACCTTCTTTTGTCTTGAAAGCATTCTTCCATTCATCACGTTCTCTGATTCTGATATGATGATACCCACTTTTCAAATCAATCCTTGTGAAGTACTTTGCTCCAGTCAAACTTACCATTATGTCATCCATTCTAGATATAGGAAACCTATACTTCACTATTATCTTATTGATTACTCTAGAATCAGTACACATTCTCCACTCTCCATTCTTCTTCAGTGCCAATACAATAGGTACTAAAAAAGGATGCAAACTTTCTCTAATCAAACCTTTCTCCAACAACTCTTGAATCTGTCAGTTCAATTCTTGATTCTCGGTAGGTGTCAACCAATGAGGTGCCTTATTCGGTAAACTAGCTCTAGGGATTAGATCCATACAATGATCAATGCTTCTTTTTGGTGGCAAACCATCAAGTACATTATCAAAAATGATATCACTATACTCGATGAGTAACTTATCAATCTCCTCAGGGATATTATCCTCTATTTTCTTACTCAGCTTTTTAGGAATCACAACAAAACATACCTCATTCCTCTTCAAAGAGTTAACAAACTTCCTTCCTTCCATCAAAAAAACTTTCACAGATGTGCAAACATTACTAACAGGTTCTTCCATCAATGGTAACAAGATTTTTTTCTTTCCATCAGCCACAATAGTATACTTATGAAATCCCCTATCATATATAGCATGTCTATCATATTGCCAAGGTCTACCCAACAAAATATGACAACAATCCATAGGCATGATATCACATAACACCTTATCATAGTATTTTCCAATCTTCAAATTCACATAACATTGTTCACTTACCAGGAGTGTATGCTCATTTTTTATCCATGAAATCTGATAGGGCTTCAGATGTACCAACCTTTCCAACTACAATTTTGTGACCATTTCTTCAAATGCCAAATTCTCCAAGCTAACATTGTCAATGATTACCTTCCAAAAATTTTCAGATACTCTACATCTGGTCTTGAAAAAACTTTTCCTTACTAGATTTTCCTTTTTTCTTTCATTCCACAGTGCTCTCCTTACCATCAAGTTATTTTATTTCTCGAGTTCATTTAGTGACTCTTCTTGCACCAAAGCATTTCTACTACTACCAGCCTTCTTACTAGCATGTGTACATTCAAAAGATCTATGTCCTTCTTCTCCATAATTATAACAAGTTCCTCAAAAACTTCCTCTACTATAACCACCTCAGTAGTTACTGCCTCTGCCTCTAGAACTTTCACCTTTCCACTCGGTCTTGCCTTTGTCCAAATTTGTCTTTTTTGGTTCAGATCTACCATTTTCACCATTAGATCTACCCCTTCCTCTAGAGAATCTACCACCTTGACCTCTCTATCTTTGTTCATGTCTTTTGTTCAATTTCTCCTCGGCTTTCAAAGAAAATTGATAAGCCTCTTCAATGTTCTCCAATTTGACCATACTAATTTCCTCTTGGATGGAAACCCTCAAACCATTTAGGTATCTATGGATTCTTTCCACATCATCTTCATCATGTCCAAATCTGATATCTAATCTATAGAATTCCTCAGTATACTCTTTTACCAAGCTATCCTTCTATCTCAAACTTTGCATTCGCCAAACTAGGTTAATCTGATAATCATAGGGTAAGAACTTCCCTTTCAACTTATTGACCATTTTACTCCATACCTTGATTTTGTCTTTTCCTTTCCTCTTTTGATCTAATTGTAGATGTTCTCACCATAAGGATGCATGACTTTTCAACTTTGTGCTTGCAATCTTCACCTTCTTATCCTCAAGAATGTTTTCATATTCAAAATACTTTTCCATCTTGGTGATCCAGTCCACCAATTCATTAGAATCTAGCCTTCCACCATACTCATGGGGATTGAAATGTGGTGTTGAATTCAGACTTGTCAAAGCCTTCAAAAATCTTTCTTCACCTTGATCCATAATAGGAGTAGGTTTTTCATTCACATGTTCTTCTTCAATTTCATCATCACTAACATCTTCAAGATGTCTACCTCTTCTTTGGGCTGTTTCTACTACTTCTAGCCTAGCAGCAATCTGCCTTAGCATATCTACTAATCTTGGATCTGCATCTCACTTCCCATGAACCATCTTGACAAACCTCTGCAATTGTAGGCCAGATCACAATCTGATACCCCACAACAATTCAACTAGGGCTTCAAGAGGAACCTACAAAGCTAGATCTGTTGAACTAGATCAAGATCTAACCTCACTCTGATACCACTTGACACAAGGTAGGGAGAAAGAGGGGCCAAAGGAATGTGCACCCTAATTATCCAAGCCTTCAACACACATGCAGAAGCAACAAACAACAAGAGTAAGAGAGAGAATGCCAGATCTTTCATATATTATCATTAATAGAATCATACATGCTGGGTTGTAAGGCCTTCCTAGTTAGGGCCTAATATTACAATGAATTATAGAAGTCCCCAAACATGTGAGGATCTATTAAAAGTCTCCAATCTAATTTCTTCTATCTCCTATCCCCCAAAACTAACTCTCTAAACTACCACCAAACATCTACATTTATATAAGAAGCTACCAAGCTGAGTCAGCCTTCAAATCCATAATTAATGGAAGTAACAGTCAAATCTAGGACCACACACTTCCCAATGATGGATTTCAACATTAATTCTATGATCCAATATAAATTAACAAGTCAGCCACAGCAAGAAACAAAACTAAACCCCTTGGTAAGTAAGATAACCAAGTGGCAGACAGACAACGCTGAGCGCTAGTGAAAAAACCGACCGCCCAGGAGATAACTGACCACCCTCGGTAACCAAAGGAAATTGACCAACTACCAACAAACTTGGTTAAAGAAGAAACCTAGCAACATAGAAAAAAATCCAAATTCTTTTTGGTGACACAGGATTGCCAAGGAGACAAGATTCTCCTGCATCAATTTGGAACCATTTTGTTTCTAAAACTTCGTATGGGAGCTCAATCATGCTGAGGTTGGTAATATTATTACCTATTTATTTTCACCTTTTAATGGTATTATTGTTGAATTAGACCATTGCATATTTTATTTTTTGTTGTTCAACTTTGAGGACATGCTTTGATGAGCCTTTTGATCTTTTCATTGTATAATGATGCGGCTCGGTGCCTTTATTTGATCATTTCATTGATACATTGTTGTCAAAAATCTTGATAGCCCATGACTTATTTAGGGAATCATTGATCACTTATTATATTTCATGGGTTATTGCTATGATTTTTTATTCTTGATGAAAGATTCATGCTTGAATTTCACTTTTGTTATTTGCACAGGCTGTGCTAAGGTATCATTGCTTTCTTTTATTGATTCACTAGCATAATAGTATGCTTTGAAGCCTTGGCATCATCATCTTTGTTACTTTATTTGGATGGCATGTTTCCTTTTCTCACTATTTTAAAGATCTTCTAAGGCCCATGATCTTGAGCTAGGGCATCAATATATCTATTTTTCATTGATTGATTGAATCGAGGGCTATATAGATTGTTATTATTTACTTAGTCTCTAGTTTTGAAGGCCCGTGTTATTGCTAGGGCATCATCAATTTGTTCATTGCATGATCACTCTATTTATATGGATGTGTGCATCATTTATTGGCAACATCATTTCTTGATTATTGATTGATTTGATACATCTGAGATACTTGACAGTCTGTGAGCCATTTGGGCATCATGTTTGTTGTTACTCTTTGACACATAGCCCATGCTCAAAATTATGGGTCCTGCATTAGTGTTTGATTCCTTCTCCATTGCTATTGCATGAGCCTCTATTGATGGTGTCATGCTTGATTGTTTTTTTGATATCATATCATAAGGCTTTAATTTGTTGATGCCTTGGTCTGATTCATAGCCCATGTTTATTATTGTTACTATTCATGGATTTCTCTCCACTATTTTCCATTGTTAACTCATAAATATATATTCATATATATGTATTTTCTATTGTTAACTCATTAATGAAAATTTGACACATGTCCTTTTAAAACCCCATGCTAGCTTAATATTGAATCCATGATGACATTGCGGTAATGTTTGAATTAAATTAGGATGCAGATTTAGTGTACTTATTGAGATTTGATGTAGATGACTCATCATTGCACCTCTTTCTCATGTTCTTTCTTTCATGCTTGATCATGACTACATCATTGGGACACTATGACCTTATGACATGATGAGTTATTGTTGTGGATGCCTCGTTTGGAAATGATGCCATAGAAACATCAAATGGGTAACCAACATTTGATGTTGTTGTTCATTGTTTGGATGATGCAAGCTAGAGAAATGACTCATTTGATGTTCATTTTATCTCCATGCTCTTGCACCACTGTGATTTCTACATGTGCATTGATGTTTGTATTTGATAAAGTAGATCTAAATGGTAGCCACTTACTTTTTTGTGCTCCATGCTTATTATGGTTACTCTCTTTGATGCTTTGGCACTTGAATGCTATTGATGCACCATTATTTTTCCCATGGTGACTTTCATGAGTAATTGTACCCTTTGATGTTGACCATTTTATTATTTGATGGTACTCATATGCTCTCTATGCTATTCTACCTTCATGTACCCTAAATGTTCTATGGTTATTGTTGCTTCATTGACTTCCCCATTTCTAAATTAGTGCTCCTCCTTGGGGCTATAGGGATAATGAGAAACTCTATGGAAATGGAGCTTCTAATAACCCTTACAGTTTCAATGTAGGGTACTAGGAGGGCTTAACACCTAATCATGGGTGCTCTTGGCCTATGATGTGGGTTTTTAGAAGGAGCTTTGAGGGCTTCCTAAAAGTGGCCACATTACAGGGCAACATCATTCATTATATTTTAGTACTTTGTGATTGTTGTTGTCTATAAAATCATTGTACTTTGAGGATGGACTTTTGGAAATTCCATCCTCTTAGTACTTTGATTATCTGAGTGATGGTAAACATCAATGTCATAGATTCTTCTATACCTATACATGGATTAAACAAGTTAGTGAAAACATGGTATCTTCTTCCTCCTGTAGCATCTTTCTGAGTGCACATGTCTTGTAGCATGGTTTCCTTCTAGAGATGTATGGATTGATTATTCACATGATTAATTTTAAAGAGGATATGTAGTAGGATATCATGCATTTCTTAGATCTCTCAGATCTAACCCCATTTCTTTCCTTCTTGCAGGTTCTGGATCAAATAGGAGCACACGGGATTCACACCTAGGTAAACATTCCATCATCTCTTTGGGAAATTTTTGGTACCTAGTTGTTTATGTTCATTTACTTATGTATGTCTATATTCATCCATATATCTCTAGGAGTTGGCTATGCTTATGACCGGTGTGATCCTAGATGATTCACTTTCATTCCTTTCTTTGTACATTACATACAAGCTTTTACATTCAAACAACTATGATTCAGCATATATACATGTAATTCTTCAGATGTAGATCTTTCTTTTCTCTCACATGTACATTTATTTTATAGCCAAATGAAATGAACACAAATCTAAATAAGATCACTTAATAATGCAAACTAGGGTACTCTAGTCACTCATCTAGTAAATAGGTTACCAACTGAATCAACATAAAAATATGGTAACATTTCTGGTGACCTCAGTTGAGTGCTTTCCTGATAAGTACCATTTGACCAGTTTCCTTTTGCATCCAATGGACATAGAGTCTTCTAGGTCTCAAAACTGAACCTAGCTCCAAACAAAATAGTTCCTTCTTTTCCACAAAAATCTAAATGTCTGAGATAGATTGGTATTATTCTAAGGGACTCATCATGTGAGTATTGATGGTTTGTATCAATGAGCACTTTACTCACTACTACCAATCATTTATGCTTTCTTGATGGAGCTTGTAGAATGGCATCAATGTGTCTATGGCTTATTGCTAAACATCTGAACTAAAAAAATGTGCATCATCACTTAGGGAAAAACAAATTGAAAACTTCTACCCTACCCTATCCTAACCAATATCAAAAAATTGGTTTAAACAAATCCATTGACTGGACTATTGAAATAAATTCCCAACCTTTTCATATTTGTATACCTTGCACATTTTATGCCAACAAAGAGGATATGTAACACAAAAACCTATTGAACTACTTGGCATATCCACTCTTGAAATTGGTAGTCTAGATTACTAACCTTAAATAGATCATAGGTGTTATTATTCCAGGGAGGTTGATAAGATTTAACAAGCTCCTATTCATCAAGCAATGGATCTCTATCATCATCCTCCATTGAATCATTTAGCATGGTTGTTTCATTTGACCCGATCTGGGAAACATATCTAATAGGAAAACCCCTTGAGAGTATGAAACTAGGCCTTTGTATGTTGGTTGTCCCTTCTTTCTTAGTATGCACCTTATCAATGACCTCAGCATGCTGATCAGTAAGACTTTCTCCAAAAATTTTCCCCTCCATGATGGCATGCCATACCAATTTTTCTTTTATGGTCAAAGGATCATCTTCCTCTTCTATTGGAATAGCCAATAACTCATCAAAGCTGTCAACTTGCATTAGGCTTTTAACAATGACTGGATCTTCCTCTTGGTCTAGGGGACATGATTCTTATGTATTTTGAGATTCATTTTGTTGTGAATGGTCTTCCACCACCTTATTGTAGGTAGGTTTTGATTATGAAATAGGATAGGACCAACCTCCACAAACTCTTCCTCAAGGACATGCATGTTATTATTTGGTTCAAGAGGATGAGGAATATCAACAAGTGTTGAACATAAAGCGTCAATTATGGAGTCAAAATCTTATTTTTGTTCCAAGATGGAAATAATCATATCATCTTTATCTCCACTAACATAATGAGGGAGCTCAACAAATAAATCTTGTCTTGTCTCATCCTGCTCAATATAAGAAGGCATTTTATTAAATAAAATAGTTAGGATCTCACCTTCTTCACTTGTGTAGTACCTCACCCCTGGTCTGATTTTATAAATGATTTGATTACTTTAGGATGATAGAATATATGTTAGGGAATCATTGAAACTTATGATTTTACTGACCCCATACTTGCATGTGTATGGTTGATGTGTTTGTTTTACATTTCTATTTGACATGCCTGATGTGGTTGAGGGATGGAGTCGTAGTTACTTGCTTGCGAGATCCACATGATCGGTCGATCCCCACCATTGTCTGTTATATCTCTATATACATATGAAAATGCTTGTCTCTTATGCAGGTTCCCAGGTACTAGGCATCGACTTCCCTAAATTGTCAGGATGAGCGCGCCCTATCGCTAATCTCAATGGTAAAAGAGGGGAGATAATATTTAGTTCCAAATTCTAACCTAAGCCAATTATTGTCCTAAAGTAGGGGACAAGATTCTATGTTTTCACATTTCTAAACTCGTCCAATTGGCAAGAGTTTACACCTATGTCTTGAGTTTGAATGTGGGTTCTTAGGTCTTTCTATTTCGTTGGTTTGTGGCATTTGATGTGATTTCTATTTTTAGCTATGGAATATCTTTTAAGTGGTAATTAAATAAATGTTTTTATTTAGTTTAATTATTATTTATATTATATAGTTAATGCATAAATTAATTGGAAATTAATTTTATGCTAATATTGAGTTTGGTTGAAATATTTAATTAATGTGAATTAATTAAATATCTTCACTTTTGAAATATTTAATCATGAAATTAACCTTTGTTTAATTAAAATATATTTATTAAATTGAGAGTTATTTTGGCATGTGGTATTTATGTTAACTAAATGCTCTTATTATTAATTATTTAAATGTATTATGTTGCACATTCATAATTGAATAAAAATTGAATTAAGGATTCAAGTGAAGTTTGGTTATGTGCTTTCAACAAAAGTCAAAGTGAAGAGGAGACTTCAGTTTGACTGAGACTGAACTGTGAACTAAAGTTCATCTTCATGCAAAGCCCTCTTGGAGTTGAGTTCAAATTTATGCATGAGAGAGGAAGTTTCTTTAAGTATTGGGGGTTTTGGCCATTATTCGATACACAGGTTTTGGAGGAGGAATTTTGGAGATAGATTTGGGACAAATTTGGGAGAATTCTTCGAAAAGCTTGGATTCTATTTTCTTCATTCTGGACATCATCGAATTTGTATAATTTTGATTTGAGGTAGGTTTTGATTTTATCATGGTTATTCTATTTTGGATCTTTGTAGGAAATTGTAGAAAGTGTCTTTCTCGTGCTTGCTAGTATTGATTGTTTGAGTAGCATAGCGTTGTGGTATTCAGTTGCATGTTATTTAATGAAGATATATTCAGTTGCATGTTATTTAGAAAAGATATTTTCAGTTGCATGTTATTTAATGAAGATATATTTAGTTGCATGTTATTTATGAAAGATATATTTAGTTGCATATTATTTATGAAAGATATATTCAGTTGCATGTTATTTATGAAAGATATTTTCAGTTGCATGTTATTTAATGAAGATATATTTAGTTGCATGTTATTTAATGAAGATATATTTAGTTGCATGTTATTTATGAAAGATATATTTAGTTGCATGTTATTTATGAAAGATATATTCAGTTGCATGTTATTTAGAAAAGATATTTTCAATTGCATGTCATTTAATGAAGATATATTCAGTTGCATGTTATTTAATGAAGATATATTCGGTTGCATGTTATTTATGAAAGATATATTCAATTGCATGTTATTTAGGAAAGATATATTTAGTGCATGTTTTTTGAAGGAAGATATATTCAGTTGCATGTAGTGGTATTCTATTTTTAGAAAATTATATTTTTTTAGAAAATTCTATTTTTAGAAATAAATAAAATTCATACATGAGAATTCTTTTAGAATAACAAAAATAAGAAGAAGAATAATGCTATATAATTAAATATTATTTTTATGAGAATTTCATAATGATGTGTTTATTATTGGAGTTTTTGGTTTCTTTTCATCATTACTGGTATGGGTAGCATTAATTTAGCTTTTAGGAGATGTAATCCCAGAGGTGGGGTTTTAGATGTTTAATCTATCTTGTTTGGTTGTCGTGCATATTATGTTGTGTCGGTGAACTTGTTTTATTATGTATCTGGTTTTGCATGTTGAATCTAGTTGTAGAGATTCAAGAGTTGTGTTAACTCAGTGATCATATTGTTCATGTAAAACCCTAGAGTAGGTCTTCTAAGTGTATATCAGGAAGTGGCTTGTGAATTGGTGCCGGAGCCCAAAAGTGGCTACCAGGAGATCCCATTACAAGTGGTTTAATAAGTGATAATTAATAAACATTGGGAATCTAAAATGAACCTAATAAGATATTTGTGCCTCGCTCATGCCTGAGATCCCTGATTGAGTTTGGCTAGGATGGGAGTTGAGATGATGCTTGCTGCCTATATGGATTAGAGATGGCATAGGTAGTACCTTGTCTACACGAGAGGTTACTATAACCACATAGAGTCACTAGGGAGCTGGGGTCTGAAGGGACTACCAGGATAACCCTAGAGTTGACTTATGTGATGACACTTCTTGTATGCATCTTAGGTTTCCTACATGTATTGGATGCCTCTAGTTGAGTATGTTATACCTTGTTGTACTATTGTACTTTTGAGTTAGAAGCTTTTAGGACCTTCTTCCTTGGTTGTTGTTGTTTTTTATCCGAGTGGGTTCTGATGTTATCTCCTCAGCAAGGTGGGAGTGGACCATTTAGGTTCATGAGGTCGGGTGGTAGTGATTCTTTTATCATTTGAGATTCTGACGTTCATGCACCGAGGCTAGATGATCCATGTTGCAGTTGTTCTTTCTTTTTCTTCTTTCTTCTTTTGATCTTGTATCATTGTATCAGATTATCAAAGTTATCATGTTGTATTTCTTTTTAGTTATTGTATTCACATACCCTGCGATGTGTGCAGTAGATGCTTATCTTATGGTTACCTTAAGGTATCAATTGTATTTATGTAATCATGCATTTGATGTTGTATTTATCTTTCATATGTAATCTTGGGATTTATATCTTTATATTATATTAATTAATTAACTCTTTCATAATCTTCATCAAGGAACCCATTGGAGTTGTAACCTTTGTTAGTTGTCTATTGCTATGCTTTGCTTCCGCTTTGTAAACTTTGATGTTATTGATTGTTAACTTTTTTTTTAAAAAGTATTCTGCAAACTTAGTCGCATGTTTTAGGTTAAGTTCTTCTGGGTTCCCTAGCGGGGCATTACAACTTGCTTCCTTACCATTATCTTATTGTTCTAATTCATCATCATACTATAATAATTCTAGTTGATCCTTGAGGACATTATGAAAAGGGGCACCTAAAGGACAAGATTCCTCTTCTTCTTGCTGGTCCAAAATGCTATGAGGAGGAATGACTTCTTCAGGGATTGACTCATAAAGCTTCAACTATTGGAGGATGGGTTCATTGTTACTTGGTAAGGAAAAACTTTCGGGTATCTCCTTTATAGATATATAATGGAGTAATTGGAATTCTAGGGTGGGATCATGAAGAGGCTCTGTGAATGCATTGAAGCTAGGGAATGGGAAAGACCTAGACCCCTGCTGACTAGGATCTTGAGCTGGAGGAGAAATACTAAAGCTTGAAATTTCAATAGAAGTGCTAGGGTACTTACTAGGAAAGAAACTTGGAATTTGAGCCTTGTGATTCTCCCATCTAATCTGCAAAGCTTCTAGATCTTCCTCTTCTATAGGGAACTATACTTCCAGGCTTGCATCTCCTTGGAACTTTGCACATACGGGAGGGATCTCACTCTCAGCAACATAAGGAATCTCCTCTAGGATCTCCTTTTTAAGGATATTTGGCATTTTGAATCTCAAATACAAGGTCCAAGAAGGTTTCTAGGACTGTACTAAATTTTCACTTCCCTTTGGTGGATCCAGTGAACTTGCTTGTACTGGGGTAGCAAGAACTACTTGATCTCTCTTCCTTGGTGCTTGTGCCAATAATTTCCTAATCAATTGGTTTTTTACTACTACTTGTTCAAAAAGTCTCTCTTGCTCATATTTTTGGGCCTCCATCTCTTGTTGATGAATGTAGGCCTGATGGGTGAGCTCCTTCTATTGCATGTGGTACTCATATTGTCAATCTAAAGATCTCATTATCTCTTGAAAATTTTCTTTAAAAATTTTCAACCAATCAATGAAGCTCATATCTGAAGTGGCACTAGACTAATTCTTAGGGTTGTAATGGTGACCTTAATAGGATGGTTCATAGGCATGCTACCAAGATGCTTGGTGTGGGGTGGGAGGGTATGGTGCATTATATGCATGCTAATAATTTTCTATTGGTAGGCCATTTTGGCTACATGTTGATGCTTGGCCAGATTGATATGACATGAATGAAGGAATATGAGTAGCTTTCTCATCATATGGGAGTGATAGGGAAAATATTTATTAGGAAAGGCCATGCTTATTCATCAAATGAGATGGTAAAAAGGATATTTTATGAAACTTATCAGCACTTGGACTGCTTAAACTAGTAGATCTTTGCTCAAAGTCACCATGGTGTTTGGAAAACTACCTCCAAAGGTTTATTGTACTAAGGATCACACCAAAACCTTAGTGAATGATGGGAAACATCACTTGTCCCACTAGGCATGACAAAAACTATTTCCATTAAGGATTGCACCCGTGCAGGCTAAGTGTGAAACCTAGCAATCTTATGAAACATGAGAATACTTTCAGGTTGTGAATGACCTATGAGAAAGTAAACCTCTAGATTATGGGTCAGCTTCCCCTTGAATCACCTTGAAACTTAAACTGACTTTTGGAGGAAAAGGGAAGGTATTTCAAAAAATTTAAATAACTAAAAATAAAACTGAGGTGATTCACCAAAATTACAAGATCTAGAGATTGAAAAATACTCATAATGTGCATTGAAACATAACTGATAACATCACAGCTTTATCCCACTTACAGTGCTACCCTTAGAAATAATAAGGTGCTAGTTATAGGAGGGAAGGGAAATGAGTTCCACAACCTAAACTATTTTTAAATGCACACAAATTAAACCTTCAAACAAAAAAGTGTATTTTCTAAACTATTGAATAAGTAAAAATATCAAGTAAAGGATTAAGCTAATCATAATAGCTTGACATAACACTCACTAAATGACTCAAAAACCAATGAGAAAAGAAGGACCATTGTTCTAGATTCAACAAAAAGGATCCAAAAAAAACAATCTGCTTCTCCAGAGCTACAAACATCCAAACCTTAGTGTGAGATAGAATGGAAGAACTGCATCAATCACCAAAGTGAGAGATATAAATAGGTGAACCTCAGAATCTACAAATACAAGAATTTGGGGATTCACTATGTCCAGCTCCACCAAATCTAGGACTGGATGAATATAAATCCAAAGAATTTGCATCTTAGTTTCATGAAATATGCAGCTCAAATCTGCATGTCAAGTACCTCCTGATCTATAGGGTAGGTGTGAAGGTGAGAATATTAAATTATCCTTTGCTAAATCCAATCTAGCTTGCCCCTCCCCTAATCATGCTTAATAAATGATATTTTGAACAAATGATTTATAAAATAATCATTTGTCCAATACAATAATGTAAGCCATGATTTTATATCTTAAATATACCCCATTTTTTTAAAAGTTCAATGCTAGGGTATAGGGTCATTGTTTAACTAATATATTTAATTAAAAAGTTCAATGAATAAGGTTCTCAACCCATTTTAAAGGGGAAAACCCACTCATTAAACATTAAACAATAAGCATTTTTATAACTCAAAAACCCGACCCTCAAAACATGTTGAAAAGAACATCGAGCCCTTGACTGCTACTATTGAGGAAGTTGCATCATGAACTGATGTTTGGTCTCTTTGATCATGAGGTCAATTTGGGAACATGTTATTTCTAAAACTTCATATGAGAGCTCAATCATGTTGAGGTTGGTATTGTTATTACTTATTTCTTTGCACCTTTTAATGGTATTATTGTTGAACCTGACCATTACATCTTTTATTTTCTATTGTTCAACTTCAAGGGCATGCTTTGATGAGCTTGTTGATATTTTTATTGTATAATGATGCAACACGGTGCCTTTGTTTGATCATTGCATTGATAGACTACTGTAAGAAATCTTGACATTCTATGACTTATTTAGGGCATCATTGATCACTTATTGTATTGCATGGGTTATTGCTATGATTGTTTATTCTTGATGAAAGTTTAATGCTTCAATTCCACTACTGTTATTTGCACAGCCCATGATAGGGTATCATTTCTTGCTTTTATTGATGATTATTCACTAGCATAATAGTATGCTTTGAAGCCTTGGCATCATCATCTTTGTTTCTTTATTTGGATGGCATGTTTCCTTTTCTCACTACTTTAAAGATATTCTAAGGCTCGTGAGCTTGAGCTAGGGCATCAATATATTTGTTGTTCATTGATTGATAGAATCAAGGGCTATATAGACTGTTATTATTTACTCATTATCTTGTTTTGAAGGCCCAAGTTATTGATAGGGCATCATCAATTTTTTTATTTCATTATCACTCTATTTATATGGTCATGGGCATCATTTCTTGGCTGCATCATTTATTGATTGTTGATTGATTTGATACTATTGAGATACTCAACAACCCATGAGCCATTTGGACATTATGATTTTCTCTTACTCTTTGACACACATCCCATGCTCAAACTTATGGGGTCTACATTAGTGTTTGATTCCTTCCCCATTTCTATTGCATGAGCCTCTATTGATGGGGTTGTGCTTGATTGTTATGTTGATATCATATCATAAGGCTTTAATTTTTTGATGCCTTGGTTTGATTCACAACCCATGTTTATTGTTGTTTCTATGAATGGATTTCTCTCCACTATTTTAGCCATAGCATTGTGTTATTATTTGATGATTACCACTTGCTGGCTCTATGGTGTACATTGATGCCTCATTCATATATATGTGTTGTCCATTGTTAACTCATCGATGCAGATTTAACACATGTCCTTTTAAAACCCCATGATAGATTATTGTTGAATCCATGATGACATTGTGGTAATGCTTGAATTAAATTAGGATGTAGATTTAGTGTACTTAGTGATATTTTATGTATGTGACTCATCATTGCACCTGTTGTGTATGTTCTTTCCTTCATGTTTGATCATAACTACATCATTAGGACACTATGACCTTATGGAAAGATTATTTATTGTCATGGATGCCTCATTTGGAAATGATTCCATAGCAACATCAAATGGTTCAAAGACATTTGATGTTGTTATTCCATTATTTGGATGATGAAAGTCACAACAATGACTATTTGATGTTCATTTTCTCTCCATGCTCTTGCACCACTATGATTTATACATGGATAGTGATGTTTGTATTTGATAAAGTAACTCTAAAAGGTAGCCACTTAATTGTTGTTGCAATACCCAAAAAATGGGCTATAAGTTCATTAACCTCCTACATCTACAAATCGAACGAAATCAACATCGAAGTCCTAATCTAAGGCACATCTGAACATCATCGAATCTTAATTGATTATTCTTAATTTTGCATCGGGGAATATTCCTAGAAATATTCCTATTTATCTTAATTATCTTTAATTTAATGATTATTTGGCGATAAAGCTAATTTATCCTAAAGTTTAATTAATTGAATATTCTATATATTTAATTAATTAGATTTAATACTGCCACTTAATTATTTAATTAAATTTAATTACATTCATTCCTAAATTGTATTATTTAATTCTGACAATAAATCAAAAATCTTATGACTAATTGATTAAATTCTTATTTAACTGATTAAAGTCAGTTGTCAAATTGAATGATATAGTTTTCGAATAAAAGGTTGATTTAATAATTGACTAACCCATAAATCAATTATTCAAAAATCAATTAAGTTGAGGATAAATCACTTTATTTATTTAATTAATTCATAATTAATTGTGCACATTCAAAGAGCAGTTAAACTCAAAATCAGGAAATTAGTGCAAGTTGTTAACTTTTGGAAACTCAACATCTATTTTGAGTTCAAAACTGAACTAAACTTCTGATTTTAGTTAAAAATTTGTTCTTGCATGATTTTGCATAATTATGTGAGTTAATCATCTTTGATTTCTTGTTGACTCAAAAATCAACCTGAGTTCATCAAGAGTGATTTATGACTTTTCTCGTGCACTCTCAAAGCCCTGGATTTCTATAAAATCAAGGCTTTAGCTCTTCTAAAAGGATCCACAAAATTGCATCCTCACAATGGTGAATTGGTGATTGAAGAATCCATCTTTTGCAAATCCAAGTTGTTGTGAGATTTTCCTTTGTTTGTGAGCATTCATATCATTTTTAAATTAATTGCATATCATATCAGTTTCATCTAGACTAGTTTCATATCAGTTTCTTTCATTATAATTGCATAGAAAATACAAAAATATAGAATAAATCTGCATTCATTTCATATCCATCTTCTGCATTCAAATCATTTATTTAGGTGTTGCATTGTCACTGGTCTCAGACTGATCTGAGAATATCATACTTGCATCTACTAGAAGGAAGTAAATCACCTGGTTAGCTTAGTTTCCATTTCATTGCATGATTTTGATTTTTGCTAACCTCTGATGTTTTACTGAAGTGTTGTGTCTATAGCTAGGCACAAAATTCACACACACAGCTACTACCTTTGATGCTTTGGCACTTGAATTCTACTTATGCACCATTATTTTTCCCATGGTGACTTTCATGAGTAATTGTACCCTTTAATGTTGACCATTTTACTATTTGATGGTGCTCCCATGCTGTCTATACTATTATGCCTTTGTGTTCTATGGTTATTGCTACTTCATTGACTTCCCCCTTTCTAGATCAGTGCTCCTCCTTGGGGCTGTAGGGATAATTAGAAACTCTATGGAAATGGAGCTTTTGATAACCATTACAGTTTCAATATAGGGTACTTAGAGGGCTTAACACCTGATCATGGGTGTTGTTGGCCTATGATGTGGGTTTTTTCAAGGAGCTTTGAGGGCTTCCTGAAAGTGCCCACATTATAGGGAAACATCATTCATTATATTTCAGTACTTTGTGATTGATGTTGTCCAGACAATCATTGTACTTTGAGGATGAACTTTTGGAAAGGCCATCTTTGCAATACTTTGATTATCTGAGTGAGGGTAAATATCAATGTCACAACTTATTTTATACCTACACATGGAACAAACAAGTTAGTGAAAACATGGTATCTTCTTCCTCCTGTAGCATCTTTCTAAGTGCACATGTCTTGTAGCATGGTTTCCTTCGAGAGATGTATGGCTTGATTATGCACATGCATAACTATAAATGAGGATATGTTATAGGATATCTTGCATTTATTAGATCTCTTGGATCTAACCCCATTTCTTTCCTTCTTGTAGGTTCTAGATAAAATAGGAGAACACTGGATTCAAACCCAGGTCAACATTCCATCATCTCTTCAGGCAATGTCTAGTACCATGTTGTTTATGTTCATTTACTTATGTATGTATTTATTCATCCATATCTCTCTAGTAGTTGGCTATGCTCATGGCATGTGTGAGCCTAGATGATTCACATTCATTCCTTTCTTTGTACAATACATACAAGCTTTTATATTCAGACATATATGATTCAACATATATACATGTAATTCTTCGGATGAAGATTTGATGTAGGAGCATCACGGGTCCTTGGCAATCCTATGTGACCAAAAGATGTTTGAATTTTTCTATATTTCTCATTTCCTTCTTTGACTGAGTTGGTTCGGTGTTTCTTGGTTTCCTTTTTTTACTGGTGTTGGTCAGTTATCTATTTGGTGCTTGGTGAATTTCCCTAGCACTCGATGATGCTTGTTTGGCACTCAGTTGCCTTGCTTACCGAGTCATTTATTTTGGATTTTTGTTGAGGCCATGATGCAAGGTAGGGATGGAGAATCCAATGATGGATGGTCCAAGCCTACACTACCAATTATAACAATAACAAGCATAGCGAAATACAACAATATAAGGCTTCAAAATAGAATTTCATTCAACATGCCTAGCTATAAGGCCTTCTAGTTTTCGGCCTTATACAATGAAATTACAAAGTATCTCAATGATCTCCTAGCTAGTCCAACTCTGAAACACATCAGTAACTGATGAAAACACTATGGCAAATCTAAACTTGAGCTCGTAAGCCTCCAAGTAGTCTCCTTGTCTCCAAGCATGCTAACCACTAGCTCCGCTATTACAATATCAGATAAAACATCTGACCTTCAAGATCTCATAGGATCCAATTATGATTCTACTCTACTCTTATCTACTATTACTCACCTCATACTCCTCCTCTACTACCTCTACATCAACCAAGGCTCTCAATATATAACCAGCTAAGCCACAAGTCAGCCAGTCAAGTATTAATTACATTATAGGTCCAGCCTAAGGAGAGATACCAAAACTAAAGATAAAAATAATAAAACATGATGCAAAGATAGATTTATGCCCACACAATATCCAAGAACATATCCCCAACCGTGCAAGATCCAATTTCCCCATACAAAATCGTGCAAGGTGAAATACCACACATTTCATGAGTGAAACTAGCAGAAAATTGATGCCCGAGGAAAATGAAGATAACTCCTAGATCCAAAAGAATTAGGATGTACGCCCTTATGAGAATGCTCAAAATTAGGTCCACTACACTACATTAAATTTGCAAGGAAAGAAACCAACAACAACAAGGGCTACAAAACAAACACCAAATAGGTACAGAAACAAAAAAAAAATTTGGTGATGCAAGATTGGTCAAGGCCCAAGATCCTCCTGCATCAGACACCCTAGGTAAATAATAGAATGTTCTCATAAACTTTTGAAAGGAATCATTATAGGTATGTCATATCTTTTCTTAACCCATATATCTTCTTTTCCTTCATTCCATGTTGTCTTCACTTTATCCATTGTCATACTCAACAAAGTATCTTGTCCTGCACTTTTCTCATCTTTCCTTTCTGCAACTAATAGAAACTAATTCTGACCACCTTTTCTACTGTCACTTACACCAACACTTCAGTGAATCATATCTTCTATAGACTTACTAATCAGGTTGGCACCATCTACATCTCTATGTGTCACTAGTATCATCATTTGTTGCACTATCTTTGTCAGAAAGACCATCTGCCTATTAATCTCTATAATTTCCTTAGCTATATCATTCTCTTTTTCTTTCAAACCTAGCTTCCTTTCATTCATCAAAATAGGTTCATCAACTCTCTTCCCCTAATGTTTGTCACTGTCACAAGGACAACACCTGATAACTCCACATCCACTAGCCCCAACTTCCTGCAAAGGTAACAACTTATGCCTAGATCCACCATGCATTACCACATATGTATTTTCATGACAAACAAACAAAACATGCCTATCAAATCACCAAGGTCTCTCAAGCAACAAATGAAAAGTATCCATAGGCAATACATCACATAATATTTGATCATGATAAGATCCAATCTGACAATTAATCAAGCATTTCTCTTCAATCCTAAGGTCTTAGACACATCTTGTATCCAACTAACCTGATAAGGGTTAGGGTGTTTCTTTCTTTCCAAGTTCAATTTACTAACCATCTCTTCTGAGACAAAGTTTTTAGAACTGTCACCATCAACTATGACATTACATACCTTATTCTTACACTTACATTTGGTTCTGAACAAATTTCTTCTTTGCACTGGTTCCTAGACACATGTGGCCAACCTCCTACTAATAATAAATTTACCTTTTTCTGCAACATTTTCAATGTCTTCTTCGATAGTTAGTGCAACTCTTTTTCTAGGAAATTGAAAACTTCTATGACCCTCTTCACCACAATGAAAACAAGTACTAGTGAAATCATCTTTCCATCTCCCTCTTTGTCCATTATTGTAGTTCTTGCTGACTTGACCACTACCAAATCCTTCATCAGCCTTCTTAGGATTCTCTATCACATTACCTCCAACAATTGTTTTATTACTCTGACCACCTCAGTTCCTATTATTTTGTCTTCCTTCAAAACTCTTGTTTAGCTTATCCTTAATCTTCAATGTCATCTGATAATCATCTCCTATGGTTTTCATCCAAACAGTAAATAAATCTTCTTGAATACTAGGTCTCAAGCCATAAACATACCTAGCAAACTTCTCTTTATTAGCTTCAGAATGACCAGTCCTAATCAAGATTCTATAAAACTCCTCAGTATACTCTTGTACAGATTTGTTTGTTTGCTTGAAGGCTTGCATCTTCTTGAACATCTCTAGCTCATAATCCACTGGAATGAATTTCTCTTTCAACTTACCAACCATTCGGTTCCATCTAGTGATCTTTTCTTTTCCTCTCCTACTTCTTTCCAATTGAACTTCTCTCCACCAAATATTTGCATGACCCTTCAACTTAGTCTTTGCAAATCAAACTCTATCATGATCTTCTATCTCTTCATATTCAAAGTACTCATCTATCTCATTAATCCAATCAATCAACTCTTTTGGCGTAAGGATTCCAACAAATGTAGAAACTTCAATCTTAGGTCTTTTCCAAATTTTGGACATAGCCTTCAAGATTATATTCTCTTTTGGATCCCTTGCTTCTTCTATAGCTTCTTCAAAGTGATCTTCCTCAGACTCATCATCACTATCATCTTTCAATGTATTCTTATTTCTCAATTCCTCTTGTAGATCTTGCACTTGTTTCTGCAAGGCTCTAAAATCATCAAGATAGAATTCCCTAGTAGGTTCTTCCTCTGAGATCTCATGAGCTCTTCTCAGAGGCATCTTCAATCCAAGGTACTAGTGCAAACTACCTCACTCTCAGTGATCTATTCACACACTCAGAATCTTAAAGCTCTGATACCACTTGATGCAGGGCATAGATGGAGAATCCAATGATGGATGGTCCAAGCCTACACTACCAATTATAACAATAACAAGCACAGTGGAATACAATAATATAAGGCTTCAAAATAGAATTTCATTCAACATACCTAGTTGTAAGGCCTTCTGGGTTTCGGCCTTATATAATGAAATTAAAAAGTATCTCAATAATGTCCTAGCTAGTCTAGCTTTGAAACACATTAGCAACTAATGGAAATACTGAGGCAGATCTAAACTTAAGCTCACAAGCCTCCAAGCAATCTCCTTGTCTCCAAGCATGCTAACCACTAGCTCTGCTATTACAATATCAAATAAAACATCTGACCTTCAAGATCTCATAGGATCCTATTATGATTCTACTCTATTCTTATCTGCTATTACTCACCTCATAACCCTCCTCTGCTACCTCTACATCAACCTAGGCTCTCAATATATAACCATCTAAGCCACAAGTCAGCCAGTTAGGTATTAATTACATTATAGGTCCAGCCTAAGGAGAGATACCAAAACTAAAGATAGAAATATCAAAACATAATGCAAAGATAGATTTAGGCCCACACAAGATCCAAGAACATATCCCCAACTGTGCAAGCTCCAATTTCCCTATAGCGAACCACACAAGGTGAAATACCACACGTTTCATGAGTGAAACTAGCATAAAATTGATGCCCGAGGAAAATGAAGATAACTCTTAGATCCAAAAGAATTAGGATGTGTGCCCTTAGGAGAATGCTCACAATTAGGTCCACTATACTACATTAACTTTGCAAGGAAAGAAACCAATAGTAGAAATGACTACAAATCAAACACCAGATAGGTATAGAAACATAAAATGTTTTTGGTGATGCAAGATTTCTCAAGGCCCAAGATGCTCCTGCATCAGGCCGACTTGTGCATTTAATTTGGGTCATAGATTTAATGTTAGTAACAATCATTGGGAAGAGTGTGGACCCAGATCTGGTTGTTCCTTTCGTTGATGGTGGATCTGAAGGCCGACTTGATTCAGTAGCATCTTGTATAAATGTAGTTGTTTGGTTAAATTTTTTGGAGATAGAGGATAGAAGATAGAAATTAGAGATTATTGGAAAATCCTCGCATGTTGTAGGACTTCTATACTTGATTTTAATATCTAGCCTAAACCAAGAAGGCGTTACAGCCCATCATGTATGAATCAAATTGAAGTAATATATGAAATTATCTACATTCTCTCTCTCACTATTGTGTGTTTTTTCTTCTGAGTGTGATCTCTGCAAGGTGGATCTAGTTAGGGTGTGCCTTTGGCCCCTCTCCCCATCCTCCCTTGTGTCAAGATATTTATTTTTTGTTACATGTAATTTTAGTTCATATCCAAATGAAATGAACACAAATCTAAACAAGATCACTTAATAATGAAAACTAGGGTACTGTAGTCACTCATCTAATAAATAGGTTACCAACTGAATAAACATAAAAATATGGTGATAGTTTCATAGGTCAAGGATTTTCATGGGGTGTTGAATGTTGTAACATTATTATTGAATAAACCTTTAGACAAGCTCATCAAAGTACTTGAGTGGAGGTGTGATTTTTGTGAACCAATCCATAGCTTTTCCATTTAGACTCCTTGAAAAGAATATGATAATGTAAGTTTCATCATGCATGAATTCCATACTCGAAGCATAAAATTGTCTAACATGATCATGTGGATCCCCATTTCCATCATACTTGTCATACTTAGGAATCTCAACATCTCTTGGAAAAGGCATCATGTATAGGATCCTTTTGAAAGGTAGAGTGCATATGGATTCCATAGAAAATGATAACTTAGGCTTCTCCTTCTCTTTTCAAGATTGACATTTCATTTTTTAAATCTTGTATTTCCTTGATGGCAATTTCTAAAGGGGAGGGTTCCTTTCTTCAAATCAACCCATCAACATCAAAATTGTGGGGGAGTTTCAACCCTCTAGAAGCCAAGTGCGAGAAATATTGATCACCATTTTGTTCTAAAGTTCTCAACTTGAGTCTTTGATAACTATCATCTTGTTGAAATTTTAGAAGCTCTTCTTTAGTAATTTCATGATCTGTGTTGTTGCTATGTTGAGAGTTATGCCTAGAATGTGAAGATCTTGGAGCCGAGTCAATTCCATTGTGTTTTGACCTTGGGGGAGATCTTGGAGGTGTGTTATTTCTATTATTTCCAAAGAAATTGGCTTTTAATTATTTAGCCAAATGAGTTGCTTTTTCCTCCATATAAAATTTTCTCCCTAACTCATTTTGTCTTAACCTCTCATTATGCTCAAAAAGGTCATTCAATCACTTATTATGTTCTTCCCTAGACATGGTGAGAGAAAATATTTTGAGATATTGACGAAGAAAGAGGTGTCTCAAAGGTACTATCAAAGATACTTCCAAAAGGATCAAACCAAACTTTAGTATTATCCCTTTCTTTTTCAAAGGTAACTTGAGGTTCTTTGTCTTGATGACACTGATGCCTAGTAGGAAAAGGTGATTTGTCAAAGCTAATCAGAGGTTGATTCCCTTGACTAATCTGATATCTAGTTGTTATTGGCATGAACAAGAATGTAAAGATCCAATTAAGATGACATAAGCAACTTGATGTCTACCCTAGAAAAGAAAAGTGTTCACTTTCCCAAAAGAAAAAGAGAGTAAAAAGATATCAAGATGACTTATCACAAAGTGCCCAAGCTACGGGTAAGTTCCCTATGTACAAAAATTTTGACTCATGTCAAAGAGATAAAGCCAAAGAAAATATAAAGATAGCCATAAGAGATAGACAAGTGAACAACTTTACTAATCTAAAATATAACCAAGGTATCTAGGTGATCCTTTTTAGCTAAAAATTGTCCCTAGCCTCCTAGTTTCAGACTACGAGACCAGAAATAGTCAAGTATAAGCTTCCTAAACTAGCTAAGAGAATATTTGAGGCCAAACCAACTTAGATCAGTAATTAGGAAACAAACCTCAGTAATCCAGATGATAATTAAACAGGTAAGATAAGTTATACGATACACCACAATATACCTAGACGATACTTTGGGATAAGATGATATTCAATAAGCAGACCAGATGATATTTCTCTAAATATAAGGGGATATTATAAACTATCATATGGTATTTCTCACCACAATAGATGATATTAAGACAACAAACACAAAAAGACCTATTTTTTACTCAAAA
The DNA here is from genome assembly GCA_027943335.1 of Chamaecyparis obtusa. Taxonomy (NCBI): domain Eukaryota; kingdom Viridiplantae; phylum Streptophyta; class Pinopsida; order Cupressales; family Cupressaceae; genus Chamaecyparis; species Chamaecyparis obtusa. Next base: position 1,128,342 of record BSBK01001906.1, read on the forward strand.
TATCTATTCTAATTGATCATTTTGACTAGTTTAGCAATATAGATCATTGTGACTGTATGTAATTTTAGTTTTAGAAACAAGTTTGAAGTTCAAAATCAAGAAAATGTGATGCATAGATTAGTCTTCAAACAATCAAGAAAGGGACAAATCAACCTTACATCATACAAATATTAGAGTTGATGAGTAAACAACCCACAACTCCCAAGAACACCTGTCAAAGAAAGAGAGAGAGAAGAAAGAAGCTAGAGAGGCCTAAACACATGGATCCATGAAAGAGGAGACATTCTTGATGTGCAAAAAAAAAGTTGCAATTCAATAAAAATGAATTTTTCTCAATTAAAATTTGTTATGAAAACAAGAGAGATCAATCCTTATAAAAGGATATCAAAACCCTAAAATGGTGAACAAACCTAGGTTGCATGATAATAATTAACAAAGCAATTAATTATTATATGCCTAAAGTTTAGTTTAAGAAGAAAGAGATAATAAGTGACTTATTAATTAAATCAAACATGATTTAATTAATAAGTAAACACTTTATTACTCTACTTACCCCCCTTAAGATGAACTTTGGGAGAAGCTAAAAACCTAGAAAGAACTACTAAAAGCAAATGGGTTCTGGCAACAAAAGGCCTGATCAAGTACCCAAGTACAAAGAGAGTCTCTATAAAGTGAAGAAATAGAGAAAACCATATGGGACAAACTCTACTCCAAAAAGAGACAAATGCTAGTCTGAAGGACTAAAGAAGCCTCCAAAACTAGGGATGTTCCAGAAAATAGGAACAAGGATGAACATGTAGAACATCACTGAAGCAAGAAGCTAAAAAATATATTAAGAAGTAACTGGTGATCTGAAGATCCTCCACTAAAATATGACTAGGTAGAGAAGACTTTAATCTACATTAGTGCCCTCATATGACACTACTCGAATCAAGAGGCAAACAAAGGAAAACACCTAAACTTGAAGATACAGAATAATATAATCTTCACAAGTGCCCTCAAATGACACTACACCAATCAAGAGGAAAACAAAGGAAAACACCTAAACTCAAAGATATAGATGGCATAATGTCTAAAGATTTGATCAATCAAAGTCAGAAGAGTGTGTCCAAAATTAGGAAAGAGAAGAGTGTCCATATGGTAAATGATCTATCTCATCATAATGCATAGGTACCCAGCCACTACATCTACCTAGTACATAGAATCAAATATTGAATACATAGCTCACACTATCAAACAAAGTAAGCATTAGAACCAATAGTAGCAACCCCCCATAATGTTGACAAGGGAGTAATGATAGGTACACTAAAAAGATCATCCAATATGAACTGCAAGATGAATATGAATCTAAAACATTGAAGGTGCAGAGAGAGTAGAAACACATATAGAGATATGTGAGTCTAATTTCATTGGAGGAATGCTCACATGACAAAATTAGATGGAAAAAAAAGGAAAACATCAAACCCCCTTGGCACTTTATAATGGAGTGCGAGTACATAGAGCACAAACATGTGCAAGATCCCATACATGCAATATATTAGCACTTTATCTCAGTGCATGTGCATAAAAGAATGCTACAAAAGTGAAGTATACACTTCTCAAAGAAGATAAAAGGCTTATGAAACAAAATAATATCCAAAGATGAGCCATCCCTCAAAGGGAAGAGATCCCAAGACCTGTAACATCCAAGATATCCACCATATTGAAAAAATGAAAGAAACTCAATAAAATATACCTAAATCAGAATCTAGAAAAATGACTCATAGCACTAGAAAGCTCTCAGAACAATCTTTCCAATGATATATCATTTTCCTAAATTGGAGTATGGATGCGCAAGATAGAGCTCCTAGAGTGCAAAACTAGACATCTAGATTTGACAGTAAAAAGCACCATGAAAAAAGAAAAATCATAAATTTAAACCTCCATATTTGGATAAAGCTCAGAACCATCTTTCAGACGATATCTCATTTTCCTGAGTTCGATACCGTATGCTCAAGATATGAGAAAAAAACCACCAAGTGCTCCAGAGGGCCCAAAATGGTGTCCAAAAGTTTGTTGACATCAGTAACCAATCAGCCTAAATTTGATGGCCATCATGTCTCTAATCCGCCTAGGAGATAAAAAAATAGCCCCTAGTAACATGGGTGACCAGGGGGCTCAAGCTCTGGCGGCTGGGGGTTCACCATGTGACCCTAGCTTGCATAGAGGGGGGGTTGGAACTTGGCACTCTCATTGGCGCATAATTTTCAGTAGTTCTAGTGGTGGGTAACCACCGACGGTTCCACTAGAGGGTTGTTAGTAGTGCCGTATGCACCAAAAAATGCCTCATATTTATGCCGAGGTCGTATGACCTGGCATGCAATAAAAAAAACTGTGTCTGAGACCAACTTGTCCAAAACCAATAAGTTTTATATGGATCTAGGGGTTCTTGGACACTAAAAATGCAACCATGAGGTCCATTTGGGCCATAAATGTTCCAAAACATAGTGACCAACTCAGAATTCATGGTAGGGTTAGTTGAATTTTTTTTTCCATAGATTCCAACTTTGTCCAAAATGGACAAAATTTATATGGATCTAGGGGTTCTTGGGTGCTTTGAATGCAATTGTGACGTCCATTTGAAGCCAAGATGACCAAAAAGAGGGGTCCCCTAGATCCAAAAGAAAACCCTATGAAAACTCAAATCTGATGAATATGGCCAAATCTCTCAAGAAGAAGATAGGGACAAAAAAATCCAAAACTCTGATAGCATATTGGAGTTGATGAGTAAACAACCCACAGCTCCCAAGAATACTTGCATGCAAACACCTGTCAAAGAGAGAGAGAGAGAGAGAGAGAGAGGCTAGAGAGGTTTGAATGCATGGATCCATGAGAGAGGAGACATTCTTGATGTGCAAAAACAAAATTTTCAATTCAATAAAAATGAATGTTTCTCAATTACAATTTGTTATGAAAATAAGAGAGATCAATCTTTATAAAAGGAGATCAAAACCCTAAAAGGGTGAACAAACCTAAGTTTCATGATAATAATTAATAAAGTAATTAATTATTATATGCCTAAAGTTTAGCTTAAGCAAAAAGAGATAATAAGTGACTTAGTAATTAAATCAAACATGATATAATTAATAAGTGACTTAGTAATTAAATCAAACATGATTTAATTAATAAGTAAACACTTTATTACTCTAACAACAAACAATTGGGAGGTCTCAAAGAAAAAATCTATGAATACTATTGTCATGTGTATGTTTCAATGATTTCTATGGGTTTATCACAAAACAAAGACACACCAAGAAAATTCTAACTAAGGTCAAAAAAGAAGTGTTCCAACCTTTGCCCAAAACTTGATGTTCGTATTCCCAAAATTAAGTGGTTGAATGGCCTTTCCTAGGACTATGCAAGTTATGGATCAAGTGGAAGAGAACAATGCTCACAATGCATGTCTTTCCATGTTGTCATAGTCAAGCTTTAGTTTCCAAGGGAACACATATGGTGAGTATCTTGGGGTGATCCAAGTAAGTGTACTTGGATCAATCCTTGCACAAAGGAATTCACACAACTAAAATGGTTAGCCTCTAATTCCTAAGGTGTTTAGTAAGTATCTCCATTCATGACTACCCCTTGTAGTTTCATAAGTGAAATGGAGGCCTATAGCCCTACAAGTACCCAATATGTATATTCTCACAAGAAATATTTAGACCTCTCAACCCTACACAATTTGAATATACTCCCCTTGTATTCTTGTAAACAAGATTAAGACCATAAATTCCTACAAGCACCTAGTCAAGTGTAGTATTTCTTAGCAAGATTGAGGCAACTAGGCCCTACACATGAAGAAGCATTAGAAGTAGAAAATAGCCAAGTCTTCCCTCTCTTTAGATTGAAAAAAATTTTTGATTATAGTGGGATGGAGTTAGTTGGGTTTAATTATTCTCCACTTGGGTCATTCCCAAAAGATTGCTCTCTTGGTGGGCCCTCTAAAGGTAAATGCAAGAAAGTAAATGGATAACTAATGAAGGTCTAGATTTCTAATTTTCCTCAAGGTAAAATACCATACTCTCCTACTCCATAGTGTCTACCAAACACATCCAGCTCATTTTCATTTACCAAAAGATAACTAATTAAGCTATGCTAGAAAACCAAATGTATGAAAGCACAATGTTTATTTGTATCTCCAAGGCAATCTACAACACCACAATGTTAGTAGTCTTAGCAATACAATTCCTTTTGCAAGAGAATCCTACAAAACCACAAGTTAGGGCACAAAAGTATAGAAATGAAACCAATAACCCTGCAAAACCACTTGTTAGGTATTGTTAGGAAACCAAAAAACCTAAAATGCAAGAAAAATGCAACAAAATTAGGCTAAATGATTCAGACTCTATAAGAAATAAAATATGGGTGACACTTTATAGTCTTTCAAAAAATCATACGATATACCTGTAGAAACCAAACAATATTTTAGGACTATACAATAGAGTGTAATGAATCAGGATGATATTCTAGCAAAAGGTGGACGATATACCCTAGAGACCATAATGATATTTCAAAAATTGGAAAAGTTCATCTGGTAGTATGATGAAATGTCATCATGTTATACTCTAGAATGTTATACAATTTTCCTAGCCTGCAAAATAGATTTACGAACTTGCAACAGCAAAATGACAAAAATGCAATAAATGGAGCTAAATGCAAGAATCTAACCCCATGGTCTTGTGCCAAAAATGTGTGATAAAAATGTGACACACTTATATAAACCATTATCCTTGAGAGAATCCATGAAGGAAATCTCAAGAAGCGGCTTATAGTTTCCTATCTATGACGTGCAAGACTCTAGATAGTATGAATGGTGGCTCTCAAATGAATCTTAAAGAGAGACCCTTGTAAGGTGCACTATATAATTGAAGATTCAAATGATAATGAAAATTAAACTAATCTAAGATGAGATGCAAGAACTAAGCTATGATGCAAATGAAAGAACAAGGAAAGTAAAGCTAACCTAACAAGATTAAAATACCTCCTAATTAAGCTATGTGATCTAAGCTAAATGTAATAAGGAAATACTAGTCTATAATGCAATTAAAGTAGTATGTAAGATGCAAGTAAGTGCTCCAAGTGTTCTAGAATGAAAGTAAACAAAATTATAGCATGAATGAGTGATATGAAAGAGTGGGGAAAAAGTCTCCTTTTTAAAGAGCAATGGATAGTAAGAGAATAAGAGGCCAAATCTAAGGGTGGAGAAAAATCCTCATTTTGACTTTGGTACACAAGATTCTCAAGAGGAAAAATCAATGGACATGGTTAAGAGGAAAAAGATGTGTGGAAGAGATATAGAGGAAAAAGGAGATTCCCCTCATCTAGAAAAGTGTGCATTTAATGTGTAGACAAAAGTCTTTTTTCTTTTTATTTTAAATTAGAAAATTACTTTTTCATGTGTACACAGGATAAAGTGGATTTTATTTAATTAAAAGGATGAATGTTCTTTTTAATTAAATAAAAATTAGCATAAAGTGGCCAAACTTTAGGATATCATCAAATAAATGATAAAATGATGATTTGATCAAAAAATAAGAGATTAAACCAATGTGCAAAATTGATTAAGCAAGAGATGTAGTCTAGTATTTAAATTTTAATGTTAGAGAGAGGGCTTATAGTTTAATAGACCATTTTTGGGTGATTACACCATCATCACATCTTGCATCAAATTTTCCAACATCATTTCTTTTGATATAGCACTTACTACCAAAGATCCTAAAGTAGTTTATAGTAGGAACATTTCCACACCAAATTTCATAGGGTGTCTTACCTACTTTTTTTGTTATTTGAGCTCGATTAAGAGTGCATACTATAGTACTTACTACCTCTCTCTAGAACATCTAAGGAAATTTTCCTTCCATAACCATGGTTCTTGCAGTGTCAAGAATTGACCTATTTTTTCTTTCAACAACTCAATTTTGTTGAGGTGTGTAGGGGGATGAGAACTGCCTTTTGATTCCATTTTTTTCACAAAAGGAATTGAACTCATTTGAGGTAAATTCACCACCTATCTAATCTTGGACATTTCACCTTTAACCCTGTATCCATCTCCACTAGTTTTTTAAAGATTTTAAACTTATCAAGGGCTTCATATTTAAACTTATCAAGGGCTTCATATTTTTCCTTTAATAAGGTAACCCAAAGCATTCTATAATAATCATAAATTAGTAGCATAAATTATCTATCACCTTGCATAATTTTCACTTTGGTTGGACCAAATAGGTTAGTATGAACTAGATCAAGCAATCTATTAGAGTTTTCACTCTTTGGAATTGATTGGTCTTTTCAATTTTGGTAGGTCTCTGACAGCACTCTTGGAATTAAGTTCCATAATATTGTCAAAGTTCACATGACATAACCTTTTGTGACAGAACCAACTCTCATCAATTTTAGAAATTAGACAAGTATTTGGGCCACTGTTTAAATAGAATACATTACCTTTTTTATTTTGAACCAGGATAAATCTTTATGCCACAATCATTCACAATCATGCATCGGTCATCCTTGAAATTCATTCCATAACCTTTATCCATTAGTTTCCCTACATTGATAAGATTTTTTTCTAGCCCCTCAACATATAATACATCCTCGGTAGGTTTCTTACTATCTAAGGAGATAGACCCTCTTCCTTTGATCATTCCACCAATTTTATCTCCCCATCTTACCATTCCACCATCATACCTTTCAAGATTTAATAATTTATCCTTACCACTAGTCATATGGTGAGAACAACCATTATCAATAATCCACTTAGCCTTCCTGATATTCAGAGTAGCAAATACCTTTTCTTCAACAACACACTTAATAGAGTTTTTAGATATGGAATATGTCAATTTTGATCCATCATCCTTGATAGTAACATAAACTAATTCATCTTCATCATTAACATACTCAACATCTATGGCTCCTTCATCATCAATAGTATAGTAGCATTTTTTCTCAACTTTGGGAAATATTTACGGACATCTATAGGCATAGTGTCCTAAGTTATTGTAACCAAAACACTTAATAGACATGGTTTCCTTGTTCTTATCTAATCTTTTTGATATCCTTCATGTTACCATTTCTTCTAACTCTTGAAGCTCTCTTACTTGTTCTTCAAGTTCTCTTAACTCTTGTTCATACTTTGATGCTCTTCTTGAAGTTCCTTCACCTTGATCTGATCTATACATATCTCTCCTTGATAATGTATCTTTGAAAGATGATTCAAATTTAGATTAAGAATCACCAAACTCACTCATTTCAAATGCAGATAAATTACCAACCAGTATGTCTATTGTCAAATTAGCAATAGTTATGATTTCCTCAATAGCAGCAACTTTTCCCTTATAAGAAGGGGGCAAATATATCAACACTTTTGAGATAATCTCCCCTTCATATAGTACACTATTAACACATCTAATACTACACACTAATTCATTCATCTTAAGCATACAATAATTTATGTTCTCATCCTCACACATTCTTAAATATTCATACCTTCCTTTTAGACTTTGCATCTTGGCTTTCTTGACACATGCATCACCCTCATGAAGGGATTCAAGATTGATCAAGATCTCATGTTTTGTCTCCACCTCCATCACATTAGTGTACTCTCTCTATGATAGGGCACTTAGAAGTGCTTCCTTTTCTTTGATATTATACACAAATTACTTCTTCTCATTTGGTTTATTCATAGATAGATCTAAAAGAGGAGTGTAGGGATTCTTTGTGATGGTCCAAAATTATTCTCCAATGCATCTTATATGGTTGATCATATTGTTGGAAAGCTGACTATACTGGTGTATATGAATTAATATAGTGTTTTAATTATGGAAACAAAGTCATATGATGTTTTGGAGTTAGCGCTCATGATAAGAAGATCAAAAATTGGCTAAGTGTTGAAGATTGGATAGTGTACAGAGTACCTGAAGGTCAGAGCGTCAGCGCATGTGCATACAATATAATTTTGGTATGCACCCTAGAAATGAAGTTGGTAAGACCATACTCATGCTAAGTTTGAGAGCACGTGATTAGAAGATTCAGTATGAGGAAGATACAGAGAGTTTAAGTTGCACAAACAGTGAATGCCAGAAAAGAACAGAGCAAGCAGCCGAATGTTGGTATTTTGGTTAGTGGTTATATTATTATGTTGTAAAGGCTATGCACCTATTGTAATTAGGTTTTAGACATATAATTATGTTTTTTTTAAAACAGACTTGAGCCAATTCAATTGGAAGTGTTGTACGTAATCGGTTATAGGCCGACCTAGTTAATTGTTTTGGTATGCACATATAAATATGAGATGCGCCCTTTGTAATAGGTATGAGTGTTGAAATAGAATTGAGACAAATAGAGAAGAAGTCTGTGAAGAGTTGTTAAGATGTATTAGAGATTTTCAAGTAGTCAAAGCATCAGAGCATTAAAAGAACTGATTTGACAAGCAGTGTCACAGCACTAGTTCATCCGCAGATATAGTGTGTATCTGAGATCTGAAGGTTGTAGCCTTCATCACTTGAGCAATGAGCTCTAGGATAGTGTGTCCCCACCCCTAGCAGGGTTATTTTAAAAGAATCCTAACAAGGTCTGACCCTTGCCAAGGTCATTGTACTAAATACATTGTAAAGAAACTCCTAACAGGGTTAAGGATCTTCTAACAAGGATCATAAAACACTAGTACAGATTATTAGTGGGAGTCAATTCCCAACGGGGTTTTTACCTATTTAGGTTTCCCCATAATCACATTATTTTTGTGTGTTGATTTCATGTTTCTTATTTATGTTGATGTTCATTTTAGTACTTTAGCATTCAAGTTAAGTTTAAGAAGTAAAACAAAAATATTAAACTAAGTGAACATTGATTCACCCCCCGCCCCCTCTCAGTGTTCCCATTCCTAACACATATGTCCTTTCCATATGGGGTATTTTGTGCCTTCAAACCTATGAATTTCCTTCTTGTAAGCTACCATATCAGATCTCCCTTAGATTATTAAGCTTCCTCCAAGGGAAGAATACTCTGATATCACTTATTTATAATATGATAGTAAACAACTAAGAGAGGGAGGGGTGAATTAGTTATTTATAATACCTTAAAATTCAAACCCTTAAAAACCAAAACAATTAACCTTGTGTATCCTTAAATATGATTTGTACTAATAGGTAATAAACATGCATGCATAAGAAAATTAGAAACACATTTACATAAGTTGACACAATATTTTTATCATGGACACCCTGCGAAGGGAAAAACCATGGTGGGGATGATTACCCATAATAAAAAATACCTTGTTAGAAGTAAAAACTTATTACAATATATGGGGAATACACTGGTAATTAGGTTCATTTCCTAGAGCTCACTACTCAAACAAAACTAAGGAAGACTAGCTACCTTACAACCTAATCACTACAATGATATAAAACCTTTTCGTGAGATATGAAAATGACATCTACCTCATATCTAATACAACTCCAATGTAGCACAATGAATATCCTCGTCCAACCTCTTATTGAACCTCTTTTGATCTAATCTAAATTAGATTGTTCCTTTCATAACACCTTCTCGCATCCATGCCCATGATCCACAACTAGATTTTCCCTAATTCATCTCCTTATATCAAGAATTATGTCTACAAACCCTAACTCATTTTCCTTTAAAATACATGCCCTGAATTGTTAATATTATTTAGAACAATAGAGAGGGGGGGTGAATCAATTTTTCTCAGGTCTAGATGTACCAATTGAACTTTTAAACACTTCAACAATCTTATATCTAATCACCAACACAACTCGGTCTCTAAAGTATATATATCATAAACATATATCATGTAGTCCACTGTCCAAAAGTAATTAACTTGCAGAATATAGAAACATTCACATCAAAACATTCACACAAGTATAACACCAGGATTTATAGTGGAAACCCAATTTGCAAAAAAACACTTTGTAAAATGTTACTGATATTTTCACTCTTCTGAAGTGAGCTCTGTGAAAAGACAACCTTGTTAAAGGTTTACAAACATACTACTAGGTGTGACCATATTAAAGGATTTAAGCACTCTATCGAAAGTGGCCTAGTTAAAGGATTTAAGTAAATTCCATTAGAATGCCACCTTGATTAAAGGATTTAAATAATGACTATTAGGTCAACCTTGATTAAAAGATTTAGACTGATACAATGATTAGAAAGTAGCAGTAGTTTCTGATTTGAAAAATATACAACTTACTTTGCAAATAACAGATCCAATTCAAACATATATGTTGATTTACTAACTGAGTTCCATTTCTGTCTCCATCACTGATCTACTCGGTGTACACACTAAAATGTGCACTTCTCTAAGCCATTACTTCCAAGAGAATCCATGAGTGGGAAACCTTGAGAAAGTGACCTAGAGCTACCTAGGCATGGAGTGCAAGGGTGTTAAGAATTCTCTCAGCTAGAGCTATTAAGCCTATAACCTCGCCAGTAAACCATGCAATGGGAGATTCAAAGAGACAAGGGTAAGAATGCCAATATCCTCAAGAATCAAGATGGAAATGCAATGCAATGCAATGCTTAGAAATGAAAATGCAATATAATCTATGAAAGGAAAGATAGAAGTATTACAAATCCTCACTAATTAAGCTATGTGAGCTAATCTAGAGCATGAAAGGAACTAATCTAAGAAAGCATAAACATGAAGCTATGATGCAAGAATGAAAGCTAGATGAAAGAAAGTCTCCAAAAGCTCCAAAGTCTCCAAGAAATCCTCCAGCATAAGATTAGCATAAAAAGTTGGGTATCTAGAATGAGAAGAGAGCTCTCCTTTTAAAGGAATTTAAAAGGAATGGACCATGGAGATTAAGAGGAAAAATATTTAATCAAGGGTGGAGCTTGAAAGAGGAACAATCCATGTGCACAAATATCCTCCAATGAGAAAATAAGAGTTGACTTTTGTGCCCCATATGAGACAAAAAGGCCTTTTCTTATTTTTATAAAATAAGAATAATGCTTTATTTGTGCAACTTGGGATAAGAGAAAAAGTGGGGGCTTTTTATTTAATAAAAGGGGAGGAAATTCCTTTTAATTAAATAAAGACTTAAGATGAAATGGTTAGCCTATAGAATATAATCGAATAAATGATAGAATTAGGATTTGATCAAGAATAGGCAATTGATAATTTTAGCAAATAATGCTAGCAAGGGGCTAATAGTCTAGGTGACTATTTTTGGGTGATTACATTTGCCCCACTTTCACTAATGTGTGATCGATCTGGGAACACATTACATCAAAGAATAGATCAGCCAAGAAGGAAATAGATAGAGATCTAACTCCAAAGTATGAAGTGCAGAGAGATAGAAAATCCTACATGGTCAGCCTAGTAGCAACAGTACTAAACACTTAGGAGAGAGATGAATAGTATCAGAACTCAAGATGAGAACTAACATGTCAAGTGCAAAGATAGATCGATCAGAGAAAATGGAATGGTCAAGCATATGCTCTAGAGAATAGCCAGTAGGATATGATGTGTTTGCCCCCTCTAGATTGAAAACAAAATCAGGTAGAGGGAATGTAGAAGTAAGAGCAACATGATCAAATCACTAGAAATCATAATCGAAGATGAAAGATAAGAGAACAACCACCAAGCAGTGAAGATATGCCCCTGTCAAGACCTCAGAGAGAGATGAATGAAATGAATGAAAGACTAGAAGGGTGAGAGAGATGGAGATGAAGAAGGAAGGATGCCCCAGTGAAGATCGAAGGATCAAGCCTCAAAAGGTCAGCCAACTGCACGGAAGAAGGAGAAAAGCAATTTTGAAGATCAAGGTGAGCTCAAATTTCAGTTTCGATCCCAAAATGAATATAAAATGATGTGATATGAAAGACAAAAAGTGAAAGACATGATGAAGAAGAAGTGAAAGGTGAGCACAGTTGACCAACAAGTCCATGAAAGATGAAGGAGAGCTCTCTCCATATGCAAGATGCAAAACTAAACTAACATGAACTTAAGAATGCAAGCTACAATGAAAAGTGATTTACTTGCAAGGTCACAAATCCATTAGACTCTAATAATCATCATTGAGCTTTATTGGTAGCATCGCAAGATTATACAATGCACACTAGTATGACTATGGGTATATGAATATGATCCATATCAGATAGAAATGTGGAAATCCCACCTAGACATCAAAGACATGTAAGTCAAGATGACTAGTGCAGTGAGATTCCCTAAGTTTGATATAGCAAGATTATGCTCGCATCGAGACACAAGAAAGTCAAGATGAATATAAGCATGCACTTGTGGAAAATACATTGTAGATCCTAGAGTCAATTGGAACAAGCATAAATGCTTATGACAACTAAGATCAACAAAATATATCCATAAGCAAAAAGCAAATAAAACATGTCCTCATGCCCCTAGTCTTCTAGCTTGGCATCATCTAAAACTATTAGGGAGAGAAAACTTAGCAAAGAAATCATCATAGATAGCACACAAAGAAATAAATCTAAGCAAGTCAAGTGTTCAAGTGTGTGTGTGTAGGTCATAGAGTCAAACTTTGAGTATCACATCTGCCAGTGAGAAATATTACATCATTCGAGACTGCCGGTAGGATATCTGATAAGTGTTGAGAAACACTTGATGCTAGGGAACTGTTGAAAAACACAATTGGGGTGGTGTTGAAAAGCACTGTTGGAACCAAGTTTCCCAAGAACCCAGATGCACAAAGAGACCCAAGATAAGCTAGAACAATGTATGCCCCCTAGACTAAGACAAGAGTCAATTCTAGGCTAGGAGAGGCAAAGCGAGAAGTGGAGCGAAGGAGCACCATGCAAGACTGATAGACATAGGTGCAAGAGTCTCAAGTAGTGCATGTTTCCAATTTTTCACCACTTGATCGATGTTTTCAGGACTTTTTTCAATTTTTTTATATTTTTGCTACCAAAGCGCCTGTTTCCAGGTTTTTAGCAAGGCACTTTTTCTATTTTTTGAATTTTTTGAATTTTTTGACTTTTTTGGGTGAGACATCAAAGCACTTATTACTAGGTTATCACTAGGATGCTCATTTTTTAAGTACTTTTTATGCTTTTTAGGATTTTTTCAACATCATATATGATTTTATTTTTTTTTGAATTTTTTTAGGATCAAAAAAAATATGTACAAAGAGCTCAAGAACCTTAGGCATAGAACTTCTTCAGATGTAGAACATTGATAGGCTTGATAAGCTCTTCTCCCTCAGGTGTAGATAGTTGATAGGCTCTGAACCCAAATGTTGTTATAATGATATAAGGTCCTAACCAATTTGGCTCAAACTTGCCTTTCTGTTCCCTATTCTACTGATTTTTGGGATTTTTTCTGAGAACTAGCTCACCCACTTGGAACTCTCTAGGATGAACTTTCTTATTGTAAGTAGTAGACATTCTCTTCTGATAAGTGTGCATGTGATCAAAGGTGGCCTTGCAGCATTCTTCCAAAGTGGTAAGCTCATGCACTCTCATGGCCCTTTGGTCTTCATCGGTAATCAAACCATATAGAGAGACTCATAAGGAAGGTATTTCAACCTCTAATGGTAAGACAGCCTCAGAACCATAGACCAAGGAAAAAGGTGTGGCACATGTAGGAGTGTGGATAGAAGTTCTGTAAGCCCATAGCACATGATTGAGCTGCAGATGCCAATCCTTGCCTAATTTGTGCACTGTTATGTGGAGAATTTTCAGCAATTGTTTGAGGCCTCAGCTTGGCCATTCCCTTGAGGGTAGTAAATAGAAGACCAATGTTGTTTAATTTTGAACTTTTTGCACAAGTGCTTCAGGTCTTTGTATTTGAACTGGCTGCCATTATCCATGACTATGGAAGAAGGAATACCATAATGGAAAATGATGTGATTCAAAATAAATAGGGCAACATGTTTTCCTATAGCTACAGACAGTGGGATAGCTTTAACCCATTTAGTAAAATATTCAGTAGCTCTAATGATGAACTTATACCCGCTCGAAGAACTAGGATAAATTTTTCCTACCAAGTCAAAGGCCCATTGCTGAAATGGCCAGTAGGTAATAGAGGGAATGAGATCATGTCCAGGAGCATGAATGAGATTCCCATGTAGTTGACACTTCTTGTAGGAATTGGCATATTGAACAGCATTAGTTTTCATAGTAGGCCAATAGTAACCATCCCTAAGGAATTTTTGAGCTAGCGCAAGACCGTTAGAGTGTGACCCACATATGCCATCATGGAATTTAGCTAGTGCTTTGTTTGACTCCTCTATTTCTAGACACCTAAGGATATTTCCATCTAGACCCTTCCTATACAAGTCACCAGAGATGAGGGTAAAGTGTGAGGCATTATGGATGAGTTGGCACTTCTTATTATGCATTAGATTTTTAGGGATAACTTTATCTCGGAGATAGGAAAAGATGGTAGCATAGCGGGAGGAGTCATGACCAACCATAGTGTAAATGACATGGTCATTAGGGGAATTGTAGGCAAGATAGTGCAATTCTTCCACCAGTAACTCAAAGCATGATTCATCCTCTTCCAGTTGCAGAATGGATGCCAAAGTAGCCATGGCATCAGCAGCCTTGTTCTCAACTCTAGGAATTTGTTGTAATGTGATAGATGTGAAATAATTCCTAAGTGAGTCTATCATCCTCTTGTAGGGAATCAACTTGTCATCCTTTGTTTGGTAATCATCATTTACTTGGTTTATGACAAGCTGAAAATCTCCAAAGATATGCAACTCAATGATCCTCCATTCAAGGGCAAGCTTAACACCATTCAGAAGGGCTTCATATTTAGCTATGTTGTTGGTGCATGGAAAGAGAATCTTATAGGATTTAGGAATGGTGTATCCATGAGGGGTAACAAACAAGATTCCAGCACCAACCCCATTCTATGTATAAGAACCATCAAAGAACATTTTCCATGCACACCCTATGATATGCATGACTGAAGCATCTGGGAAGTCTATCTAAAGAGGAGCATTATCAGTCATGGGGAACTCAGCCAATTGATCTAAAATTTCTTTCCCTTTAATAGCTTTTCATTCAACATACTGAATGTCAAATTCTGAGAGAATCAACATCCATTTAGCAAGTCATCCAGTAAGCGCAGCCTTACTCAAAAGATACTTTAAAGGATCAATTTTGGCTACCAGCTATGTAGTATGCGCAAGCATGTAATGTTTGAGTTTTTGAGATGCAAACACCACTGCTATACAAGCCTTTTCAATGCTCATGTAGTTAATTTCATAAGCAACTAGAGTGTGATTGATATAGTAAATAGCTCACTCTTTGCCCATATCATCATGTTGTGCAAGGAGAGCTCCTAAGGAATTTTTCGTAGAAAAAATGTACAGTATTAAATGTTTCCCTTGGATAGGTGGCATAAGAATAGGAGGTCGTGCTAGGTAATCCTTGATCTAGTCCAAGTTCTTTTGACACTCCTCATTCCATATATAAGTAGCTCCTTTATGCAAATTCATATTGAAGGGATGAGCTCTGTCAACTAACTGATAAATGAACCATCGAATAGATTGGAGACAGCCTTGGAAACCCCTTAATTGTTTGATGTTGTGAGGAGGTGGCATCTCCATGATAGCTTGTACCTTTTCTAGGTCTAATTATATCCCTTTTGCTAAGATGATGTAGCCTAGAAGTTTCCCAGAAGTGACACCAAAAGCACATTTTTTAGGATTTAATCTGAGTTGGAATCGTTCCATGCGGTCCAATATCAAACTCAAATCGGATAGATGTGTGCTCCTTTGTTGAGATTTAGCAAGTATGTCATCAACATAGTCTTCCATGTTCTTATGCATCATATCATGGAATATAGTGGTCATAGCCCTTTGATAGGTTGCACCAGCATTCTTAAGACCAAAGGGCATGACATTCCAACAAAAGGTACCCCATGCACAGGTGAATGTTGTCTTCTCTTGGTCTTTAGGGGAAATTCTAATCTAATTATATTCGAAGAAGCCATCCATAAGGGAGTACATTTCATAGCCTATCATCATGTCCACTATCATGTCAATGTTTGGAAGTGGAAAATCATCCTTAGGGCATGCTTTATTCAAGTCCCTAAAATTAGTTCTTATGTGAATGGACTTTTCATGTTTGGAAACAAGGACAATGTTAGAAATCCACTCAACGTAGTCAATAGCTCTGATGAATTTGGCTTTCAAAAGCTTCTCAAGTTTAGCTTTAACTAGTAATGCCACATGGGGATGCATCTTTCTAAGCTTCTGCTTGATAGGTTTTACCTCTGGAAAAATGGAAAGGTGGTGCATGATAAGCTCAGTGTCTAAACTAGGCATGTCAGAATATGTCCACACAAATTTGATCTTTTTCTCTTGAAAGAATGTGGCAAATTGTTCTTTCTCCTCTGCTAAAAGGGACTGAGCCACATGTATGATTTTAGGAGAGTCATCTATCCCTAAGTTGATGGGCTACATAGGCTCTATTAGAACTGAAGACCTTTCTTGAAAATAGCTAGGCAGACTACCAAGTACCTCATCCTCAGGTGCCTCAGAGAGGTTTTCACCCTTAGATACATCTTTATGTTTACTATTTTTAGGTTCAGATACTGCCACAATGTGGTTTTCACCATCCGACCACTATTTTTTTCTTTTGATTTTATGAATAAGGTACTTGATATCTGATTTAGTCATGGTTGTTGTTGGTTCACTGGTGGAAGAGGTAATAGGTTCAATGGCATTGAGGTAGCAGG
This sequence comes from Chamaecyparis obtusa, assembly GCA_027943335.1. Classification (NCBI taxonomy): domain Eukaryota; kingdom Viridiplantae; phylum Streptophyta; class Pinopsida; order Cupressales; family Cupressaceae; genus Chamaecyparis; species Chamaecyparis obtusa. Next base: position 1,145,059 of record BSBK01001906.1, read on the forward strand.
TGATCTCATAGTCATTTTGGAAAGAAGGCAATGCGGGTCTTTGATCCTGGACAGACCAATCTATGAGATTAGAGTATATGAGAGGAAGTGAAGTGATAGGTTCAAGAGCATTTATGCAATATGTGTGATGCAGAAGCATCCTGGGTGTAAGAGCAATCTTGCATCACCCAAAAATATTTCTTTTTTTTTGTATTCAATAAGGGCTATCTTGTGCAGAGTTGCCATTTATGGAAACTTGCTATTTTTAGTAAGTTGGTCTTACGATCTTGGAATGTCTGATTTTACATATGGAGGTTCATCTCAGTCATATCAGCCTGCCAGCAAAGTTTCATGGCTAGATCAGGTGTAGTTTTGAAGATATTGAAGATTTTTGGTATTGGCAGTAGGGTATAGAAACTTCGAACTTAGTTTTGAAGGCTTTAGAGGCCCCAGATGAGGTTGAAAATTTGGGTGACAAGTGCTTCACGCCAGTCAAGCCTGTAGAGCACTTTGTGGTGTTTCTAGAATGGGGTTATAATAGCCAATCAGGTCAACGGGTGGTGACTTATGGTCTTTGAAAGTTGGGTCACCTGAAATGGCAAAAAATAAATTTTTTTCAAAATTTCTGTTTGGGTTTCAAAACTCATTTTGAGCCGACTTTGATGTAATAAATTGTAAAATAAAATAATTCTAAGTTTGGTCAGCCCTAAGGGCTAAATTTCTAGAACCTTCTCCGGTAGTGGAAATTGCCTATATAAAGAAGGCCCGTAGTGTTGTCTAGGGCAGTTCTGGGTAGTAGATCTGGGTATTGATTCGAAGCTTTGTCCTACAGAATATTATAAGGGAATGCCCATGTGGCTTTGCATATTGTAATTCTGAAAGTTTGTAATTCCACATTTGTGGAGATAATAAGAAGCCAATTTTTTGTTCTTGCATATTATTGTTGTTGCTTCTCTATTTCTGTTATGTGCTTGTGGTATTAAGGGGAGCACTCTTCATCAAGTGGTATCAGAGCAAGATTTCTTGAGTGTGTAAATAGATCACCGACTATGAGGCAGTTTGCACCAGGACCGTGGTTAGGGTTTCAGTGCGCATCGCAAAAATGCCTCCATGAAGAGAACATGGGGAAAGAGCTGGTACTGTGACACCTGAGGTTAGAGAGCTACAGAGACAAGTGCAAGCATTGCAAGAAGAGATTCGTAGAGGAATGAATCTTAATGTCAGAGACAAAAGCTAGGATGAAGCCGAAGAAGAATATCAAGGAGAAGCTGAAATTGTGAACCAGCAAGAAGAAAGACTTTTTCGGGCGATTTCCAAGATTGGGAAAAGACCTAAGATTGAAGTTCCTAGATTTTCTAAAAATCTTAACCCAGAGGAATTGATCGACTGGATCAATGAATGTGAGGAATATTTTGAGTATGAAGATGTTGAGGATCCTGATAGGGTCAAATTTGCGAAGGCCAGATTGAAAGGTCATGTGAAGATCTGGTGGCAAGAAATTCAATTGGAGCAAAATAGAAGAGGGAAAGATAAAATCACAAGATGGGATCAAATGGTGGATAAATTGAAGCGACAGTTCATTCTTGTTGATTATGAGCTTGACCTACTAAAGAAAATGCAAAGTTTGAAGCAAGTAGGAAGATCTATTCAGGAGTATACAGAGGAGTTCTATCGACTCCTCATTAGAACAGGCCATGCAGAAGCTGATAAGGAGAAAGTTGCCCAATACCTTAATGGGTTAAGGCCAAGCATTCAGGAGGAGTTGAATCTAGTTCGAATGAACAGCATTGAGGAGGCATACCAGTTTGCCCTAAAAGTAGAGGAAAAGTTGAACAAGAAGTTTGAGAGCAGACAAAATGGAAGAGGTCATGGTGGAAGATCTGGTGGATGGTCATACGGTGGCCGAAATGAAGATCTGAAAAAGAAGGATGAGGCCAGTAGCAGTTAGAATCAGAGAGGAAATAATTCCAATCATTTCCAGGATCAGAGTAATAGAGATCAGAGAGGAAGAGGAAGAGGACAAGGATCTGGAAGAGGAGGCTTTCGTGGAACATGTTTTCACTGTGGAGAAGAAGGTCATAGGGCATTTGAATGTCCTCAGTGCCAAGGTAGAATAGACAGGAGAAATGAAGGCCAGGCCAGAGTTGCACATGTAGATGAAGATGCTAGATCATCAAATTCTGAAGATGCTGAAAGAGGAGAAATGCTAATTAACAGAAGAGTCTTGCTGAGTGGTGAGAATGAACCTGAACAAAGGAGAAGCCTATTTCGCAATAGATGCAAGTGTGAGGGTAAATGTTGTGATGTGATTATCGATAGTGAAAGCACTGACAATTTGGTGTCAGAAGAGATGGTGACAAAGTTGAAGCTCAAGAGATAGAAACACCCACATCCATATCAGATTGCCTAGGTGGAGGATGACCACAAGGTCATGGTCAGTGAACAGTGCCTAGTAAATTTCAAGATCGATGGGTACCAAGATGAGGTACTATGTGATATCATCTCTATGGATGCATGTCATATGTTGTTGGGTAGACCGTGGTAGTTTGACAGATGTGCTGTACAGGATGGTCATGCAAATACCTATTCCCTGACAAAGGATGGAGTGCGACATAAGCTAAAGCCATTGAAGGAGACCGAAGAAAAGGTATGTGGTAATGCAAGAATAACATTTGTTGATGGAAAAAAATTCCTAGATGGTATGAGGCATGAGCATGTGTGTTTTTCTTTAATTCCAAAAGTTGGTAAAGAAGAAGTAGAGGATGTACCTGTAGAGGTTGCAGATTTGTTGAATGAGTTTCAAGATATTATATCTGATAATGTACCTGATGGATTACCACCGGTAAGGAAGATCAGTCATCAGATGGATTTGATTCCAGGAGCCAATTTTCCAAACAAGGCAGCACACAGAATGACACCAGCAAAAAGTGAAGAGTTGAACAGACAAGTACATGAGTTATTGTAGAAGGGGCTGATTTGAGAGAGTCTGAGTCCCTGTGCTGTACCAGTGGTATTAGCACCAAAGAAGAATGGAGAGTGGAGGATGTGTACAGATTCTAGAGCAATAAACAAGATCACAATCAAGTATAGGTTTCCATTGCCACGAATGGATGATATTATGGATTGTTTGAGTGGGGCTGTGTATTTCTCAAAGATAGATCTAAAGAGTGGATATCACCAGATTCAGATCAGAGAAGGAGATGAATGGAAGACTACCTTCAAGATAAAGGAAGGACTGTATGAGTGGTTAGTCATGCCTTTTGGGCTAACCAATGCACCGAGCACTTTCATGCAGCTTATGTATGAGGTTCTGAAAGAATTTCTAGGTAAGTTTGTCATTATTTACCTAGATGATATTTTGATTTTTAGCAAGACATTGGAGGCACATATGATGCATATTCGTATGGTTTTTGAGAACTTGAGAGATGAAAAATTGTTGATTAATTTGAAGAAGTACAATTTTGTGAAGAAAGAGTTAGTGTATTTGGGATTTGTAGTTTTAGCAGAAGGTCTAAAAATGGACTCAAAGAAGGTACAGGCTATCCTTGAATGGCCTACTCAAAGGAGTGCTACTGAGATAAGATCTTTTCATGGTTTGGCTAGCTTTTACAGAAAGTTTATCAAAAATTTTAGTAGTATTTGTGGACCCTTGACTAAAACAATGAGAGGGGATAGAAAAGAGTTTAGGTGGACTAATGGGGCATAAAAGAGTTTTCAATTGTTGAAACAAAAAGTTACAGAACAACCTGTTTTAGCACTTCCAAATTTTAATAAGGTGTTTCAAGTAGATTGTGATGCTAGTGGTACTGCAATAGGAGCTGTTATGAGCCAAGAAGGTAAACCTGTTGCTTATTTCAATGAGAAGTTAAATGATGCCAAGAGAAAATATTCTGTCTATGATCAGGAATTTTATGTTATAGTTCAGGTATTAAAGAAGTGGAGACATTATCTGCTTCTTAAGGAGTTTGTTTTGTATACTAATCATCAAGTGTTGCAATATTTGAATAGTCAAGGAAAGTTGAATCAGAGGTATTTGAAATGGGTTGAGTTTTTGCAGAGTTATACATTTGTTTTGAAACACAGGAGTGGAAAGTCTAATAGGATTGTAGATGCTCTTAGCAGAAGGCAACTATTGCTGATAGAGATGCAGATTGAAGTGGTTGGGTTCAAGGAACTCAAGAATTTGTATCTAGAGGATCTTGATTTTGGTGAAGCTTGGAAAGCTTGTACAGAACCTGTTACTTTGGACAGGATGAAATGGCTGGATTTTATCATCCAAGATGATATGCTATTCAGAGGGAGTCAGTTGTGCATTCCATGAAGTTCTATGAGGGAGAATCTCATCAAGAAGAAGCACAGTGGAGGATTGGCTGGACATTTTGGTCATGATAAAACCTTTGCTTTGGTTGGTGAGAATTATTATTGGCTGCAATTGCAGTAAGATGTGAAGAAGTTTGTACAGAGTTGGAGAGTATGTCAGATGGAAAAAGGAGTGAAGCAAAATATAATGTTGTATCAACCATTACCTGTACCAAAGAAGCCTTGGGAGGATATCAGTATGAACTTTGTTCTTGGTTTACCGAGGACATAGCGGGGACATGATTCAATTTTTGTAGTAGTTGACAAATTTTTGAAGATGGCACATTTCATTCCCTGCAAGAAGACTAATGATGTTGTTCATGTAGCAGAATTATTTTTCAAAGAAGTGGTGAGGCTACATGGTTTTCCAAAGACCATAGTTTCAGATCGAGATACTAAGTTTGTTGGATATTTCTGGTGGACATTATGGAAGAAGTTGAAGATAGATTTGAAGTTCAGTTCATCACATCATCCCCAGACTGATGGACAGACAGAGGTGGTGAATAGAAGTTTGGGAAATCTGCTAAGCTGTTTGGTTGGAGATAAGCCAACAGGATGGGATTTGATTTTACCACAGGCAAAATTTGCATATAATAATTTTGTCAATAGGAGCACTGGTAAATCACCATTCCAGATTGTATATAGAAGTAGTCCAAGAAATGCATCTGAGTTGAGAAATATAGATAAAGGAGAAATAAGTAGTGCTGAAGCTGAGGATTTTGTAGAACATTTGAAGAACATCCATGAGGAGGTGAAGAAGCATATTACCAAGATGAATGTGTAGTATAAGACTAAGGCAGATGAGAAAAGGAGGCATAAGGAATTTTAGGTTGGGGATGAAGTCATGGTTCATTTGCAGAAGGAGCGGTTTCCAGTTGGTACATATAACAAGCTGAAAATGAAGAAGTTTGGACCATGTAAGATACTGAAGAAGCATGATTCAAGAAATGCATATGAGGTAGGATTTCTTACTGAGATGAATATTTCACCAGTGTTTAACATTTCAGATTTGACAGAGTATCATGAAGGAGGTGTTGAAGATGAGGTTGCAGTAGCACAGTGGAGTATTCCAGCAACCAGTTTTGATATCAAGGAGATTGAAGACATACTGGATAGTCGTGTTGGCAGAAGCACAAGGAATAGGACATATGAAGAGTATTTGGTCAAATGGAAAAGATGACCTATTGAAGATTCATCATGGCTAACAAAAGAGGAGGTTTTCCTCTGCACACCTGAGTCGTGATAGGGTCACTTCTCAAATTACCTTGGGTGTCTGATGTAGGAGCATCCTGGGTGTAAGAGCAATCTTGCATCACCCAAAAATATTTCTATTTTTTTGTATTCAATAAGGGCTATCTTGTGCAGAGTTGCTATTTATGGAAACTTGCTATTTTTAGTAAGTTGGTCTTACGATCTTGGAATGTTTGATTTTACATATGGAGGTTCATCTCAGTCATATCAGCCTACCAGCAAAGTTTCATGGCTAGATTAGGTGTAGTTTTGAAGATATTGAAGATTTTCGGTATTGGCAGCAAGGTACAGAAACTTTGAACTCAGTTTTGAAGGCTTTAGAGGCCCTGGATGAGGTTGAAAATTTGGGTGATGAGTGCTTTGTGCTAGTCAAGCATATAGAGCACTTTGTGGCATTTCTAGAATGGGGTTATAATATCCAATCGGGTCAACGGGCGGTGACTTATGGTCTTTGGAAGTTGGGTCACCTGAAATGGCGAAAAATAATTTTTTTTCAAAATTTCTGTTTGGGTTTCAAAACTTATTTTGAGCTGACTTTGATGTAATAAATTGTAAAATAAAATAATTCTAGGTTTGGTCAGCCCTAAGGGCTAAATTTCTAGAACCTTCTCGGGCGGTGAAAATTGCCTATATAAAGAAGGCCCGTAGTGTTGTCTAGGGCAGTTCTGGGTAGTAGAACTGGGTATTGATTCGAGGCTTTGTCCTACAAAATATTATAAGGGAATGCCCATGTGGCTTTGCATATTGTAATTCTGAAAGTTTGTAATTCCACATTTGTGGAGATAATAAGAAGCCAATTTTCTGTTCTTGCATATTATTGTTGTTGCTTCTCTATTTATGTTATGTGCTTGTGGTATTAAGGGGAGCACCCTCCATCAATGTGTCATCTCTAGTGACAAGAGAGGTTAAGCCTATAGAGTAAGCTCCAAAAGTGTGAAGATCTAGATTTGACATAAAAGGACCAGCATGGTCCACTAAAGCAATATGTGGATTGAACTCATCAAACCCTACATGAGACTCATCAACTACATCGGGTTGGGTACTATAAGTGTGAACCACATCAACTTCCATATCCATTGTGGAAGATCCCTCTGAGATAGTATCCCATTCATACTCATTTGAATCCATTATTGAGCTTCTACTGGGATGTTGGCACCAAGAAGGCTTAGGATGCTGAGAAGTAGAGGCACCTAAAACATTAGGTGTGAGATCTCCTCTGTCGACCAATCGCAAGATATTTCTACATTGTCTACTTCTAGGTGTAGAGGCTTCAGTTGTATCCTCATTAGGTATGTGTTCTTCTCCCAAAAGGATTGAAGTAAAAGGGAGACTATCTGCTAGTTGATTCATAGTGTGTAGTGGTGACTCATCTGTATCTGTTTCTGAATCACTAGTCATGGGAGCATTTCTAGAACAGTCAAGGAGGTCATCATTGGCACTATATCCTAGACCTATGGTATCTTTAGAGGGTCAGCCATTGGTATGACTCAAAGGCTCAACTAGGGCATGTCCATTATCATTTATAGGTCTGTGACCTTGATAGCTCATTTTCTACAAAAATTTATAGCCTTTACCATAGTGCTTAGGGGAGATAGGAGTAGCAATTGTCGTACTGCTCTCTTTGTCTCTATAGATCCACTCCCTAATAGCTTGTTCATCTTTTTCTGCCTCTAGCGGTATGGATGAATGAAAAAAGGTATCAAAGACTATCATAGTAGAAGTGGAAGGCTTCATCTTGTCAGAAGGTCTCCCATATGATTTAGGAGAAGTAGGCATAGTAGCAATGGAAACTAGTGTGTATTCACCCATACCAATACTCATCATCTTTAATTTTTTCTCATCAGTAATCAGGGATGAATTAGGATCATGAGAAGTTTTGTTGTGAGGAACAAATGTCTCGGTAGTAGTTAGAGTATTGATAGCTATAGCATTATCCCCAAGAATCACAACTTCAGTGCCATTGTATGGAAACTTGACACACTGATGGTAGGTGGAAAGGACAAATTGCATGTCATGGATCCAAGGATGACCCAGAAGAATGTTATATGCAAGCAGGATGTCCAACACTTGGAACACAATATCTTTCATGACAGGGCCCACTCAAACAGGTAGCACAACAAGACCCTTGGAAGATCTTTCCACTTCATCGTATGCTTTTATAGTAATCTTCTGTTTAGGATCTACAACAAATTTTGGTAAACCCAACTACTACACCACATGGAAAGAAATAATATTTAACCCCACACCATTTTCTATCAGGACTCGGTGGACTCAAGTATGGTAGACTTGGACTTCAATATGTAAAGAAAGATTATGGGGGTGGCTAAGAGATGTGTCATCTTCTATAGAAAAGGATAGGTAGTGGGGAGATGAGATATGGTTGACCATATCTTGGAACAGATCTGGATCAATGTCATTGGGGACATTTGTTGTATGCAGAGCTTTCTCAAGGATCTCCTTGTGCAAAGGGGATAACTCAAGCAACTAAAAAATGGATATCTGGGTGGGTGTCTATTGCAACTGGTGCACAAGGTCATAGCTAGACAAGACTGAAGGAGCCACTTGTTTGGAAGAAGAGGCTTTCTTGGGATCATGCATGGTTTTAAGGACAATTTTGGCTTGCCCCCTAGTAATAGCATTCAGTGTCTCACTTTGGGAAGAAGAACCATCCAATGCTTGCAAGACCAACTTTGGCATACCATGATTGGTGTCATTATCATCTTGAGATCTCATCATAAGAACACTCTCAACGAGCTCTACCATGTTGATCACAGGCGTATCGGGAGTATATGTATAGTTGATCTTTGCATCATGATTCTTCTTATTTTCTTGAGAGGACTCCCCCTTTTCATACTTAGGTAGAGGGGTCTTGAAACCCTTCTGATTAGAATTTTTAACTAATCCATCTATGAGAATGGTGCCTCCATCAATGAGATCTTGGATAGCATCTTTAAGCTTAAAACAATTTTCCATCTTGTGTCCCTTATTTCTATGATAGTGGCATAAATGATCTTCTCTCCACTAATCAGGCTTAACTGGTGGATCATAGGGATGAGAATTATCAGGAAGCATAAGATACTTGTTGGCAACTAAAGTCTTAAGAATCACATTGTATGGTTCAGCCAACTTGGTGTAAACCCATCAGTGGTATTGCTTCTTTGGCTTGTCTGCATACTGAGGCTTAGGAGCACTATGAGCATTGGTAGCCTCTTGTTGTTTTTCTATGTAGATAGCATTAGAGAGGTTGAAAGAAATCTCTTTAGCTTTTGGGACATCTACAACCCCATCATTAACAACATACTTGTTTCTATTCCAAGGTTTTCTCTTGTCCTTTCCATTGCCTCTAGTATCTTTATTAATAACAATATCCCCCTTTCTTATGGCCACATCCTCAATCCGATATGCACTTTCAACCATGTCATTGAAAGAGGAGAATAGTTGTTTCCTTAGATCATAATACAGCTCAGGCACAAGAGTGTTGATGAAGATGTCACTCTTTTCCCTTTCAGGTCGCTGATGAGGATATCAAGAATACAATGACCTCCAACATTGTAAGTAAGTGGAAAATGGCTCACCTTGATTTTTTCTTAGAGCATTGAGATCTATCATGGTGATAGGCTATTAGATGTTGTATGAATAATGTTGGGTGAAGTGCCTAGCCAACTCATCAAAATTCTTAAGAGGTGGTGTCAATTTCGCAAACCATTCCAAAGCTTATCCTCTTAAACTTCTAGGGAATAGTCATAGAAGAAATGTGTCTTTGTGAAGGAAGTCCATGCTAAGAGTGTAAAAGTGACACACATGGTCATGGGGGTCACCTTTTCCATCATACTTGTTGTATTTGGGAACCTCAATATCCCTAGGAAATGGGACCATGTATAGACTCCTATCAAAGGGAAGAGCACAGATAGACTCTACAAAAGAGACCTTTGGAGGCTCCCTTTCTATCACCATTTGGGCAAGACATTGATTTGTCCACTGTAATTCCTCTCTAAGGATTTCCAATTCTATTGGCACTCTTTCTTGGACAATTTGTTAGACATCATAACCAGGAGGAAGCTTGTATCCTCTAGAAGTCATGAATTGAAAATATTGGTCTCCATTATGCTCTAAAAGCTTATGCATCAGTCTTTGGGAGACCTCGTCTTGTTTGAATCTCATAAGCTCCTCACTAGAAATTTCATCGGTGGCCTCTTCCTCATGATGAGAGGGAGGGGGTCTAGGAGGTGAAGAAGGTACAACAAAAATCCATTGTGGAAGAGACCTAGGTGGTGTGTTGTTGCCATAGTTTCCATTAGTACCAAAAAGTGGTATATGATCATAGCCACTAGTCTCGGGTTGCTCATGAGACATTCCTCTCATAGCCATGTGTCTAGTAGCATCCATTTTATCTAAATGAGCTTGGTTTTCATTATGCTCAAAATGTTCTTGCAAACGGCAGAACTTTTCCTTTTCAGTCAGAGTGAGTGAGACACTGTCTATGTTTTTGGGGGTCTTGAATGCGGAAAAAAGGAAGCCTACTTTGTACCACGGGGTGACCTTAGAATCCTCAGATTGGTTAGGACTAGAACTATCATTTCTATTTGGGCTCATGAGAATCTAGTTAGAGAAAGTAACTATGTATAATTGAACAGAGGGTGACTCTCCTACTCAAATTGAGACCGAGTTGTAATCGGCATGAAAAGAATTGTTGGTTGACTAATAGAATGAGATAAATTTTTTTAGATATTGAGATAAGTAAAGCTAATGAAGATCACTTGTAAAAATAGAACAATAGAGATGGCTCATCAAAAGTGCTCAAGAACTTACACCAATCAATTGACTCAAGCTGAGAGGTGAGCAAGAAGCTCGATTAGCAAGTAGCTAGAGAGGTAACCATGGTGTGACAAGTGATCAAGAGTAGCATTTGTTAGACTCAAACCTAATAGTTTTAGCTCATTTTTTCAGTCTAGAACAAACCTAAGAATGCAGATAAAAAACCATCTTCAGGTAAGAATAGGAAAAGACACTCTGTGATAGGTTAAAATTCCAATTTAGTAGCTCCGAATTACAACAGTGGTAGGACAATAGAATAACTCAGGATGATACTTCACAGAATAGCAAGACAATACAATTTATCAGGACAATATTTCGCATAAGGCAGTATGATAGAGTCCAGGTAGGTAATACGATAGAGTTTATAGTATGCATGTGATAAAGAATCAGCAATGATGTATCACACAACAATTCTTAGGAGGGTGTGCGATGATGTTTCAGTATCATATGACTCTTGACCAATGAATGTGAAAAACTCAGTTTTGAAAGCAATTTGGTCAATGTTGTAAGTTGCAAGTATAATTTCTTGGTTTCAAGTGCATTAATATTAGGAAATAGACAAGTTTTCAAATAGTAGGTGATCAAATATGTCATAAAACACTTGCGCAAGGGCAAAAGCAACCTTGCCAAGACAAGCAATTGAGATATCAAAACAAAAAATTCTATGAGCACTACCGTGATGTTTAATGTTTGAGAACATTTGTATGGGTAGATCATGGCAAGAACACTTCAAATACTTACTAGCCTACAAGGACAAAGGCTCAATACTTAACAACTTGACCCACACTTGATGTCCCATCACCTCACACAAAGTGGTTGCCTACAATAGATGTTGGCTTTGTCATGGAAGTGCCAATGACACAACCAAAGGAACACAGATGGTGAGTAGTCTTGGGGTGATCTAGGTTAGTCCACTAGGATCAATCCTTGCACCAAGATGTTAAGCAAAAAAATTGGGTAGCTTCTATCTATGGTTCTTAGTAAGGGCTTCCATTCATAATACTCCTCTTGCTCCCGAAGGGTCTCCTTACCTTGCGGCCACAAGAGTACCTTAAGCATTCTTGCTCAACATTTTCCTCATGGTCACAATCCCACAAGTACTCACATTAAGTGAAGACAAGTACTACATCTACCAAGGTTTTGTTTCCTTCATAGCCTTGAGTTTATAGTGGGTCAAAATAGTCAGTGAAAAGCTTGTCCCCACTTGGGTTGTTCCTCTTGATTGCTCAAGAGTAGGCCCGCTAAAGGATTCTAAAACTAAACAAGGAGTGGATCAACCTTTGAGTTTCAAGATTTCTATTTCACCTCAAGGGTGAAGAGCATACTCTCCTAGCTCAAAAATTTCTCCCAAACACACCAAGCAAAGGTTCAATTACCCTCTTGCTTTCAAAATCCAAAGATGGGTCAACATTTTTGTTTCACCAAAAGGGTGAAGAGCATACTCTCCTACCACCAAAAGATTCCTACAACAAGATATTAAGTTCCTCAAAAGGAAACAACTAGTATATGCCGCACTTAAAAATGAAACCAATAAACAAGCACTTGATTTTTTTTATGCGTTGGGCAGCCCTGCAAAAATAATTAGTACCCCTTTTTCATTTGGACCTTTGACATGCATTCTTTTAAGCAAATATTCAATCAATGAGAGCACCTACAAACACAACTTGTTAGCTCCACAATGGTTAGCACATCAAAACCAAGTAAAATCTACAAGTAAACCTTTGTCTAGCTATAACAAATTAGAAATCCGAAAATAGAAAACCTGAAAACAGCAAGCAAAACTAGCAACTCTAGAATTCTAGGTCTTTACTGTCATGGAATTCCACATGAGATAGTACTCTGGGTCATGTGAGAAAGTACTGAACCACATATGATAAAGCATAATCCCACATAAGAAAGTATGAAGGCTCGCACGAGAAAGTACATGGACTCACGTGAGAAAGTACATAGACTCACGTGAGAAAGTACACAGGCCTACGCAATAAAACACCTTTTTCATGTGAAGAAGTGCTACTACCAACAAAACTTCACGCGATACAATGAGAAACTTTACGCAAGATTTCATAACAGTGATGCACGAAAATCATAAAAAAATAAAAAAAAAAGAGAAACATGCAGCAAAAATGCATAAAAAGAAGGACAAAATAGAGTTGTTCTGCCCCACGGTGGGCACCAAAAATGTACACACTAAAATGTGCACTTCTCTAAGCCATTACTTCCAAGAGAATCCATGAGTGGGAAACCTTGAGAAAGTGACCTAGAGCTCCCTAGGCATGGATTGCAAGGGTGTTAAGAATGCTCTCAACTAGAGCTATTAAGCCTATAACCTTGCTAGTAAACCATGCAATGGGAGATTCAAAGAGACAAGGGCAAGAATTTCAATATCCTCAAGAATCAAGATGGAAATGCAATGCAATGCTTAGAAATGAAAATGCAAGCTAAGCTATGAAAGGAAAGATAGAAGTATAAAAAATCCTTGCTAATTAAGCTATGTGAGCTAATCTAGAGAATGAAAGGAACTAATCTAAGAAAGCATAAACATGAAGCTATGATGCAAGAATGAAAGCTAGATGCAAGAAAGTCTCCAAAAGCTCCAAAGTCTCCAAGAAATCCTGTAGCATAACATTAGCATAAAAAGTTGGGTATCTAGAATGAGAAGAGAGCTCTCCTTTTAAAGGAATTGAAAAGGAATGGACCATGGAGATTAAGAGGAAAAATATTTAATCAAGGGTGGAGCTTGAAAAAGGAGCAATCCATGTGCACAAATATCCTCCAATGAGAAAATAAGAATTGACTTTTGTGCCCCATATGAGACAAAAGGTCTTTTCTTATTTTTATAAAATAAGAATAATGCTTTATTTGTGCAACTTAGGATAAGAGGAAAAGTGGGGGATTTTTATTTAATAAAAGGGGAGGAAATTCCTTTTAATTAAATAAAGATTTAGGATAAAATGGTTAGCCTATAGAATATAATTGAATAAATGATAGAATTAGGATTTGATCAAGAATAGGCAATTGATAATTTTAGCAAATAATGCTAGCAAGGGGCTAATAGTGTAGGTGACTATTTTTGGGTGATTACACTCAGAATTCACTTTAAGCAATCACAACTCTGATCAATTCCTTCACCTTCATCCTTCTTCTTAGACTTATCAGCCAATAACCTCAAACACTCTAGCATACTATGTAGCCTAACAATTAAGTTTCCTTTATATCTCTTCAATTAGGTAGATCCATATTTTTCTACTTAATCTCCTATGTAGATCTTAGGTTTAGGTTAGATTCATTGAATCCTTCCAACATTTAATTTCTTCATCCTTCCTTCTAGATACATCTTCAAACTTCTCATTGAATCCATAATAAAATAATTTACCATGCATTAAATTCTCCATACAATCAATTAATAAATTTAGCATGATTTACATAACCCAAGAATTCAACTATGTCAGCTGGGAATCTAAATTCTTTCTCCAAATGTAAACTACTGACACTCGGTCAATACTGTGTTCATCTCCTCGGTCATCATTGCATAACTTGGTCATCTCTACAAACTGTCTTCCTCAGCTAACATTGTCTTGCTTGGTAATTTCCTGTCGCTCGGCATAAACTGATGTTTGGTCAACACTAAATTTACTCGACATATACTGGCACTTAGTCGACACTAACATCACTTAGCTTAAACTAGATTTCTTCACTTTTTCTCAGTTAAGCCTACTTCTTCAGTCTTTCTTCTTACTTAGATAAATAATACATTATCTTATCAATGTGCCAAATAATCAAGTACCCATTGAAGTATCAAATAACTCAACCTTTCCCTAGGCTCTCTTGTTATCTTCCTTGCCCTAATCCTTTTCATCAATCAATAGATATAGTACTTTCTTAGATAGAAACTATCTTACCAGTTAAGGTTTGACATCAATGACAATACAAAAATTGTTTCAATTGCAGTTTCCAACAATCTCCCTCTTTGACATTGATGGAAACACCACATGAATAACACATGATTTACCAACCAATCCAAAAATGTTAGTGCATCAGAAAGATTTATAATATCCTTCACTTCATTCTGATTCACAACAACTTAACCTTGCTTGACTGTTCACACAATTACTCCCTCTAAATATTTTCTGTATCTCTCTCCCTCTGATTCTCTGAATCTTTGAATCTTGGAACATATACCATAGTGTTCTTTATTACTATGTTTTCATCTGAATCTCTCCCTTTTTGACAATAATGCCAAAGCAGTATCTAGCACTTACATCTTTCATATGTAGATGTCATATTGTCAGTCCAGTATCAGTATTTATCCCTTTGTCATCTTGCTTATGACTAATTATCATCTTTGTTGTACTTTTCACAACTTTAGGTAGCTCCTAAAGTGTGACCTTTCCTACATTAATTTTTCAAATATTCTGTGTAGCACATTTGATGTAGTGCTCCTCATTGACTAGGCAGCCTCAATTAGGGAAAGAACCCCTAATTTACCTCTAAGATATTCATAAGGTGTAGCATTTGTACCTTTCTTGATTTGTACTCAATTTAAGGTATAAATAGTTGTACTCATAGCTTCTCTCCAGTATTTTTGTGCAACATTCTTCTCAATCATTAGTGTCCTTGCACAATCCATAATTGACCTATTTCTCCTCTTAGCTATAACATTCTATGGTGGTTTTCTAGGTGTAGACATTTGTCTCTTGATTCCTCTATCATTTCAGCGTAGATTAAACTCGTTTGATATAAACTCTCCACCTTGATTAGATCTCAGACATTTCAGGCTTTTACCTATTTCTTTTTCAACTATTTCCAAGTACCACTTAAACAACTAAAATGCATCATATTTTTCTTTTACAAACATTACAGTCATCATCCTAGTGTAGTCATCAAGAAACAAAATAAATTATTTAGCACCACAATAACTTTGTACACCCATAGGTCCACAAAGGTCAATTTGAACCAAATCCAAAATATTTTCAGAAGTAAATATCTTGCTCTTGAAACTAGACTTTGTCATTTTACCCAACTAACACTATTTACACATCATATTATCAAGTTTTTTCAATCTCGGCAAACCTCTAACTTTCTTCTTTTTACTGATATTTACCAGATTGTCAAAGTTAACATGACATAGCATGTTATGCCATAACCATACATCATAAAATTTTGCAAACAAACATGTCTCTTCATATAGATCTAGATAGAAAAAATTACCTCTAGTTTGTTCTCCACTTCCAATTAGTTCACCAGTAGCATCAAATATTTTAGCCTTTTTGTGATGAAATTCTACTTAGTAACCAGTGCTATTAAGTTGTGCAACACTCAACAAATTATAATTAATACCTTCAACCCCATAGGCATTTTCACATGTGATCTTATCAGTTAGCTTAATTGATCCTTTACGCCTCATAGGACATGGTGCATCATTACCAAAATTAACACTTCTACCTTTGTAATGATCTAGGGTTTCAAATTTACTTTTATCACCAGTCAATTTGAGCAGCCACTATCAATAATCCATTTATCAATTTTACTCACATAAGAAATAAGTGCATTTTTATCATCTTCATCAGAATCATCTTTCATAGCAACATAAACTACTTCAATATCAAAATCATCACTATCACTATCAATTTCCTCTTTAGCAATATAACAGGATTTCTTACCTTTATCCTTGTAGTCTTTGTACCTTCAGTGATCTTTGTTATCTCTCTTGTCTTTGTACTTTCTTTCTCTTTCCTCATCCTTTTCATTCTTGTTAGGACATCTTGCAGCAATATGGCCAACTTTGTTACATGAAAAATAGATTATAAGAAGTTTACCTTTATATTTTCCTTTTCCTCTTCTCAATCTTCAAGCTATGAGTGCCTCAAGATCATCTAGTTCCTCATCAGAAGTTTCGCTATCACTTTCACTTTTCACACATTTTTCTTTTTCTCTCTTAGATTTATGCAAAACCATTTGTGACTTGAAATCAGATTCAATATTAGGAACAGTGTAGTTATCATAGTTAAATAGCTCAAAAGCAGTAAGCTTACTAACAAGACTTTCCAGAGTTAGAACATTACCAGGGTTACATCTTGATTCTTGAATTGATGAAATGCTAATAGCATAGATAGGAAGAAAATTTCTCAATACCTTACCAATGATAGTCTCATCATCAATGATTCCATTGTCTCCTCTAATAGCATTCACTATCTCCTTAATTCTACCATAGTATTGAGCAATATTTTCACCTTCTTGCATTTTCATTTCATCAAACTTACCTCTCAAGCTTTTAGCTTTTTCTCTTGTACATTTTTATCACCACCATAGATGTTTGCAAGAGTATCCCACATTTTCTTTGCAGTAGTGCAATCTTTGATATATTCAAATTTAGAATATCTTAAGGCAAATGCAATCTCCAACATTTCTTGATTGTGTTCTTGTTTTTCTTTCATCTCCTCGGCAGTCAAAGGTGTAGCAGGTATAACATAGTCATGTTCAACATAGTATTTTGCTGAATCACCAATACCAGTTAGATGCAATTTCATCAGACTCTGCCATGCAGGGAATTTCTCCATGTTCAACTTTGGTACCTCCTTTTTATACTTCTTGATCATTAGCTTCAAGTACCTTTAAAAATTTTCTCTATAAGCACCAACAGCTCTGATACCAATTGTTAATATTATTTAGAACAATAGAGAGAGGGGTGAATCAGTTGTTCTCAGGTCTAGATGTACCAATTGAACTTTTAAAAACTTCAACAATCTTAGGTCTAATCACCAACACAACTCGGTCTCTAACTTATATATACCAGAAACATATAACATGCACTCCACTATCTAAAATTAATTAACTTGCATAATATAGAAACATTCACATCAAAATATTCACACAAGTACAACACTAGGATTTATAGTGGAAATCCAATTTGGGAAAAACCACTTTGTAACATGTTACTGATATTTTCACTCTTCTAAAGTGAGCTCTATGAAAAGCCAACCTTGTTAAAGGTTTACAAACACACTGTTATACACTAAGTTTTCACCCTTGTTTCAAGCTCTCTTGGTCTTGATAACTTAGTATAACATGAGAATCATCTCTAGGTTGTGGGACCTATGCTAACGGAGATGAGACCTCGAGGTTCTAGGCTGGTTCCTCTTGGATAATCACCTTAATTTGCTTCTTGATAGGAAAGTAAATTCTTGAGAGTAAAATGGATAGAAGGAATGCATGAAAGGGAAATAACTAAAAGCAAACTATCCTACTAGGTGATACACCAAATTGAAATGAACACAATACATTGACCAGATTAGCATGAAGGTTCTTAGATCTAATAGAACACAATCTTTCTAAATAGGCTTGCATAAGTGTTTCACAGAGAGGTCTGAACAAAAGACTCAAACTATGACCTACAAGCAAACGTTCTCTTCAGCAAAAGGGCACATGAATGAGACAGAATGGCAGGAGATTGAAGTATACCCACAAACTCACTCAAATCAAATTAGACATAGTAGTACACAAATAAGCTAAAAGAAAGAAGGGATCTGGAACTCCAAGATTTCTCTAACAAAGCTAGTATATCATATTCAATAAGAGAAATATAGACAAGGGAAAGACCAGAGGGTAGAACAAATGCCATGGATAGCCTCTATTGAATCTAAAATTTCAATGAAAGACTACAAACTGTAAGAGCCAGAGGGTAAAACAAATGCCACAAATAAATCCTACGAAAGAGAAAAACTCTTTTTACAATTGTAAACTCTGAGCTTCTAAAAGCTCCAAAAAACTAATATATACATCTCCTCAACTGCACACAGGTAGGAGCCAAAGTCAATTAGGGTTACATAGATTTTCATAAAATAATGGAAACCCTAACTCTATTATTTCTGATCATAAGTGCCCATGAAAATATCCTAATCGATCAGATCTTTGTACCTACATGTCCATTTCATCACTACATATACCTACAGACAAGCTGCCTTGATCCATCTACCTCTCTACAGCTCAGGCTCACCATAATTATTCAAATCTAGTACTTTAAATATTTTGAATTTTATAATATAAACGGTCATAGGCAGTGCCAACCTTTTATCTTTATCAATGGCCGGTATTTGAAGTTGATCTCATTTTAAAACATGGTCGTAGATCTTTCATTTTACTCGAGCACCACATCTGATCTTAACCCTAACTCTGACTTCACCTCAGGTTCTCTTTTCCCTTTAGTCATTGAATATCCTAAACTTTTCATTAACTCTGGCTTATTCTGGTGAACACATGACAAGCACTGATCCCACCTTGATAGTTGTTGAATCACTTGAGGTCTTCAAAATATTCCTTCCAATTGAGTGATTGCCCAACTAAAGAGAAATCTCATAGTCACTGAATGAAAAAGAATATTCTCTCTTTCATTGGGTGATCACTCGACTAGGCTACAAACCTGGGCCCATCCTACCACTTGTCATCATACTACTAGCTAGGCACCTCAGATCTATCTGACATAGGACCCACTTGATAGGAGTGCTGAGCTAGAGAGAGGATTGACGATTGTCGCTATACCATGATGCTTAAAAAGGCATCATCTTTACCCAACGGTATAATGATAGTCGTAGATCATGCTCAAACCTTAACTGCTTTAGAGCTGAGACTGCTAGAAATAAGATAACCACTCGCCAGATCACTGGATGCTAAGGACTTGACTACTAGGAATAAGAGATCTCATGAACACATAGTCGCTTAGTCACTGAATAATGTCTTAACCACCTCAAAAACTGGAGACCTAGCAACTACATCTTTGAAAAACTAGGTCCGCCCTGCCAAGTGTCACTATGTTATTTTCTTTCAACTGCCTCCTCAACTCTGACAACTGCCAATTGTTTTGATAATGGCCGACCCTATCTTAACCTTTCATCAGACGGTTGTCGCTATACCATATCCTTAAACATCATGCATCTTATCTGAGCGGTATAACGACAATCGTAGATCATGTCTGAGCTTTAACTTGCCAGAACTGAGACCGCCAAATGTAACAGTAACCACTCACCAGATCGCTGGATGTTAAGAACTTAACCACCAAGAATAGATCTTGTGACTAGTTAATTGCTTAGTCACCGAATGAAAAGGGAATATGCTTTTCGACTAGGAGATCTCACGAACAAAGGAGATCATAGGGTCAGGAGATAGAAAGGAATATTCTGCTGGGTCTTAGAGATCTTGCGACTAGCCTTAGAATATAAAGCGCACATGGGAAATGGAGACTATAAGTGATCAAAAAGGTAATGGTGAAATATAATAGGCTAAAGGGTTTTAAGCTCTTGGGGGTTTAAAAGTAACTTTTTCAAATAAAGACTTGCAGACCAGAGAGTCTGGATAGTTGCAGAGACCAGAAGAGGAGATGCAAGACCATGAAAAATTCTAGGGATTCAATAGGGGGAACAAAATATTGGATGGATCCCAACTTATGGCCAAATTTGTATGGAATCATAAAATTTTGGGCAACACACACTACTAGGTGTGACCCTATTAAAGGATTTAAAAACTTTTTCAAAAGTGACTTAGTTAAAGGATTTAAGTACATTCCATTAGAATGCTACCTTGATTAAAGGATTTAAATAATGAATATTAGGTTAACCTTGATTAAAGGACTTAGACTAATACAATGGTTAGAAAGTAGTAGTAGTACTGATCTGAAAAACATACAACTCACTTTGCACATAATAGATCCAATTTGCACATATATGTTGATTTACTTATTGAGTTCCATTTCCATCTCCATCACTGATCTACTCAGAATTCACTTCAAGAAATCATAACTCTGATCAAATCCTTCACCTTAAGCCTTCTTCTTAGACTTATCATCCAATAACCTCAATAACTCTAGCATACTTTGTAACCTCACAATTAGGTTTCATTTATATCTCTTCAATTAGGTAGTTTCATCTTTTGCCGCTTAATCTCCTTCGTAGATCTTAGGTTTAGGACAGATTCATCGAATCCTTCCAACATTTAAGTTCTTCATCCTTCCTTCTAGATACATCTTCAAACTTTTCATTGAATCCATAATAAAATGATTTACCATGCATTAAATTCTCCTTACAGTCAATTAATAAAGTCAACACGATTTACATAACCCAAGAATTTGTTGGAGATTTGCCAACAAGCCAATGCTAACTGTATGTTTGTCATTGATGAGAACATATGGTGAGTAGCATGCATTGAAGACTTATGTAGTAAGCTTTGAGTATATTTTTCATGGACATCTTATTAGCATGATATCATGGACACAAAGGTTAATTTTTAGTAAAGATAGTTATATAGCAACTTGTGTCAGCAGTGTTCCTAATAGAGTTACGGACAAAGTTCGGTGAATGATTGTCTATATAGCTATCATGGAGCCTTACACATTTGGATATGTGATGGAGACATGTTAGTGATGCTACATTCATGGATACAGAGTCTAATGATCTGTAGAAGTGAAGTTATGCAATTTCTATTCAGCAGTAGTAGTTTCCTATGTTTATTCAGAAGAGCCAACATAGATTTTATTGGTTCTAGAGTTGCACCTATCATTTCGGTATGCACCCTTGGATTAATTCTTGGAGAAGAGTTATTAATGTTTGGTTAAGATCACATGATGTAATTCAGCTTGAGAAGAAAGATCCAATTATTTTGGTAGACCCAACAATGTGTAGCGTGCATCTATAATCATCATTATTAGACAGGTCCCAGAATGTATTGCGTGCTTAGTAGAGCAGATTGAATTATTATTGGATTTTGATTATAACTTCTCTAATATTATTTCAAGGTGGTTCTAATAGGTTAACTTGATTATATCATTTAGAGGAAAGATATTTATAGGCAGTCATTTGTAATTGCTAGAGTGTGGTTCAGAGTTGATTGTAAAGAGAAAAGCAGAGTGTGTGAAGTGTTGAGCCATCAGAAGAAGGTCTATGTGACCAAGTAAATTATTTGTGTTATACATTGGAACTGATCTAGATAGTAGGTCAAAGTGTAGTTCACCAAGATCCAGATATAGTGTGTATCTATTATTTAGAAGGTTGTAGCCTTCTCTCATTTGAGCAGTGTGCTCTCGGATAGTGTGTCCTCACCCCTAACAGGGTTAATTATAAAAGACTCCTAATAGGGTCTGACCCTTGACTAGGTCTACTATACTAAACATATTTTAAAAAAAATCCTAGTAGGGTTAAGGATCTTCTAACAAGGATCATAATACACTAGTACAAAATGTTAGTGGATATCAATTCCCACCGAGGTTTTTACCTATTTGGGTTTCCCCATAACCAAAATATTGTTGTTGTGTTCAAGTGTTCTCTCATTGTGTTTATTATTTATGTTTAAGTATAATTAATTGGATAAAAAATTAAAACTTGTGGATAACTGATTCACCCCCCCCCCCCCCCTTCTCAGTTATCTCTTGGACTATTCCTAACAATTGGTATCAGAGCCAAGTGCCTTGGAGAGAAATTTTAATAGCTTGAGGTTGATCAAATGGAATTCTTCAAAAAAGAAAGTCCTAAGTTTGGTGGAGAGAATTATCTTGATTGGAAGAATAAGATGGTGACACATTTGCAGTGCATTTCTTTTTTGATGTAACTATCAAACAAGTCAAGATCCCTACTTTAGAAGAACTTGCAAAGGACGATGCTACTAAAAAGAAAAAGGAATTGTTTCACCAGAATGCAATAGCCAAAGAATTCATTATCAGTGCCCTATCTAATAGTGATTTTTTAGAAATAAAGAAAGTGATAGAGCCCACAAAATATGGAAGTACCTAGAAGACATATTTGAAGGAAACAAACAAGAAAAGGATGTGCACAGAAAAACTTGGAAGAAAAGATACAATGCATTAGAGATGTTACCTAAAGAGAACATCAGAGCTTACAATCAAAGGATTAATGAAGCAGTTGTAGGAATCAATAACAATGGTGGAGAGATCTCAGAAGAAGACATTATGGACAAGTTGATGACCACTCTCATAGTAGAGTATGAAAACAAGATCAACATCCTTGATGAGACCATGCAACTTACATCAAATTTCAAGAGAGAGACCTTGATCAGAAAAATTTCAGCTTTTGAGATTTCAAGATTGAAGACAGAACCTAAAAGTGAAACAACCTTCAAAGCTTCATTCCATGGTAAGAAATCTGCAAACACCTCTAGTAATTTTGATGATGATGATGATGAAGATAAAACACTAGATGATTTCATTGCTATGATTTCTAAAAGAGAAAAGAAAGCAAAAGGAAAATATGAAGGTTAATTACCATTCAAATGCTTTTCATGTAATAAGATTGGTCACTTTACATCTAAGTATCCTACAAGAGTTAAAAATTTCAACAATAACTACAAGCCTAAGTATTCAAAGGAATGCTACTATGTTGGAGATGGAGTATAAGATGAAGAATCAGGAGAAGAGGAGATTGGATTCATTTCTCTTGAAGATGAAAAGAATTCACAAGTAGACATCAGGATAGATTTGATCATTGACAGTGGTTGCTCACATCACATGATAGGTGAAAAAGATAGATTTGTTCATTTGGATAGATACAAAGGATGCATGGTTAGATTTGGAGATAACACTCCTAAACCTATCATTGGTAGAGGAGCCATCACCCTGAATGGTTATAATAGCACTGATGATGTTCTTTATGTTGATGGTTTGAAACATAACCTACTGAGTCTTGGGCAATTTCTTGACAAAGGCTATAGATTGGAGTTCAATGGAAACAAGTGTATCATTAACAACAAGGAAGGAGAAATAATTGCATCAGGATCAAAGACTAAAGGTAATGTTTTCTAGCTTAATCTAGAAGCAAGTTGTTTTATTGCTAAAGTAGATGACATTTTTCTATGGCACAAAAGACTATGTCATATCAATTTTGATAACATAGTAAAGATTAGTAATGTTAAGGGAGTAAGAGACCTACCTAGCATAGCAAAGCTAGTTGATACTATATGCAGGGAATGTGTAATGGAAAGCATGTGAGGAATCCATTTAGGAGCAAGCATAATTCAGCAAAGAACAAGTTGGATCTGATTCATATAGATCTATGTGGACCAGCTCAAACAAGATCATACTATGGTGAAAGGTATTTCATTTTGTTTGTAGATGATTATTCTA
Organism: Chamaecyparis obtusa; assembly: GCA_027943335.1. NCBI lineage: Eukaryota > Viridiplantae > Streptophyta > Pinopsida > Cupressales > Cupressaceae > Chamaecyparis > Chamaecyparis obtusa. The sequence continues at coordinate 1,168,580 of BSBK01001906.1, forward strand.
TAATGATGTGGGTTGCATTCTTGAAAGATAAGTTGAAATCATTTTAGAAGTTCAAAATATTCAAAGCTAAGGTTGAGAATGAATCTAGACTTAAGATAAAATGTCTAAGGTTGGATAGAGGAGGAGAATTTACCTCTGATATATTATATGAGTACTATGAAGAACGTGGCATAAAAAGATAGTTAAGTGCACCTAGAACACCTTAGAAGAATGGGATTGTAGAGAGAAGAAACAAGATTATCCTTGACATAGTGTACACCATCATGATTGAAGGAAAAGTTGCACATACCTATTGGAGAGATGTGGTCAATACAGTAGTCTATACAATTAATAGAATACAATTAAGGCCCGGTGCTGACAAGACACCTTATGAGCTATGGTTTGGTAATGTTCCCATAGTGAAATACTTCAAAATCTTTGGAAGCAAGTGCTACATCAAGAGGGATGAAGCAGTAGGCAAGTTTGATGCAAGAAGTGATGAAGGTATTTTTCTTGGTTACTCTACTAAAATTAAAGCTTATAGATGTTTTAACTTAAGATTGAAGAAGATCATTGAAAGTGCTCATGTTAAGATTGTTCAGAAGTTTATGATTCAAGAAAGATATCATGATTACTCACCTATGATTGAAGATGAACCTAGACCCTCCACTAGTGAGATAGTTGTTGAAGAGATGTTTGACAGTATCAATGTATTGTTCAATGACCTAAAACAAGTGAAGAAGAAACTCAAAAGGAAGATGAGACAATATCACCTAAAGTTCCAAAGTTTACATCTAGAAACCATTCCAAGAATGACATCATTGGAGATCAGAGTGGAAAATTCTTAACAAGATCACAAGAAAAGAATTTAGCTAGTAATGAGGTAGTATGTTTACTATCTCAGATTGAACCTTTAAGTGTTGAAGATGTATGTAATGATTCAGATTGGCATGATTCTATGAAAGAAGAACTAGATCAAATTATTAAGAATGACACTTGGGAACTGATTCCAAGACCTAGTGATAAGAATGTGATTGGAACAAAGTGGATATTCAAAAACAAGATGAATGAAGATGGTATAGTAGTAATAAATTAAAAAAGGTTAGTATGTAAGGGATATGCGCAAAGAGAAGGCATTGATTATTCAGACACATTTGCAACTATGAGTAGATTAGAAGCTATTAAGTTATTTCTAGCTTATGCAATAGTCAAAAACTTCAAAGTCTATCAAATGGATGTCAAGTCAGCATTCTTGAATGGAGATTTGAAAGAAGTATACATTGAGTAGCCAGAAGGATTCATCTTATCAGACAGAGCTGATATGGTATGTAGATTGAAGAAGGCCCTCTATAGACTTAAGCAAGCCTCTAGAGCATGGTATGAGAGACTAGATGGATATCTAACAAAGATTGGATTCAAGAAAGGAGCAGCAGATTGTAATCTATTCATAAGAGAAACATCTGAAGGCTTACTACTTGTAGCTATATTTTTTGATGACATTATCTTTGGAGGTAATGACAAACTTAGTGCTGAATTTGCTAAGGAAATGTAGAGTGAATTTGAGATGAGTATGATTGGACCTATCAAATACTTTTTTGGATTGAATGTGCAGCAAACAGAGAAAGGTATTTTCATTAATCAGTCCAAGTATTTGAAAGAGATATTAAAGAAATTCAAGATGGATGATTGCAAACCTTTAGGGACACCTATGATAACTGGATGCAAGCTTACAAAAGAAGATGATTCACCAGTAGTAGATATAACATTGTACAAGTCTATGATTGGAAAACTTATTTATCTTACTCAGACTAGACCTGATATTTCCAATGCAGTTGGCATAGTTGGAAGATTTGCATAAAAACCTAAACAAAGTCACCTCATGGTAGTAAAAAGAATATTCAGATACTTGCAAGGCACTATAGACTATGATCTATGGTATCCCAATTCAAAAAATGTTGAGCTTCATGTGTAGACTAATGCAGATTGGGTAGGATGCATTGATGATAGAAACAACACTTCAGGAGGTGCAGTGCTTCTTGGTGATAAAATTATCACTTGGACAAGCAAGAAGTAGAATTGTATCTCTCAGTCAACAGCAGAAGCAAAGTATGTTGCAGCAGCCCTAAATTGTTCTAAAATTGTTTGGATCAAGCAAATGATAAAGGATTTTGGAATTCAAATTGACTATCCTATTATTATACATTGTGATAACACTAGCACTATCAATATGTCAAAGAACCCCATGATGCATGCAAAGACAAAACACATTGAGATCAAGTATCACTTCCTAAGAGAAAAAGTAGTAGAAAAAGAAGTTAAGTTGGACTATGTGAGTACTAAAGATCAGCTAGAAAACATATTCACAAAGCCCTTACCAAAGGATACTTTTGAGTATCTTAGGGAGAATTTGGGAGTAATTCCCTTCCTTGATTCTGCCTAGAAGAAAGAAGAAAGAGCATCAGTCCTCAGGGACTGATGGATGGTTGGCTACTCTACCTCAGGAGTAGTACTGGTGCTTAAACTATTTAGTGCCCTTTTCCATTGATGTCTAAGGAAGATTAATATATAGTCATGAAAAATAGAAGTAAAAGGAGTAATATACTAAGGGGGAGTTGTATTCAATTATGGAAGCAGTTCAACTGAGGAAATGGAGAATAATATTGTAGTAGATGGAGGATTCATCCTTGGGGGAGTTTTGAAGAGGAAATGGAGAATGTTATAAAAGAAATGTTCATTTGGGTTGGTGGTGTTTTTCACTCCATATGTTTCCATCAATGCCAAAGGGGGAGATTGTTGGAGATTTGCCAGCAAGCCAGTGCTGACTGTATGTTTGTCATTGATGACAACATATGGTGAGTAGCATGCATTGAAGACTTACATAGTAAGCTTTGAGTATATGTTGCATGGACATGTTATCAACATGATATCATGGACACAGAGGTTAACTATTAGTACAGATAGTTATATAGCAGCTTGTATGAGCAGTGTTCCTAATAAAGTTATAGACAGTGTTCAAAGAATGATTGTCTGTACAGTTATCATGGAGCCTTCTGTGTTTGGATATGTGATGGAGACATGTTAGTGATGCTACATTCATGGATGTAGAGTTTTATGATCAATAGAAGTGAAGTTATGCAGTCGCTATTCAGCAGTAGCAGTTTCCTATGTTTATTCAGAAGAGCCGACAGAGATTTTATTGGTTCTAGAGTTGCACCTATCATTTCATTATGTGCCCTTAGATTAATTCTTGGAGAAGAGTTAGTAATGTTTGGTTAAGACTGCATGATGTAATTCAGCTTAAGGAGAAAGATCTAGTTATTTTGGTAGACCCGACAGTGTGTAGCATGCATCTTCAATCATCATTATTAGACAGGTCCCAGAATGTGTTGCGTGCTTAGTAGAGATGACTGAATTATTATTGGATTTTGATTATAACTTCTCTAATATGATTTCAAGGTGGTTCTAATAGTATGACTTGATTATATCATTTAGAGGAAAGATATTTATAGGCAGTCATTTGTAATTGTTAGAGTGTGGTTCAGAGTTGATTGTAAAGAGAAGAGAAGAGTGTGGGAAGTGTTGAGCCATTAGAAGAAGGTCTATGTGACCAAGAAAAGTATTTGTGCTATATATTGGAACTGATCCAAACAGAAAGTCAAAGTGCAGTTCACCAAGATCTAGATATAGTGTGTATCTGTTATTCAGAAGGTTGTAGCCTTCTCTCATTTGAGCAGTGTGCTCTCAAATAGTGCATCCTCACCCCTAAGAGGGTTAATTATAAAAGACTCTTAACAGGGTCCAACTCTTGACCATGTCTACTATACTAAACATATTGTAAAGAAACCCTAACAGGGTTAAGGATATTCTAACAAGGATCATAATACACTAGTACAGAATATTAGTGGGTGTCAATTCCCATTGGGGTTTTTACCTAGTTGGGTTTCCCCATAACTAAAATATTATTTCTCTGTTCAAGTGTTCTCTCATTTTGTTTATACTTTATGTTTAAGTATACTTAATTGGATAAAGAATTGAAACTTGTGGATAACTAATTCACCCCCCCCCCCTCTCAGTTATCTCTTGGACTATTCCTAATAGAATTCAAATATGTCAGCTGGGAATCTGAATACTTTCTTCAAATGTAAATTACTAACAATTGGTCAATACTATGTTCATCTCCTCGGTCATCACTATGTAACTCAGTCATCTCTACAAACTATCTTCCTCAGCTAACATTGTCTTGCTTAGCAATTTCCTGTCGCTTGGCATAAACTAAAATTTAGTCAACACTAAATTTACTCGACATATACTGGCACTTGGTCGACACTAACATCACTTGGCTTAAACTAGATTTCTTCACTTTTTCTCGGTTAAGCCTACTTCTTCAGTCTTTCTTCTTACTTAGATAAATAATACATTATCTTATCAATGTGCCAAATAATCAAGTACCCATTGAAGTATCAAATAACTCAACCTTTCCCTAGGTTCTTGTTATCTCCCTTACCCTAATCCTTTTCATCAATCAATAGATATAGTACTTTCTTAGATAGCAACTATCTTACCAGTTAAGGTTTGACATCAATGACAATACAATAATTATTTCAATTGTAGTTTTCAACACCAAATATGATGATAAAATTCATCTCTAACCAAAAAATTCAAATAATAAAACTTAGCAATCTCCTAGAGATCATAAATCTCTCATATTGCATAGTTTACCGCTTGCGCAACATGATTTACTAGCCAAGTCAGCCAAGAGCAAGAATAATAATTAAAATATTATTGTTGAAAAAAATTATAGCAATAAGATCCTTTGGATACATGAATATTGTCAACTTATCAAGCACATAGTTCAAGAACATCCTATAGCATCATTAAAAATATTCATCTATACAAATCCATCGCAATCATTGGATTTGCCAGCCCTTTTTCACCTGTTCCTCACAAATACTCACTCCATCCTATGAGACAATAGAAGTATGCTATGCAGAGCTCTGAAGTACTAAATCTTTGAGTTGAGGACACCTAAGTATTTCCTAAACACACTCCTAAGTGTGATGTAATAGATTTAATATTTATTCAGCACATTGGACCCTTTTCTACCTTCCTATCAACATTGTCTATCACTTTGTCTGCTAGTCACCAATTCTAACCTTGAAACATACTCAATTATTCATGTCATCATCTAAAACTTGGAGTAAACTAAGTGTTATCCTTCATCAACTAGCTCCCACATCCGAAAATTTTTATCTTCAATATTCAGACCTCATCAGACCTCTGAACATCCTATTCTATTAGCTACCCTTCAACAGTTTAGTTATCATTCAACAAGTAGATCTTCTAGTCAATTCTTCTAAACCTTCTGACATGTTGAAATCCCTTTGATTCCTCTGATATGTATCAATGAAAACATATCCAACATTCCAATTTCCAAAAAATAGATTCCTCGTTGACCTCTACAAAAGGGGTAGAGATGAACTTGAGATAAGCTAGAGCTTTCTCCATTGCAAGGATGGAAACAAAAGGAGGATCTGTTGAAGAATATTTATGATGACTCAACTCCAAGATAGGGACTTTTTCAAAATTTCTTTTGAAATAAAAAGCATAATACCTTTCATTAATTATAGAAACCTTTAGGACATTAGGGAAGTTAGTATGGCAATCTTGAAATGGGAGAGGTACAGGTTGGGTGGACATTACTACACTAGATACCACTTGGGTGTGCAATATATTCACCAGCTTAAGGAATGGTGGGATCTCTAGTAGATTGGTTATCATATGCAGCTCTGATGAAGAGGAGATGAACACTTGGACCCATTTGGCATGGGGCATGATGGTTATTCCTCATGTAGGGGGAAGCATAACAAAGGTCATTGTTGGGTGAGGAGCTAGTGCAGCGGCAACTAAATTGGGAGTAGAGCTAGAAGTAGAAGCTAAAGTAGCACTAGACACAAACTCAGGAGACACACTCTTTTCCTTTATAATTTCCTTGTAAGTCAAATCCATCTCCCATTAATGATGTGTGTTCTTATATGTGAGTTTTTTTATATATAAATGTTGACCTAATTATCCTACAAGGGTACAATGTCATCCCACTCTATGGGGGTGGTCATCAATGTCATCATTGGAGAGGGAGATAACCCAACCAATGGATTAGGAGGTGGAATTGATGTAGGCACTATTAGTTTACTCATAGGCACCCTTACTCTCTTTTCAATATGAGCAGTGAGAGGAATAATGGATACCCTCAAAGGCTAAGGAGTAGGTGCCAAAGGAGATGGCATGGTCTTAGGAGACCTCTTACCCTTGCCATTAATGGTAGGGTGAGGTATGTCTACAATAATCAGAATGGAAAAATATGTCCACACCTTAATATTTGATAGCATGTGTACCTTTACTTTATCCACACTAGATGTGCGTGAAGGAATAGAAGACACCATTAAAAGTTGTGTAGCATGATGCAAGTGAGGAGGTTTCCTATGGATCACACACTTGCTTTGAGCCCATGAAAAATAGTGGAAAAATGATGAATCATATTAAGCCTCATGAGAGGGTTGAGTGAGGAAATGTGTTATAGATTCTAGATGCACTTCCTCAGCTTTATATTTTTTATAAGAAAGGAATGTTATATCATGTTGCAAATGCAAAGCCTATAATAGTAGGCCAAAAATGTTCAAGAGAGAAGCCCCCATGGGATACCAAAGGATGGTATGTAGTATCCTAGATATTATTAATGGTCCCCTTATGAGGAAACTTCAAACATTTATGGATAACAGATAGGATGGATCCCATAGACGTCAACTAGGGGATACTTAGTTTGACCCTAAAGAGGTCTGATTTGGGAATCACCATCAATTTTGAGAAAAAAAATTGGGTCCCACCTGGATTGTCAAAATGGTGGACCCAAAAGGGGGAAGAGATGTCCTATCATGTATCCTAATGATGGTGAGGCACTTGTCATAAATTCCTCTATTTAATTCATTGACAAATAGGACCTCCTTTATGATTACATCTACCTGGAAAGTAGGTTCAACCAAGACACCTCTAAAAAAGATGTCATTGATTGAGGTCAAGACATAAAGGGGAGAAGGATCTCAATTGTAGGGTTAATCCAGGTGGTTGAGTGTGATAGTTGTCTCAAGAATCCTATGGGTAGGTGAGGAAATCAGAGTGATAGTCACCATGTTCATGATGGAACTGTCACTAAGATAAAGAGGTTTCTAGTTCACATTAGGTTCACCAAAATATGGGGAAGGAAAAAGTGCACTGACCTAGAGACTAGTTAAAGTCTCAAGGGATGAACTTTCCCTTGTGCCACCTTACTTCAACTAGCACATAGAGCTAGGGAGATCAAATTCAAATTTTGTTGGAGAGAGAGAGAGAGAGAGAGAGAGAGAATTTTAATTAATCTAAAGTTTTTTATGAAAATAGATTGAAATATAATTAAGCTACATCCAATATGCTCAAATAGATGAAAAGGAAAATAACTTAAGAAAGCTAATAGATAAAAATATTTAGATTATGGATACTGGATAGTCAAATTAAGGAAAACAAGTGCTGAGCTCTACAAGCTCACTGCTCTAGATGCCAATGCAAGTCATTGATGATAGTGTGGATATAGGATCATAGTTTGGCATGCTAACGTCTCATACAAATAGAGTATGGAGATAGTAATTGGGAAAATTGGATGTAAACTAAACTAATAGAATATATCTAAGCTAAATAATAGAAAAACTAAATACGATAAGAGGATATGTTTAAGCTATGAAAATCACAAAGGATGGGAGAGAAGGATACCCTTTTTGAAATTTGATGAAGTTGATATACTAAATTTGTATCTCCATAAAACTTTCACACACGGCTATGAGAAAAATGTTGGAGTCGTTTGGAGACTTACCTCAGTCAAGTGCCTACATTGGTGTTTCCACCTCCACAATAGTCGAGTAGACACAAAATCAATGTTAGATAACCAGAGATAAATGATATATAATGATAAAATGCCAATAATATGATAGAGATAGTATGATATTCTCAAAATACACAAAACAAGTGAAGGAAGTGAACTCCCCTCAACACCAAAAAATGAATACCAAATGTGTGAACCAAGATAGAAGCTTCCAAGACCAAGAGTTCATTCAAAAACTTTTATATATAGATTGAATATGGAGATTTAGGTTCAAAATCATGAAAGAGAGTGAGTGCATCTTGAAAATGATAAGTGTGTGAGCTAAAAGTATCCATAAGATGACCAAATGAAGCTTCAAACTCTACTTATAATGGTCAAATTCAAATCCATGTGTCGGTGGGTGGTGTATTTATGCATAACAGCTGTAGGGTGGTATTTTTTAATGCTTCAACAACACTTTACATGTCTCTAGATTCTCAAATTACTGTACATTGTGTAGACATCTCCATGATGTGTATGTGTCCTATGCCTGACATGTTGGGTGGCTAAGATTTTAAAGTGGATGGTGAGAAGGTAGGATAAGTGGGTAGGGTGGATGATGTGGATTTTTTCATCTGAGGCTAAGGTGAAGGTAATGTTAAATGATAATTTATACAAGGGTGCAAATTTAAGTCATTAAAACAACACAATAAACCTCCATATCTTATTTGAATCATGTTTAATTCATTAATTGAATGAAAGCAACAAACAAAGTGAACTACATATAAAAAGTATATATATAAGATTAGAACATTTTTATTTATTTACTTCAAAAGGAAAATGTGTGTATTCAAGGATACAATTGTAGAAAACACACACAAAGTGTTTTCAATATTAGTTTCAATCTTAATAGAAATTTATCATACAAAGTTATCCAGTTACATGAAAAATATATTTTGCAACTTAAAATAGTCACTCTTCTCATTGAATATACCCTATAATTACAAAAATGTCAACTAGATCCAATCATAATTGAAAGATAAGGTATTTTTTAGAAAAATAAAACCTCTTTATATTGAAAAGACAAAACAACATGATAACAACTTTTTTTCTACAGTATGACTTCTCACCAGATAAAATATAATTGGAGACTTAAACCTATTACAATGTAGTATTTTAAAATCCAAAATACATTAAAGGATTATGTGATGATGATGAAATTCTCTAATCTTGATGCTTGAATTACTTGCTTCGACCAAAAATGTTGTACCACTTCAAAATTGTCAAAATCGGGTCAACTATTAAATTGGATCACATCTATTTGAATTTGATGACCAATACAAATATGCTTGTTCTCCATATTTTTCTTTCCATTACGCATAGATATTCTTAGGAAATTGATGGAATGTTGGAATATTCTTGACTTTCTCATTATGTCTAGCATATTTAGCATCCAAAATTGTTCTAATTTCCATATTTAAACCATAAAAAAACTCATCCACAAAATACATCTCATCCAATGTAGTGTTTAGCATACTTGTATTCACTCATCATTTACACACATAGAGGATACAAGATTGGGGATTATGTTTCCAAGTTCACTCTTCCAAGGTTTTATCTTTACCTTGTTCATCTTTCATGCTAAACATAACTTTCTTCTCAATTGAATCAATCAATTTAAGCTTAGTGTGATAAGAGGGATATGACTTCTAATGACATAATATATCCATATTTTAGGTTTGCATCTATGTTTTTGGGCTATAAAGTCTATCATTCAAGTAGAGAGAACTCCATCTCTAGTACTATCATATACATTGCTTACCAAATGTGAAATAAAATTGGTGAATATGATATATGTGAGGCTTTTAGAGTTCATATTTTGGAGAACTTGGCTAAAAATAAGAAGGAAAAAAATAAAATTTTCAAGTATGGTTCTTTGATCCTATACATTTTCTTCCATTTCATGAAACATCTCCCTAGTACTAGTGATATTCAATGGAACACAAATATACTAGTGATAATTCAAATTAGAGAATTTTATTATATGTTTGACATCAAGTCTAGAAGAAAAATATGGGGATACTTCAAATATTTTCAATAACAAATGCATTTTAGCTATAGAATTCCCAAGGAGATTGTGGAAAAATGTAAAGATTCTACATGTTTCATGGTTGAGCTAGATGATTGTCTAATGGAGGATATTGTTGGAAAATTGAATGTGTTTTCATTGATTTTAAAGTGTCTAATATGATGTTTGGATGTTTATTATGATGTTTGGATGTTTTTATATCTATTATGCAATTTGTATGTCAGATATGTTGCTTTGCCAAAAATACAGTATGTTCAGATGAATGGCGGAGGAATGTTAATAAAGATGAGGAATCATGTACCTCATAAGATGATGCAAAGGTTGTCTACATTTTTTATGTAAATTTTGAGTTTCTGACATGATGATTTGATTAAGTTATGGTGTTACAGATGAAAACTGGTTATTCTATTGATTACCAATATTATAGTGTTACATTATTGTAGAGATTTGTTTCGTGCATGTGCTCAAGGTGATATTTTTGGTTGTACAACTATTAATGTGTTAAGGACATATCAATGTGTCTACCATTCAAAATATTTTTGATTCTAATGGTCCACAAGGTATTTACAATTATTTCAGTTGAGGATAATAGTATTCTTGAAGTTTATCATAAGGAGCTGACAGATATAATGGGAGTGACAAATTTGATTATTTTTTTGAGCTTTATTATGCCTTAGGATGATCTAGGATTATGTGTCTAATGAGTTCGCAACTTACATTGATCAAGGTGACCAATTTCAATGGGTTTAAGTTATATTCTTGAGTTCTTACTCGACATGTCAAGAAAAGTTAATAAAATATTTTATGATAGATCAGTAAAATGTTTTAGGGTTGTGGTGATGATGTAGAGGTTTTATTGATATATATAAGGGATATTTTGGAAGTTTACAATGATCCTAAAGGTTTATTTTGGTGCTAAGAGATGGATGTTTGAGGATTAGGTTTTATCAAACTAGTTCTTGATAAATATGGTGAATTAGGGTTTGACTTGAGTTGTCATGTGTATGGGCCAATTTTTGGAGGATTTTAGATGCAATAGGTTGAAATTGAATCACTTTTATATATCTTTTAAGGGATAGATTGCTCATCTATATGTAAAAGAGATAATTACAACAAGTGATTTGAATGTATCAAAAAGGAATTGACCAAGGCATAGGAATATGTTATCATATAGTTCATGAATTCTTAAACTGGTGTTTGAATTGTGATTGTAAGTTAGTGAGACTTCCTTAGGGTGGGTGCCCAAGGAATATTGAGTAGTGATCTCTAGGTAGTTGTCCAAATGCATGTGTATTATGTATATTTTAATAAGTCTATACTTCTAACAAGGTATTACTTGTATTGTGGGTTTCAGCCCCACTATAGTTTTCACCCTAATTAGGGCTTCCATGATAAAAAAAGATATTTGTGCTATGTGGTGTTGATATTTTATAATTTGTGTTTACATGCTTTACATTCTATAAATCAGTATTAATAAGAGTTTAAGTTATTAAGGGTTTAAGGGTTTGAAGGTTTAAGTGTTTGTGGAAGAAACTGATTCACCCCCCCATTAGTTGCTTGCTACATATTTCCTACAATTGGTATTAATGCCTAGTCCTTGAAGGAAGTATAATAACCTGAGGGAGATTCAAAGATGATAGTATACAAGAAGGATAATCCAATATTTAATGGAACTAACTATGCATTATGGAAGAACGACATGATTGTACATATCAGATGCATTGATGAAGACTATTGGAAGAATATAAAGAACTCATACAACCCTCAAAAAAACCCTATAAATCTTGATGAGATCAATGAGGAAAAGATTAACATTAGGGAAAATGAAGCATTGTTGAGTGCATTAACCGATGTAAAGATGACCAATGTCATGGAATTGGAGAAAGCTAATCAAATATGGGACAAGTTGGAGACTCTTTATGAAGGAGACATGATAGTAAAGATGACCTAGTTACAAAGCCTAAAAGGAAATTATGAAGCTATGAAGATGAGAAAAGAGGAGACAATTTCATCCTATGTGCATAAGATCAACAAAATGGTGTGTGCTATCAGATGTGTTGGAGGAACACTTGGTGAAGATGAGATTGTTTCCAAGATTATGAGAATATTTCCTCATGCCTATGACAAAAAGGTTGCATCTATTAAACAAATAAGAATAGTAACAAATGTGACCAAAGATAATCTTGTGGGGAAGCTTACAGTATTTAAACTAAGTGAATTAGGTGGTGTACTACCCAAGACTGAGACAACATTCAAAACAAAAATAATAGGGAAGGAAACACAAAGATTAGATCTGATAGAGAAACCTACAAGGAGAATGTCAAGATGGGAAAATGAGATGAAGGAAATAGAAGAAGAAGATAGAGATATTGAAGAGTTGGAAGCAAAGTTTATAAAAAGGATGTAGTCTAGAGCCCCTGCTACAAGTATAAAGGAAAATTACCTTTCAAATGATTTTCATGTGGTAAGGTAGGACATTATGCATCTAGGTTCTCTACTAGAACTCCTAAGTTTAGGTATGAGCCTAATCCTAGTGAAAGAAGATGTTATTATTCTCTAGATGATGATAGTATTACTGATGATGAATTTGATGAAATTGATAAGGATGATGATGAATTCACATTCATTTCCATTAAGGAAAATAATGTTCCTAAGACTGATATTGTAGTAAAATCTACTTTTGTTAATGATGTTGTTGAAGAGAAAGTACTAGTTCAAGTTGTTAAGGAAGATAAGTGGGTGATTGATAGTGGATACTCTCACCATATGATTAGTGACAAGAGAAAATTTGTAAGATATGATAAGTATGATGGTGGTGAAGTGAAATGGAATGAAAACTTTGGTGGTAAGATCAAAGGTAGAGGTTCAATTACTTTGGATGGAAAACCTAACATTAGTGATGTATTATATGTAGAAGGTTTGAAGAATAATCTTCTTAGTGTTAGTCAATTGATGGATAAAGGATATGGATTGCATTTCAAGGATGACATGTGGAAGATCTTGAATGAATATGGAAAGAAGATCACTACTGGATCTAAAATAAGAGGTGATATATTTATTTTGAATAGTTGTCAGAATACTTCTTTAATAGCTCAAATAGATAAAAGTTGGCTATGGAATAAGAGATTGTGTCATGTGAACTCTGAAAACACTATTGCTATAAGTTCTAATTTTATTTTTAGAGACATTCCTAGTGTGAAGAAGCATGTCAATACTACTTGCAATGAATTCCAATTGGGTAAGAAAACAAGAGTTAATTTTCATTCCAAATCTGAAAACTCTAATGGTTTGTTAGATCTTGTTCATATTGACTTGTGTGGTCTAGAAAGAATAAAATGTTTGCAAGATGATAGATATTTATGTTTCTTATTAATGACTAATCAAAGATGGTATGGGTTACCATTTTGAAAGAAAAATCAGAATCCTTTCATAAACTTAAGTTTTTCAAGTCCATGGTGGAAACTAACATAAGACTGAACTGAAGTTCTCGAGATCAAACAAGGGAGGTGAATTATTTTTGTAAGATGCATGGCACAAAAAGATAGGTTTCTACTTTGTAAACCCCACAATAGAATGGTGTGGTAGAAAGGAAGAATGGATAAATTCTAGACACAACTAGAGCCATGATTCTTGAAAGAAGTGTTTCGTGGATGTTTTGGAGAGAAGTAATTAATATTGCAGTGTATACTCTTAACCGAGCATAGTTAAATGGAGACACTTGTAAGACACCTTATGAAATTTAGTATGGAAATGTGCCTACTATCAAGTATCTAATAATTTTTGGTAGTAAAAGTTAAATTAAGAGAGATGAAGACATAGGAAAATTTTATGCAAGGAGTGATGAAGGTATATTCCTTAATTATTCCACCAAGAGCAAGGCATATGGTGTTATAGCAAGAGGCTAAAGAAGTTGGTATAAATCACAAATGTTAGAGTGGATGAAAGTATTGAGAATTTGGGAGGGACTAGATAATGTGAACATCAGATGGATAGTAATGCTCAAATACAACATTAGAAAGTGTAGAATAAGACTACAAGCATGATAGAAAACACAGAAGATGAGGCCTACACAAGTGGAGAAGATGAAGTAGAAAAACTAGAGAAAAGGTAGAAGACTCCAAGGTATGTGAGATTTAATCACAATGAAGGATAGATTACTAGTGATGGAAACAAAGGAATTCAAACAAGGAGAAGGATTACAAAATATCAAAAAAAAATTATATCAGAGGTTGAGCCAATTAATAATGAATGGATGAGGTCTATTGAGGAAGTAATTGTAGCTAAAAATAACAACATGGGGAAGCTAAAGGTAATAGAAAACAAACTTGAAGCATTTCTTGAAAGAGAGAATAATGGTGTTAGACTTGTGAAATGAGAATGCTCCAAATTTTGTCAAGACAAGTCTAAAGCTAAAAAATAGAAGGACAAAGCCAAAAAGAACAAAGCTAAAGGATAAAATCCTACAACTAAGGGGGAGAAAAAGCTATGGGATAGATGCCCAAAGATAAAGGATAGAAGGAAAAATATAAAGGACAAAAGAACAAAGCTCAAGGACAAAAGTCTAAGACTTCGAAGAGGAAAAAGATCAAGAAGACTATGGTAAGATAACCTAAACCTTAGAGCTTCACTGGTAGTTATTTTTATTATGGAAATTTTGGACCTAGAGTCTCATAGTGTAGAGGGAAAAATCATTTTCCTAAATGTAAAAATTAGTAATCATATCTCATGGATATGTAGTGGTACAAGAATAATAAATGATACTATCAAAAGAAAAATAGAAAGATGTCCAAGTGCTATGATCAGGAGAAGACACTATAGAGACATACAAGAATATGAATTTAGTCCACATAGATTAGACAATAATGTTGAAGAGAATGGCAAAGTCAAGAATGTGTGGAAGAGAGATAAGGACAAGAAATAAGAAGTAAATAAGGAAGGTCAAGACTTAAAAGTTATATAGAAATATGATAGAGGAAAGGAGAAGTAAAATAAAACTAGTAAAAGATAGAAGGGAAGAAATAATTCCAAGGACAAGTAGAGAAGAGATAATTTTGGCAAACAACTTACTCTTGAAGGCAAGATAGGGGTAATAACCCCTCATGATTAGAACTAAGATGAAAGAGATTGCATTAATCCAGTATGCTCTATAGAAGAGTATTACATCTAAATTAATGTATGTAGGCTTCTACTCAGCGGAATTAGTAAGAATGGTAAAGTAAATGTGTTTGAAGAGATCTACAAGGGATTGCAAGAATCGGGTTCCAACTACGGATCAAGAATCTAAGCTTTAAGATGTTGGATGTGTTTGGTGGCCCAATAGTGATGATACACCTTTTTTATTAATGTCAAATGGAGAGAGAGAGAGAGAGAGAGAGAGAGAGCACAATTAGGGAGTAAGAGAGAAGATGTGAGGAACAATCAAGTATGAAGACCAAGTGCAGAAGAAGATCATATGTGAAGAAGAGAATAGTAGAAAGAAAGAGCAAGTTTATATACTTGCACATAAGAAATAGTTTTAGTCAAGAAGAGTAGTGTACATCCAAGGGGGAGAAATCTATGAGGAGAAGAGTATGTAATCAAAATGGAACCAATGATATATTTTTCTCAAGG
The DNA here is from genome assembly GCA_027943335.1 of Chamaecyparis obtusa. Lineage (NCBI taxonomy): Eukaryota > Viridiplantae > Streptophyta > Pinopsida > Cupressales > Cupressaceae > Chamaecyparis > Chamaecyparis obtusa. The sequence continues at coordinate 1,184,143 of BSBK01001906.1, forward strand.
GGAGTAGAGTAAGAACAAAGGTGAGGAAACAAAGAACTGTTAGAGAGATTCCAAAAGGTATTGTGGATATTGTTGGTAGTAATGTTCTTTTCTGATTGCATTATTATTTTCCCTATCACATATTGTGATGCAGAGAAATAGGGGCTTGTTAGGATTTAATGACCAATTACAAAAATGGTTTTCTTTACCCCAAGGTTCCTAATGTAACCTCAAGGCTTACATAGCCCAAACCAAGTTCCAAATCTTCCCACTAACTTACAGAGACTCTAAGGGTCTTATCTCACCCAATCAAACCCAAATGAACAAGTTATAAATTCTGAAGTGCCTATCTCTAATGAAATGCAACTAACTCTACCTACTAGGCCTATTAGTCCCCAATGAGGCCTCTAGTGATTGTTTTCAATACTTTCCTAACAATCTTCTGAAAGGGAAATAAAAAATCACTACACATTTGGGTACCCATTCGGCTTCTCTCCAACATACTAAAAGGTTATCAGCATGTCCCTTGGACCAAACCCTTCAACTAGGCTATTGTGACTATTTTAGGCTTAAAATAAGGGTGCATTTACAAAGAAACCCCTCCTGAGTATCATTCCCAAAACTTTCCACTTTGGATAGAATGTTAAATTGTCTCCAATTAGATGAATCTCCAATCAATTTGACTCTATGAGATTCCTAAATGCAAAAGCCCCAAATTGCTCCTTATAAACCCTCAAAACTAGGGCTCTCTTAATCTCGACACCCCAAGAACTTTCACAAAAAAAAATTGATAGATTCACCTTCCCCTTGACATTTGGTAACACATTCCATCATAAAATATAGCCCTCCAATTGGTAGAACTATTACTGCTACACCCTTGCACCCATTTTAGCCAAAACCACAACTAGATGATCATCACCCAAATATTCACTTATCATGCAATTTGAGGTTAGATTCATATGATAAAATTAAAATCATGGTCATTCCATTAGAAATAGTAAGAAAAACAATCATGGAATGATCATTTACCCTCCATTGCCCTCAAAACACTTAGGAAAACTCAAAATTTGAAGCTCTAGCAGACCAAATAGTGAATAAATAATCTAGATGGTAATCTTAGGATAGAATAAATGATGAAAAAAGTTTTTATTAATTTTCCTCAATCTTAATAAAAATCAAGATAGGGAAATAAATTCAATCTATTAGAAATAGGGAATACTGAGAGGGGGGGGTGAATCAGTATTCTACAAACTTTTACTTTTACCCAATTATGGATATAACAGATTAACTTGATACATGCATAACATAGTAAACTAAAGAATATGCATAATAGTAAAGAAAATGAACTCATAACACATTATTTGTTCTCGAGGGAACCCTGGCCAAGGGAAAACCCCGGTGGGGATGGTACCCACAAAGATCCACTAATCAAAAGTATCTTTGTTGGCAATTTGGCTAATGTGGATGCATAGATGTTGTCATTATGGAAACATATAATCTCTATTGAGAGCACAAAATCTAGAATGCAAGTATGGCAAGTTGAAGGAAGAAATTGTCTAAGTATGGATATAGTGATCCTGACAGAGCACCCGATGAAGATTTAGTTGGTGACGTCCACTAGAGAAATATTTTTGTTTGTGCAGTTAACTAAAGCTTCTACAGAATATGAGGATACCCCATCTCAGTGCACATAAATTTTGGAGTAGTACGGAAAAAGTTATTCAAATTTTACCGAAGATAGGTTTTGCAGACAGAACAGTTTTGGAGACAGTATTAGCGAAAGAGTTAAGGGATTATTTTTGCTTGTCAAAATAATGACTTAAAATTATGAAGGGACAACATCCTGGATGTTTAGTCTGGGATAAAGATTTTGGAAGCCGACCATGTAAAGTTATTAACTCTAATAACTCATATATTAGGCATACTTGAAATGTAATGTAAATATATATGTGATGTGTAAAAAGAAAGAAAAGATAACTTGCGATAGTTGTATATTATGATAGCAGGAAAGGCTATTGATGCAAAGTTGTAAGCAGTACCATACTACAGTCAGAAACATTTTGTATTACCTGTTTGGGCAGTGAGCTCAGCTGGTGATCAAGTTTTGTAATCTAACTCCTAACAGGGTTAAGGCTTCTAACAAGGCCTAAAGTCCTTTAACCAGGATAGATTTACTATATATTGTAAATTGACTCCTAACAGGGTCCAATATCCCTAACAAGATACTTTTGATTAGTGATCTTTGTGGGTACCATCCAAACCGGGGTTTTCCCTTGGCCAGGGTTTCCTTAAGAACATATCATGTGTTATGAGTTCTTTCTATTTACTCCTATGTTTGTTAATCAGCTTGATAATCTTTGTATGAACTAAAATAATCTGTTATATCCATAAGTTGGCAAAAGAAAAAGTTTGTGAAAAAATGATTCACCCCCCCCCCCCCCTCTCAATATTTCCTATTTCTAACAATTGGTATCAGAGCATAGTTACTCAGAGAAGGAACATTCAAGGAAAGCTTAGCAACTTGAGTAAGATCTCTATGGATATGGATCAACTTTAGAAGAATCTTGAAGAAGCTCTTGAATAGATTAATATGCTTACTGATGAAAGAAACTCCTTAAGAAGAAAACATGAAGATGCAAAAAATGCTATTGACAAATTAAAAGGTAAGATTGAAGATCTAAAATCTAAAAAGAAATCTGATATGCTTGTTGAAGATTGTGATGAATTAGAAAAAGAAAATGAGATCCTTAAGCATGAACTGAAGATAGTAAATCTGAAACTTAGTATGAAAGATGGAAATTTGAGATCTGATAATGAAAAATTGAAAATTGAGAATAAAGATCTGAGATCAAGACTTGAAAAGGAAACATCCGAATCTGAAAAAGTAAAAGTGCAGTATGTGGAACTTGAGAAGTATAATAAAATTGTGAAAGGTGAATTAACTCAATCTAAAAAACAACTTGAAAGGCTATATTCAAATAGTGATAAGACTGGAAAACAAATTTCTTTTGAAGAACCATTCTTTGATAGGACTGGATTTGGATTTAGTATGTTTAGAACAATCCATGAAAGTAAGAAGCCAGATCTGAAGACATCTAAAAGTGTGGAGGAAATAAAGCTAGATGAGAACACATTGGAAGATCCACCTAAAGAAGAACCACCTAGAGAGAAAGAAGAATCAAAGCAAGAAGAATCAAAATAGGAAGAATCATCTAAAGGTATGCAAAGAGAATTCAAAGGTAGATGTTTTGCTTGTAATACTATTGGACACATGAAGAGAGATTGCACAGGTAAGCAATTTAAACTTCTTAATGGACATTGTTATAATTGTCATAGTTTTGGACACAGAGCTAATGAATGTAGAATACCTAAAGTAATTTTGAATAATTATGATAGAATGATTGGGAATACTAACAATGCAAATAAGAAATCTATTGAAGAAATGAATCAAAGAAAAGTAGTAGTATGTTTTAGATGCAACAAAGTAGGACATATTGCTAGAAATTGTAGGTCACAGATTAACTAGCAAGGATAGAGATTTGGAAACAATGGAATCATTTGTTAGATATACAACAAGTTTGGACACTCAGCAAGAGTTTGCAGAATGAACAATGGAGGTTATCATCATAACCCTAACCCTAGGAACAATGCAAGAAGGAATGAAAATGCAGGAAAAAAAGAGAAAGGTTGTTGTAGAAATAGAGATGAAGTAAAATTTGATCAAGGCACAGATCAAGGAGGTATATTCAGCACTGAAAGTAGTTAGGAAGGTAATGTAACTAATGGTAAGGATGAATCTTTACCTGACCCTTCTTTAAGTACTTAAATTATGAAAGTTTCTATAGTTTAGGACTTAGGATTAGTGTAGATTAGGAATTTGAATGAGTTAAGTTTTGCGCAGTTAGATATAGGTTTATTATGTTGTACTAATGCTATGGTTAAGTGCACAAAAGAAAATATTGTGTTTTGTGAGGTCGCAAAAAGTTTTATGGTTGCAGGTTTGCAAAATCAGCTTTTTGAGGTTTTAGCGGAAAAATGAATGAATGCGATGTCAGATCGAGTTAATGTGAAGTGTTATAAGGTCAAAATTGAAGTTATCATGATTAAAAAGTAATTGAAAAGAGATTTGAAAGAAAAAAAAGTGATTTTAGGATGATTTGAAGAAGTTTGGAAGTAGTTTGCAGCATCGATCATACCGAAACCCTAGATTTGCAAAGTTGAGGTATTTTTTGATCTTTAATCAGTTGATAAGATGGATATTTCTATGGTTCATAATGTTAAGGATAAGAATAGACCTAAGATTAAGAAAGAACCAGTAGAACTAGCTGAAATTGATAACAGTCTAGCACTATCATCCGTACCAGACGGAGTATTGCACATTGAGAATGTTAAAGGATATTTAGGTTGCAAGTTTGAAACTTTGGGAGATGCAGATTTTAGTGATGATTACAGGAAATTGTATAATCAAGACATGTCAGTTAAACCAGCTTATGGGCACCTAGAGAACAATGAAATTATCAAATATTCCATGAAGTATGAGTTTAATGATGAGGAATGTACCAAGATCATTTTAAGTAGAATCCACAATGGGAAATTCTGGATGGAGGATAGAGTTATTGATATAACTGCCGACCTAATTCATGATGTTACTAGATTATCAAAAGTTGGAGAGATTCCACTGAATGAAAAGAACATGAGAAAGATTGTTTTAGACAACACTGGATCTAGTTATAATGGTAGAATAATTGCGATAAGTAAGATTAAGCAAGATGATGTTAGGTACCTTTGCAAGATCCTAACAACTAAATTCTCTGGTAGTTCAAGGGAAGATGACATGGCTGTAGGAATGGTTCATGTAGCTTATCTTATGTGTATTGAGAAGAAACAAGTAGACCCATGTGAAATTTTGAAAATTTAGTTATTTGAGAACTTAGAAAAGATTAAGAAGGCTAAGTACACACAGTTTAGGTTTTCATCTCTGATAACCTATATGTTTTTCCATATTTTGAGAAGATTTCCTTACATAGTTGATTGGAGTGACAATGTGAACACAATTGAAAGAATAAACTCAGTCTACATGAAGCACCTTTTTGATAAAGTCAATGACAGTGTCAAGCTTGTATTGAAGAATTTTCAAAATATTGTTAAGAACAAATCAAGGATTCCTCAATCCTTAGTTGAAAAGCATAAAGATGACATTTGTTTTATGGTAGACACTGATTTCACCTACATTGAAGTAGTTGAGCCTAGAATGGAATTCATAGACCCTCTTGGCTATGAATTATCTGAAACAAAAATAGTAGGATATGTGAATAGACTGTTAAAGTGTGAGTTGGATGGTCATGCAAATAGGTTTGGAACCTATGAAGAGAATTTCAACTCTGTAATAAGTTTGAGAGAAAAGAAGCAATCTAGTAAGAGAGTTGAATCTACTATGAAGAAAATACTGAAAGAATCAGGTATGTCAAGTCATGAGTTTGACATAGCTAAGAAGACTACAGAAGCCTTGAAGCAAAGTGAAAATCTTGTAATTCCACCTGAGGCATCTAGTGCAGATCCTGTTGATCCTATTACAGTAAAGGTAAAAGTTGAAGTACCTGAGAAAGACGAAGGAGATAAATCTTTTTCTCCTATTCCTAGCAAAAGAGTAAAAGTGAGTGCAACAGGACCTGGCAAGAAATAGAAAGTGATTGTACCACCTGTATCTAGAAAGGTAGCAGTAATTAAAGATGATGATGAAGTTTCAATCAAGAAGAAAACTTGGAAACCAAGAATTGAAAGAGTTAATGAAGATATATTGAAGCATGGAGACTTCACTAAGCTAAATAAATTCTATGATCTATATGGATCATTTGACAAATTGAACTTTGAAAATGCAATGATTACACATATGATTGTGATAGATAAGAAACTTAGCACTATTCATGGTAAGATCCCAGAAGATTTGTATAACAGACTTGTGAATAGAAAATAGAGAGCATAAGAAGAGGACATAAAGATGAGAGAACATGTAATCAGACAGTTCTATGAAGTTGAGGATGAAGATCATTTGAAGAGATTCTTGAAGTCTCTTGGAACTTTATTGAGAACTAAGAGAAGAACAATCCTTATAATGGGAGGCAAAAAGGAGGAAGTACAGAAAGAGACAAAGCAAGTAGTAATGCAAGTTCTTGCAAATATAGTTGTAGGAAAGCATGTTGAATCAGACCCTCAATAGAAGCAATCAGAGGAACCACATGCAGAGGAAGTTGGTATTGAAGAAGTCCCATCTTCTTCACATATCAATATTGGCAAAGAATCAATGGACATTGAAGGAACCAAAGTGACACTAGAGTCAGATGATGTAGTATTTCATGATCTAGGAAACATTGTTGACAATTTGGCTTTAGAAGAGAAAGAGAAGATTACAGAATCAGAAAAGGATACAGAGGCAGTGGAAGCACCAACAGTATCAGAATCAGTTCTAGCAGAATAGATAGTTAAAGGTAAACAAATTTTGATAGAGGTCACTACCCCTAGTTCACCTGATAGTAAGAAGAGACAAATTGGTTCAATATTTGAAGACCTTGGAAAAGAAGTTGAAGATGATGATCAGCTTGAGTTCATCACATCTCTTAATAAAATTATTGGAAAGAATAAGAAGGTGAAGGACCTTGAAGGCAAAGTTAGAGTTTTGACAGAGAAACTTGAGAGTGTGATCAGCACTAAGGTATTTGAAATGGATCCACTTGAGTAAGCTAAAATATTAATAAACTCTTTTGACTCTAAATTTTCTAACTTAAAGGATATTTCTAGAATAAAAGTTCAGGAAGACTTTGAAGCAGAAATGCAACAAAATTTAAGTGTAAATAATTGAAATGATATTGGTAATTTGGATGTATGCATAAAGAATTTGAGGAAACATTTTGAGACTGGAAAGAGTTTGTAGATACAATGCACAAAATCAAAAATCCTAACAACTGAAGAAGATAAGAAGATCAGAGAGAAGTTAGATGCAATTACAGCTGAAACAAACACCTTGTCAAGCCCAAATGTAAAGATAAGTTCCGTAGAGAAGAACATAAGGAAGTTAAATGATGAAATCAAAATGTTAGCAGAGGAGAAGAATAGAAAGATGCTCAGGATTAACATCTTGAGAGAGCATATCTCAATCAAGACCTCAATTGTTGAAGACCAAATTGAGCAGTGTCTTTTAGCAAAGACATCTTTTCAGAAGTTTAGCTTCAATTCCCTGCAAGCTTGTCAGACCGTAGCATACGGATTGAGTATTCTACTCAATGTTGCTCAATCCATCAGGAAGATATGGGAGAAATATTTTGAATCATGGAAGTCAGAGTTTGGTGACTGTGTTGCAAGCCTACCAACTTTGCAATAGCTGACAACAAAGTATTAAGTTTTTTTTGAAATTTTTGTACACCCTATCTTTGTCATTATTGTCAAAGGGGGAGAGATAGAAGAAAATTGAATATATGTTGAGGAAGGATACTCATAGGGGAAGATATTCTATGGAGTACAATATTGTATCTGTGTTTTATAACTTTTGGCCACAATTTTTTGTAAATACTTTGAAGTTTTGTTTGCACACTTAGCCAATTTTCCCATATGTTGCCACCAATCACAAAGGGGGATATTGTTGGCAATTTGGCTAATGTGGATGCATAGATGTTGTTATTATGGAAACATATGATCTCTATTGAGAGCACAGAATTTGGAATGCAAGTATGGCAAGTTGAAGGAAGAAATTGTCTAAGTATGGATACAGTGATCCTGACAGAGCACACAATGAAGATTTAGTTGGCGACGTCCACTAGAGCAATATTTTTGTTTTCATAGTTAACTAAAGATTCTATAGAGTATGAGGATACCCCATCTTAGTGCACATAAATTTTGGAGCAATACAGACAAAGTTATTCAAAGTTTACCGAAGACAGGTTTTGCAGACAGAACAGTTTTGGAGATAGTATTAGCGAAAGAGTTAAGGGATTATTTTTGCTTGTCAAAATAATGACTTAACATTATGAAGGGACAAAATCCTAGATGTTTACTCTTGGATAAATATTTTGGAATCCGACCATGTAAAGTTATTAGCTCTAATAACTCATATATTAGGCATACTTGAAATGTAATGTAAATATATATGTGATGTGTAAAGAGAAAGAAAAGATAACTTGTGATAGTTGTATATTGTGATAGTAGTGAAGGCTATTGATGTGAAGTTGTAAGCAGTACCATACTATAGTCAGAAACATTTTGTATTACCTATTTGGGCAGTGAGCTTAGCTGGTGATCAGGTTTTGTAATCTAACTCCTAACAGGGTTAAGGCTTCTAACAAGGCCTAAAGTCCTTTAACCAGGACAGATTTACTATATATTGTAAATTGACTCCTAACAGGGTCCAATATCCCTAACAAGGTACTTTTGGTTAGTGATCTTTGTGGGTACCATCCCCACCGGGGTTTTCCCTTGGCCAGGGTTTCCTCGAGAACATATCATGTCTTATGAGTTCCTTCTATTTACTACTATGTTTGTTAATCAGCTTGATAATCTTTGTATGCACTAAAGTAATCTGTTATATCCATAAGTGGGCAAAAGAAAAAGTTTGTGAAATACTGATTCACCCCCCCCCCCTCTCAGTATTTCCTATTTCTAACAATCTTGTTAAGGATGTTGACCCTGTTAGGAGCCTATTACATGCATATAGTGTCTCGGTCCTGATTAAGGGACTTTAGGCCTTGTTAGAAGCCTCAACCCTGCTAAGATTCGGTGGTACAAAATATGATTACTAGATGAACCCACTACCCAAACAAGTAATGTACAATGATTACTAATTACAAAATATGGCAAGGTACATAACCTTATACTGCTTTCTTTTCTTTCACAACTTCACATCAATATATCTTCGCTTATATGTTCACTATACCATCTATTACAATTGCTTCTTGTACTTCGCATTTACAAATGCCTTATATTTATACAAGTTATTAAGACTAATAACTCTTACAGTCGACTTGACAAAAACTTTATAAAAAATACATATTTACCCAAGGTTTAACATCTAGGATTTCATCCCTTTATATTGTTAAGACATTATTTTGATAAACAAAATAATCCCTTAACTCTTTACCAATTCTATCTTCATATTTTGTCTTGTCGACTTAACACTGTTTCTGGTAAAAATGTCATAACTTCTTCCATACATATCATACTAACTTTCACTCTTAGGTGAGTCTTCTATAGTCATCATAGTATCTATGTTCAAGTGGGAAAGTACTAAACTTACTCCAATCGACATCGCTAATCAAAATTGTCTCCAGGTACACTGGAAAAAACATTGTCTCATACTTAGACAATTTTGCTTTGCGCTCTATCATACTTGCTCTCTATCATATGTGATCTTCATGTCAATCATATGTTGCCATAATGACAACATCTAAGTATCTAACTCAGCCAAATTTCCAACAATCTCCCCCTTTTTCATTGGTGGCAACATGTGAGAAAATTGGCTAAGTCATAACACTTCAAAAACTCAAAATTGTGGCCATAACAAAAGTATATATCTGTTGTCCTTATAAGTCCATAAATTTTATCTATATCATGTACTCCCCTTAAGAATATACATCCTTATCATATATAAAAAAATTTTCTAAATATCTCTCCCCCTCTGATAACAATGACAAAAATAAAGGGTGCCAAAACTGTGTTAAAAAATGTGTATACCTTGATTCAATATTGTAGAGTCGGTAGGATTGCAACACAGTCTGCAAAATTTATCTTGATGCTCTCTATCTCCTTCTCCCATGCCTTCTTAATGGAGTCCACAATAGTGAGTAGTACACACAATCCATAAGATGCTATTTCACAGGCTTGAAGGTTTGCAAAACTAAACTTCTAAAAAGATGTCTTTGATGAAAGACATTCTTCCAATTGTCCTTCAATAATGCTTAACTTAATGGAAATATGCTCTCAGAAGAGTGAATCTTTTTAGTTTCCTGTCCTTGTCATCATATAGAATCCTTATTTCATCGTTAATCTTGTTGATTCTCTTCTCAATGTCCAATATCTTTACCTTGGGGCTGGCTAGAAGATTTACCTATGTCCAAGTTCCTTCTCAAGTCTTTTATACAGATATCTAGGCTATTAATGTCATTCCTGATATTTTGACTTATGTCTAGAAGTAATTTGGCCTCATAGGCTACTTGTGCCTTCACTTTAGCTATGTCAGATAAGTTAGTAAACTCATCATCAAATACATTCATAACTTTCTAAGCTCTTTCACGTGGGTCTGCCTCTACTACCTGTGTAGTCACAATGCTTTGCAACTTTTCTGTTATTACCTTTAGTGATCCTTCAAGGATTTTCACCTTCTTAATCTTCCCAATTATTTTATTTAGAGATTTTATCAATTGCATCTAATCATCATCATCAACTTCTTTTCCAAAAATTTCAAATATAGATCCAACCTGTGATTTCTTTGCAGTCTCAGGTGTAAGACTGATTTCTTCTTGACTAGGGGCTTCTACTTGTTTCTCTATTTCCTTTACTTCTTCAATCCTTTTATCTCTCTTTTCTTCTTCTCTAGCACTATCCTACTCTTCAAAAGCCGAATTGTCAACAATGTTTTCAAGATTCTTGAAAGGGTTATCATCACTATCTAAAGTGATCTTAGTTCCTTCCACATGCATTGACTCATCTTCAATGTTTATAGCTGGTGGAGAGGGAATTCTTTGATGTTCAACTTCCTTAACTTGCTCTATTTTTCCTACTACACCTGAGTGTCTTCCAACACTAGATGTCATTACTTTGACTATTGCTTGCTCTGTTTCTCTATTGATCTCTTCATAATTTCCTCCAATAATATGAATGGTTCTTTTCTTTGTTCTCAGATGGGTGTTCAGTTCTTTCATGATCTCCTTGAAATTTTCTTCATCTTTAACATCACACAATTTTCTTACAAGATTTTCTCTGATTTTATTGTCTTCTTTTGTTGCTCTTTTCTTCCTATTAACTAAATTCTCATATAAATCATCAGGTATCTTCCCCTAAATTCTGTCAAACTTCTTATTAGATAGTATCATGTGTTTCACAACTACATTTTCAAGATTCAATTTATCTTAATAGTCATAAAGGTCATAATACTTGTTCATCTTAGAAAAATCTCCATCTTGTATGATTTGTTCATTCACTTTTTCAATCTTAGGTTTCCATGTTTTCTTTTTCACTAGGGTATCTTCGTCATCTTTTATTTTTTCTATCTTCCTCTGAACTGGTGGTACTAATGTTTTCTACCTTTTTCCTGGTCCAGTAGCAATTTCTTTTATTCTTTTACCAGGTGTAGATGCTCTTGTGGATTTTCTAACTTCTTGATCTTTCTCAACTTCCTCCACTTTTACCTTAATCTGAATGTCTGTTGGCTATTCTACAACTGATAATAGGGGTGGAATAGACAAAATTTCCTTTTGTCCTATGTCTCTTATGGCTCCTGTTGTCTGCTTAGCGATTATAAATTCTTGTTCTAGCATCCATGTGTCCTTCAGAAACTTCTTTATTGTACTATCCACTCTCTTCTTAGACTATTTTTCTTCTAAGATAGACTTTGTGGAGTTGAAGTTCTCCTCAAAAGTCCCAAATCTATTACTATGAATGTCCAACTTGTTCTTAAGCAATCTACTCACATACTCTTCTATTTTAGTTTCAAAAATTTTATAACCAACAGGGTCTATGAATTCTACTCTAGGTTCTACTGCTTCAATGAGAGTAAAGTCAGTATCAACCATGAAACATATCTCATTCTTATATTTCTCAACTAAAGACTTTGGAATCCTTGATCTTTTTTTCATTAAATTCTGAAATGTTTTAATTGCCAATACTACACTCTCATTGACCTTGTCAATAAGATGTCTCCTGAATACTGTGTTTATCCTTTCCATTTTGGTCTTTCCATCATTCCAATCATCATGAATTGTAAATGGAAATCTTCTTAACAAATGAAAAAATATATAAGTGATCAATGATGAGAATCTAAACTAAGAGTTCTTAGTCTTATTTATCTTTTCCAAGTTCTCAAATAACTAAATTCTCAAAATTTCACACATGTCAACTTGAACTTTATCAACACACATTAAGTAGGCTACATGTATCATTCCTGCTACCATGTCATCTTCTCTAGAGTTAGCTCAAAACTTAGCTGTAAGGATCTTGCACAAATACCTAACATCATCCTGTTGAATCTTGCTAATCACTATACCTCTGCCATTGTAAGATGATTTAGTGTTGTCTAATACTATTTTTCTCATGTTCTTCTCATTCAATGGTATGACTCTAGTTTTAGATAAACCAGTTACTTCATGAATTAGGTCAACTATGATATCTATCACTCTTTCATGTAACCAAAACTTTCCATTGTGAATTCTACTCAGGATTATCTTAGTACATTCTTCATCATCAAACTCATATTGTAAGGAATACTTTATGATTTCATTTTCTTTCAAGTATTCAAAATCTACTTTCAATGACATATCTTGATTGTAAAGCTTTTCATATTCCTTTGTAAAATCAATATTACTAAGGGTTTCAAGCTTGCATCCCAAATAACTTCTAACATTCTCTAAGAGTAGAACTTCATCTGGTACAGATGATAAAGCTAATTTAGGGTCTTCCTCCAAGGGTTCTACTAATTCCCTTTTGATCTTAGGTCTATTCTTATCTCTTACATTATGAATCAATGAAACATCCATGATACTACAAATTCTTTAACCGATTTATAGATCTTCTTAGTAAAATACCTCAATTCTGGGATTTAGGGCTTGTGTAGATTTGGCATGAAAATCCTTCAACAAATCCTTGCAAACTACTTTGAATCACTACTCTTTGATCTCCTTAACACTTGTGTTCACCTTAATGATCAAATAATATTGATCATAACCTTTTAACCTTTCAATCTCACAAAAATCTGACATCACATTCAATTCCTTTGCCACTTCTTTCCAAAAAGTTGTTTCTGCTTACCTGAAAAACTTAAAACTTCTTGCAATCTTTCATAACACATTATTATTCTATGTTCTCTTAACCATATCATCAATACATCATATACTACCTTGCATTAACTGTGAAAGACTCAATTCATCCTTTACTAACTTCTATACTATCCTAAGTTCCTATTCTACTGTAATTCTCATGAATTAAGTACTTTGAGATGGGTTAGGTAGAGATTCACTCTTACCATTAGATACTTCACCTTTCTGATTACCTTCAATGCTGAATATATCTCCTTGATCTGTGGCTTTAGCAAACTTCACTTCTTCTGAATTACTACAGCATCCTTTTTTACTCTTACTTGAATTTTCATTTCTCCTTGCATGACTTGTAGGGTTAGAGGTAGGATGAGGATGATAAATGCTATTGTTCCTTTTGAAAAACCTTGTTGTATGTCCAATCATGTTACATATCTGACAAAATATTCCATTGTTTCCATATCTTGGTCCTGACTGGTTGATTTGTGATCTGGAATGTCAAGCAATGTGTCCAACTTTGTTGCATCTATAACATACTACTCCATTTCTCTTGTTCATATCTTCAGTAGTTCTCTTATCTGAATGGTTAGTAATTCTAAACATTCTACTACTATTATCATTCTCAAAAAATTTAGGTTTTCTACATTCAATAGCTCTATGTCCAAAACCATGACAATTATAACAATAACCATTAAGAGGTTTAAATTGCTTACCTGTACAATCTTTCTTCATATGACCAAAAGTATTACATGCAAAACATCTACCTTTAAATTCTCTTTGCGTACCTTTAGGTGACTCTTCTTATTTAGGTGGTTCTTCTTCTTTAGGTGTATCTTCAGATTTGTCAATTTCATCAGATTCCTTTTCTTCTATGCTTTTAGATACTTTCAAATCTGGTTCCTTGCTCTCTTTACTCACTTTAGATGAGTTAAATCCAAGACCAATTTTATCATAGAATGGTTTTTTATAAGACAATTGTTCATCAATCTTCTCACTAGTTGAATATAGTCTCTCAATTTGCTGCTTAGATTGAGTCAGTTCACCTTTCACAATAGTATTGTACTTCTCAAGTTCAGCATACTGCAATTTGTTTTCTCAAGTTCAGATTTCACTTTACAAAGTTTAGATTTCAGATCTTCTTTCTCATATTTCAGATTTTCATTCTTAGATTTCAGATTTTCATTCTCAGATTTCAAATTTGCTTCGTTCTTGCTATTTCCATCTTTCAAACTCAACTTTAGATGTACTAACTTTAGTTATGTTTAAGGATCTCATTTTCTTTTTCAAGATTATCATCACAATCTTCAAGTTGAATTGTAGATTCCTTCTCTGATTTCAAATCTTCCAGCTTGTTTTTTAGTTTCTCAATGAGGTTCTTTGCATCATCATATTTTCCTTTTAGAGTGTCTCTTTCTTCAATAATCATATCAATATGTTCAAGAGCTTCTTCAAGATTCTTTTGTAGCTGATCCATATCCATAGAGATCTTACTCAAGCTACTAGGCTTTCCTTGAATGATTATTTTTTGAGTAACTAAGCTCTGATACCAATTGTTAGAAATAGGGAATACTGAGAGGGGGGGTGAATTAGTATTCTACAAACTTTTACTTTTACCCAATTATGGATATAACAGATTAACATGATACATGCATAACATAGTAAACTAAAGAATATGCATAATAGTAAAGCAAACGAAATCATAACACATTATTTGTTCTCGAGGAAACCCTAGCCAAGGGAAAACCCTGGTGGGGATGGTACCCACAAAGATCCACTAATCAAAAGTATCCTATTAAGGATGTTGACCATATTAGGATCCTATTACATGCATATAGTGTCTCAGTCCTGATTAAGTGACTTTAGGCCTTTTTAGAAGCCTCAACCCTGCTAAGAGTTGGTGGTACAAAATATGATTACTAGATGAGCCCACTGCCCAAACAAGTAATGTACAATAATTACTGATTACAAAATATGGCAAGGTACATAACCTTATACTACTTGCTTTTCTTTAACAACTTTGCATCAATATCTCTTCTCTTATATGTTTTCTATACCATCTATTACAATTGCTTCTTGTACTTCGCATTTACAAATGCCTTATATTTATACAAGTTATTAATACTAATAACTCTTACAGTCGGCTTGACAAAAACTTTGTTCAAAATACATATTTACCCAAGGGTTAACATCTAGGATGTCATCCCTTTATATTTTTAAGACATTATTTTGATAAACAAAATAATCCCTTAACTCTTTACCAATTTTGTCTTCATATTCAGTCATGTCGGCTTAACACTGTCTCTGGTAAAATTGTCATAACTTCTTCTGTACATGTTTTACTAACTTGTTCTCTTAGTTGAGTCTTATATAGTCATCATAGTATCTATGTTCAAGTGCACAAGCACTGAACTTACTCCAATCGACATTTCTAATCAAAACTATCTCCGGGTACACTAGAAAAAACACTATCTCATACTTAGACAATTTTGCTTTGCGCTCTATCATACTTGCTCTTTGTCATATGTGATCTTCATATCAATCATAAGTTTCCATAATTACAACATCTAAGTATCTAACTCAGCCAAATTTCCAACATAATCTACCATGAGATTTACAAAAAAATTGAGATTTTAATGCAATTGAGAGCACAGTCTATACATTCTCCTTGTATGTCGCACTCCTACCTTCCATATGCTTTATAGAGGATACATATAAGGTGTTAAAACTTCCCCAAACCAATTATGATCAGTTGGGATGCATTAGAATTCAAAACAACACCAAATTAAACTTTCCCTCCAAATAACTACTAACTATTAGAATTCAAATATTTGAATTTCTAACCTTTGTTTTATTGCTTTATTTGTTAATTAACCTATCAAAATTATATCTAGATTCATCCTAGGATCTATTTATCCTATCTAAGACCTTATAAACTTATTTTATTCCCATGTGGGTACTACTGACCCCCTTTACATGCATTTAGTCCTAAGGTCCTTATAAGGACCTTTAGGATTCATATATATTTTATTGGTTTGATCATTGCCATAGGAAATAATGGGCTTAGGACACTCCAATTAACTCTCACTAGTGTATTTGAACCTTCCATCATGCATAGTTCCTCCTTAGGACCAAATCCTAGCTTGGGTGCCCCTGTACCATACTCCCCTCCTTTAAAGATCTCCTATCCCAAGAGGTAAGGGATATTGTCTTTCTCCCTCCTATCCTCCTTGATGGAATTCTGAAATGTTTCCTTTCCTTACCAAACCTTTTTTGCAATAAAAAATCATAGTGAGTTGGTCTTTTAGTTGCATTAAACTTACTCAAAGAGTTAGAACCAAAATTTTTGTTTACTTTTTGTCCTCCATAATAGTATGGATTAACCTATTTTTGTAACTTTACATTTGTTTTCTTCTTATCTTCATTCTCTTTTACCACCTCTCCAACCACATTTTCTCTACCGTTACCAACCTCTACAACCAAAGGACATTTTAAGGTCCCAACCATCACCCCATTTTCAAGCTTGTCATGGGATGGTGTAGTCCCCTTTGCTCTGTCATTGCCACCTACTCTAACATCTGATCCTTGCATCTCTTTGTCAACTTGTAACTTTAGAGGCTCCTTTCTTCCAAATAAAATAGTCATGTGATCATGATCATTTTCATCTTCAAGAGGTCTCAAAACAAACTTCTCATTTACCTTTTGTACCAAATAGGTATTTTTCAAACCATTATGTAAGGTCTTTCTCAAAGTTTTCCATGGTCTCCCAAAAATAATGTGGCAAAAAGTCATTGGAATCACATCATAGAGAACCCTATCATGGTAGTCTACTATGGAAAATTCAACATATTATTTCTCCCTCACCATAATTCCTTTCTCTTTACTCACCTATGTGGCTTGATAAGGACTGTCATGTGGTTATTTTTGTAATCCCAATTTCTTCACCATCTCATAAGATACTAGATTGTCATGTGAGCCAGAATCTACTATCACTTGACAAACTTTACCTTTGATTTTACACCTTTTTCTAAATAGGGTTATCCTTTTCAATTTTTTTCCTCTCCTAAAAATTAGGAATTCTCCCTCTTCTAGATCTGCATTCTTTGTTATGGGTTCTTCTTTTTTATCTTCTTGCACCAACTGAACTCTCCTTTTTGCCATATTGTTTCCTTGCTCATTTAGTGGACATTTATATGAGGTGTGCCCTATTTCATTACATGTGAAGCATCTTCTAATAAACATTCATCTCCCTACACCAAATCTAACTCCCCTTGTACTCTTACTCTGATCTATCATAAGCTCTTTGCCTTTGTCTTGTCCACTTGCTCCCTAATTATCATTCAAAGGCCTTCTACCTCTTCCCCTACCTTTGTTGCTATCATTCCTTTGCATCTCTTATCTTATTTTGATCTTCTCCTCAACCCTCATAACTAGCTTATAACATTCCTCCACAGTGATAAGTGATGCAAGATTGATCTCATCCTAAATGTTGAACCTTAATCCTCCCATGTACCTTGATACATTCTCCTCTTCTTCCTCATCATGAGCAACCCTGATGTCTAACTTATGAAACTCCTCAATATATCATTGGATATCCATGTCCTTCTTCCTTAGCCTTTGCATCCTCTTATACAAATAAACCTTTTAGTCCTTAGGGAGAAACTTTTCTCTCATTTTATCCATCATTATTTTCCATGTACCAATATTAGGTTTCCTTTTCTTCCACCTCTCTTCCTACAAACAACCCCACCAAAATAATGCATGCCCTTTTAGCCTTGATTTTGCTATCTTGACTTTGTGTTCTTCTGCCACATCTTCACAATCAACAAATTTCTCCACTACTCCAAACCAATCAATCAACTCTTCCTCATTCATTTTCACATCATACATTAGGATGTCATACTTTTCTTCATAGTCATTTCCTTTGATGGATTTACCAAGTTTAGCCATCCTTACATCATTTGGATCCATCTCCTCTCTTGGTTCCCTTTCCTCTTCTTCTTCAACCTTGAATTCCTCTTCTTCATCTTCCTGATCAATCCCCTTCTTCTTCTTCTTGTTTTCCTTCTCTAACTCTCTCTACATCCTTCTCATCTTCTCCATAACCTTCTTGTACCCTTCTACCTGTTGTATCACCAATTTGGCAAGTTCTATCTTGGTCATTCTAGGAGGCATTTTTTGAGCCTCTCTGAAGTCTTCTCCTTTTAACATTTACTCACCATCCTTTTCCAAAGGAATCTTCTATTCTCTGATACCACTCTAATGTAGAGTAATAGGGGCTTTTTAGGATCTAATGACCAATTACACAAATGGTTTTCTTTACCCCAAGGTTCCTAATGTAGCCTCAAGGCTTACATAGCAAAAACCAAGTTCCAAATCTTCCCACTGACTTATAGGGATTCTAAGGGTCTTATCTCACCCAATCAAACCCAAATTAATAGGTTACAAAGTCTCAAGTTCCTATCTCTAAGGAAATTCAACTAACTCTGCCTATTAGGCCTATTAGCCCCCAATTAGGCCTCCAGCGACTATCTTCAATACTTTCTTCACACTCTTCCCAAAGGGCCATAAAAAAAACTACACATTATGGTACCCATTTTGCTTCTCTCCAACATGCTAAAAGGTTATCATCATTTCCTTTTAACCAAACCCCTCAACTAGGCTACTATGATTGCTTTAGGCATAAAATAAGGGTGCATTTACAAAGGAACCCCTCCAGAATCTCATCCCCAAACCTTACCACTTTTGACAAAATGTTAAATGGTCTCCAATTAGATGACTCTTTAATCAATTTGACTCTATGAGCTTCCTAAATGCAAAAGTGCCAAATTGCTCCTTATAAACCCTCAAAACTGGGGATTTCTCAATCTCGAACCCCCAAGAACATACATGAAAAAAAAATGATAGATTCACCTTCCTCTTGAAATTTGGAAACACATTCCATCATAAAATATAGCCCTCCAATTTCTAGAACTGCTACTGCTACACCTTGCGCCCATTTTAGTGCCCTTACAACACCACAACTAGATGATCATTGCCCAAAACTTCACTTCTCCTATAATTTTAGGTTAGATTCAATGATACATGTCAAATAATGATCATTCCATGAGAAATAGTAAGGAAACATTCATGGAATGATCATTTACTCTCTATTTCCCTTAAAACACTTAGGAAAACTCAAAATTTGAAGCTCTGTTAGACCAAATAGTGAATAAATAATCTAGATGGGAATCTCAAGATAGAAGAAATGATGAAAAAAGTGTTTATTAATTTTCCTCAATCTTTATAAAAATCAATACAAGGAAAGAAATTCAATCTACCATGAGATTTACAAAAAAAACTGAGATTTTAATGCAATTGAGAGCACATTCTGTACATTTTCCTTCTTTGTCACACTCTTGCCTTCCATATTCTTTATAGAGGGTACATATAAGGTGTTAAAACTTCCCAAAACTGATTCTGATCAGTTGGGATGCATTAGAATTTTAAACCACACCAAATTAAACTTTCCCTCCAAATAACTACTAACCATTAGAATTCAAATATTTGAATTTATAACCTTTGTTTTATTGTCTTATTTGTTAATTAACATATCAAACTTATATCTATATTCATCCTAGGATCTATTTATCCTATGTAAGACCTTATCAACTTATTTTATTCCTATGTGGGTAATATTGACCCCCCTTTACATGCATTTAGTCCTAAGGTCCTTATTAGGACCTTTAGGATTCATATGTATTTTAGTGGTTTGATCATTTTCATAAGCCATAATGGGCCTTAGGACACTCCAATTAACTCTCACTAGTTTCTTTGAACCTCCCTTCATGCATAGTTCCTCCTTAGGACCAAATCCTAGCTTGGGTTCCCTTGCACCATATTGCCATAAATGCCAAAGGGGGATATTTTTGAAAATTTGGATGTGTTGTCATTGATTTCAACATGTCTAGTATGATGTTTGGATTCCTACTATGATTATTGGATGTTTAAGTATGGTGTTTGGATGTTTTGATATCTGTTATGGAGTTTGTATGTCAGATATACAACTTTTCTAGTAATGCAATATGTTCAGAGGAAGGGCAGAGGAAGCTTACTAAATATGAGGAGTTGCACACCTCATAATATTATGTAGAGGTTTTCTACATGGTTCATGCCAAGTTTGGGTGGATAAAATGATGATTTGATCAAGTTATCATGTAGAGTTATCAAGTTATAGATGAAGACCAGTTATTCTGTTCATTGCTAGTATTGTAGAGTTACAGAGTTGCAAAGATTAGTTTCCTGCACGTTCTCAAGGTGATATTTTTGGTTGTGAAAATGGAAATGTGTTAAGGACATATCATTGTGTCTACCATTCAAAAAAAATATTATTTTAATGGTCCGTAAGGCATTTATATGTATTTTGGTTGAGGATAATAGTGTTCTTGAAGTTTATAATAAGGAGATGACAAATCTAATGGGAGTGATGGATTTGATTTTTTGTTTGAGATTTATGATGCCTTAGTATGATCTAGGATTATGTTCCTAATGATTTGGAATCTTACATTGATTGAGGTGACCAAGCTCAATGGATTTAAGTTATGTTCTTGTGTTCTTAGCTGACATGTCAATAAAAGTTGATAAAATGTTTTATGAGAGATCGGTAAAACATTTTAGGGTTGTGGTGATGATCTTGAGGTGTTCTTGATGAATCTAAGGGATATTTTGGAAGTGCACAATGATCCTAATGGTTAATTTGGTGCTAAGCGATGGATGTTTGAGGATTATTTTTTCCTAACCTATTTCTTGATAAATATGGTGAATTAAGGGTTGATTTGAGTTGTCATGTGTATGTGCTAGTTTTTGGAGAATCATGGATGCAACAGGTTGTAAGTGAAGAACTTTTACAAATATACTAAGGGCTCAATTTCTCATCTAGATGTGGTAGAGAGGATTGAAGCAAGTGATTTGAATGTACTAAAAAGGAATTGACCAAGGCATAGGAAGATGTTATCATATCGTTCATGAATTCTTAAATCAGTGTTTGAATTGTGATTGTTGGTTAGTGAGACTTCCTTAGGGTGGGTGCCCAAGGTAAATTGGGTAGTAAAATCTAGGTAGTGTTCTTAATTCCAAGTGTTGGATTATAGAGAGGGGGGGTGAATCAATAATCAGTAATTCTTCAAACTTTAAAAACTTTCTATGATTCAACTTAGTAGAAACTCGATCAGACAAACTTCAATGTTAACCAATACTAGTAAATTAACTTTATCAATCAGCAATAACATTCACAATAAATATTCAACATATATAACACCAGTATTTAACATGGAAACACAATTTGGGAAAAATCACTATGGGAATTATCACCCATTAAATAAATACTCTTCTAAAGTATGCTTGGATAAAAGCCAATCTAGTTAAAGATTACAATGCACATTGTTAAATGTGACCCTTTTAGGGGATTTGCCTCAGATTTATTGGATCTTCACCCTATTAGGAATTTCCTGGTTAAAGGTCTTCAAACACTCTTCTAGATTGTCATATCTCTCAAGGATTTACAATCAGAGTATTGAGTCCACTCGGTTAAGAGATTTTTCTACTAAAAATTTTAATAAGCAACAATATATAAATTGATCTATAAATTTGTAACTACCTCTTTCTTAACCAGATCCCTTGTGCATTATTTTTCTTCACTTATTTCCTTCACTTTCTAATGGCTGCAACACTTCATCAATCTTATCTTGCAGACTTGAATTTCAAACTTTTCCTTCTTCACTGCATCAATTGGTGACTCATCAACCCTTCAAATTTCCATCCTTTTCTTCATACAATTTCATCCTTTATATAGACTTTTTTTTCCTCTTAATCTCCTTTATTACATTTTCCTTTAACTAATCTCAACCATCAAATCATCCTCATAAACTAATTCAATGAATTTAGAACTCAATAAAATGTTTTATCATCACCTTGGAACTTGAACTTTCATTGGAACTTGTACCTTCACTTTTTGGTGCTTAGATATATACCATAGATCATCACCTTGAATTTTCCTAATTGTAGATCTCATCAACTAACTCTTTCTCATGTTTAGAATCTTTCAGCTCATTGTAGTTCATGTCATTAAATGTCATTTTGATCCTTTTCTTTAATTTATGTTACTTGCTCGGTGGCTAACTCCTTTTTCTTCAACTGAAATTCAATTTATTTGTCTCGGTAAATGAAACCTTGTACTCAATATCTTGACTTCCTTTCTCTTTAACAAAACCTACTTTCCTTTTACTGAATGACTTCTTCTTGCTCGATAACCAAACTCTTTTATTTATCGACTTGACCAATCTTCTTTATCGACTTGATATAATCAAATGTTTAGTAGAAAATAAGTATATCAACATAACCTTATCATTATTTGATCTATATTAGCTGCCCAATTAAGTTCTTCAACTTCAAAACATTTCACTTCCTCTTCCTCTTGACTCACTCAACTTATATCATACTCTGAATGATATGGAAACTCAATATAAACCAAAAATCAATTGCTTAACATCAATGAAAAAATAATAACTCATATAATCCTTATACAATCTTGTATACCTCTGATATCTTTTGGTCTTCATCATCATCACCATTAGTTATAGTAACAATCTCCCACTTTCGAATTGATGGAAACTCTCACTATCAATTGATGATGGCAACACTTACTGACTTGTCTTTGTCCTTTACTCCCTCTAAGATTTATCTCCTTCTTTGCTTATCCTTCTCTTTTTCTCCATCTTTAATCAATTGTATATTCTCCCTTTATCTTTGTTGTAATCATTAATAACAATCTTCTCCCTCTTTGACAACAATGCCAAAGACACATACTCCTAAAAAAATTTTTCAGGCAGTGAGTCATACCTAGCATGTACTGATTTCTCATTGCATACATAAACATCTTTCATAACTTTAGGCATCACCCAAAGAGTGAACACTAGCATCAACTCACAAAATAGATATTCTAATGAATCATTGAGTTGATGCAGCATGCATCTTGCCTTAGTGAATATTGGATAGGGGAATAACCACTAATTTACCTCTGAGATGCTCAAAATCATCCTTCAGTAGTGGCTTTGTAAATATATCTACTATCTGCTCCTTTGAATTCACATACTCCAATATCACATGCTTGTCTTGAACTTGTTCTCTCAAGTAATGATACTTGATAGAAATGTTCTTTGTCTTGGAATGTATTGACCAGATTCTTTGATATGTTGATAGAACTTGTATTATCATGATAAATAGTAACTAGAATGATAATCTCCTCTTGCATACCTTCAAGTAGTTGTTTGATCCATACAATGTTTGAATAATTCATAGCTTCTACTACATACTCTGCCTAAGTAGTAGACTGTGAAATAAAACTCTATTTCTTACTCATCCATATCACTAATCTTTCTCCCAAAAATAAATCTTCTTCACTTGTACATTTCCTATCATCAATGTTTCCAGCCCAATCAACATTAGTGTAAATCTTTAGATCAAAATATCCTCCTTTCTTATATAGTAGACTGAAATCTTCAGTCCCTTTCAGATATCTAAATATTCTTTTGACTATAGACATGTGTGTTTCCTTTGGATTGGCAGATAATCTTGCAATAATACCTACTACATGAGCAATATGAGGTCTTCTATGTACAACATATTGTAGCTTATTGATCATTAATCAGTAGAGTATTTCATTTACTTCTTTTGTCTCATCTTCCTTTGACAATTTGCAACCATTAGTCATCGGTGTACCAATTGGTTTTGACTCTTCCATACCAAATATCTTTATGATCTCCTTGATATACTTTGACTGTGTGATGTAGATCCCATCTTTGACTTGTTGAATTTGTAGTCCAATAAAGAATTTTATCTCTCCTATCATGAAAATCTTAAATTCCTTTCTCATCTCCTCAGTAAATGATATACACAATGACTCATTTCCTCCAAATATGATATCATCAACAAATATTTCCGCAATCAAAATCTTATTATTACTATCACATTTCAAATACAAATTATTGTTGTCACTTTTTCTTTTAAATCCAATCTTGATTAAATATGAATGTAACCTTTCATACCATGCTCAGAGAGCTTGTTTCAAACCATATAGTGCCTTGTGTATTTTACATACCATGTCCTTGTTAGCATTCTCAAAAAATCCTTCAGGTTGCTCAATGTAAACTTCTTCAAGAATTCTGTTAAAAAATGTAGAATAAACATCCATTTGATAAACCTTGAAACCTATATAAGTAGCATTTGCAAGTAAAATTATCACACCTTCTAATCTAGCAACAAGAGAAAATGTCTCACCATAGTCAATACCTTCTTCTTGAGCATATCCTTTTCATACAAGTCTAGATGTATTCCTTATCACATCTCCATTTTCATTTAGTTTATTCCTAAAAATCCACCTTGTAATAATAACATTCTTGTCCTTAGATCTCGGTACCAGTGACCAAGTATTGTTCTTTTCAATTTGATCAATCTCTTCTTTCATTGCATTAACTCAATCTTCATTTTCAAGTGCATCCTTGACTAGTCTTGGCTCAAATTCAGAAATCAAACATGTATTATCTCTCAACTTACTTCTTGTCATGCCTCCTACATTATTGTCTCCAATAATTTTTCTCGGTGAGTGGTTTCTTCTCACATATTTTTCTAAAATAGGCTCGGTAGACTATGGTGATTCTTCATTTCCAACATTTTCTTCTCTTGGTGGATGCTCAACCAGCTTCTTAATTTCTTCATGAAACTGGGGTAAAGTACCATAAAATCCTTCCTATACATATACAAATCTTTGGTAATCTTTTGGTTCCTTTTTGCCATCTTCTTCATTTCTTTCTGAAAACTCATCAATCCTTACATTTGCACTTTCCACAATTTTTTTAGTAGTCTTAATCAAACATTTATAAGCTTTTATCTTTGTGGAGTATCCCATGAATATACCTTCATCTCCTTTAGAATCAAACTTTCCATTCCTAGTGTCTTTTATAATGTAACACCTACTTCCAAAAAATTTAAAATAGCTAACATTAGGTGTATGCCCATACCAGAGTTCATAAGGATTTTTATTTGTACCTTTCTTCAATTGTACTCAGTTGAGGGTGTAAACAGTAGGACTAATGGATTCTCTCCAGAATGTTTCTACAACCTCTTTCTCAATTAACAATATTCTAGCACAATCAGCTATTGATCTGTTCCTTCTTTTAGCTATACCATTTTGTTGTGGAGTTCTCGGTGTAGAGAATTGTCTTTTGATTCCATTCTCATTGCAAAAGATGGTAAATTCATTACAGATAAATGCACCTCCTCTATTGGATCTTAAAAATTGTAGTTTCTTACATGTTTCCTTCTCAACTCTTGCCTTGTAACATTTAATCATTTGGAATGCATCAAACTTTTCTTTTAGAAATATTATCGACTATGTACTATAATACCTTTATAGAATTAGTTTGGCAATGTTTAAATAAAAATGAACTAAATTACCAATATTAGCAAGCTATTTTAATGCAAATAAAGCCAATAAACATCCTATAGCTCTCTATTTAGATATGCTAATGATAAGCTCTCAGCAAGCCTCCATTAGTGACATCTCTAAAATGAGAAAAATGATAAAAGATAGCACAATTTAAGCCTATTTCCAAGAAAATATGCTCAATTATGCCTAAAATGCCTTTCTAGCTCAAATTTGCAACAATTTGGATGCAATTCTTAGATATGTGGATCTTTTTCTCTTGATTTTAGCCTTGCTTTTATAGATTTTTGCAAGCATAGGGGGTGGAGTTGATTTAATCATGGTTAGGTAAAAGGTTTAGTCCATGGTTTCAATTATGGAGACAAATTAAATGGTTTGTCCTCAAATCTTGGGACAATGAGACAAAATGAGTGGTCAAGATGCTCTCACCTTATGAGTGATTGAGATCTAATTTTGGCTTGATCCATGTGAGTCCAATCCTTAATTCTCATTGGTTGAGGTATTTTCCTCCCATGTGGTGGCTAAGGGAAATTATGGATTAATTAATTGAATTGAATTTATTTCTTTAGTCAAGTGTACCCCTTAAATGGGTTGATTTGATTTTTAATTGAACTATACAATTAATTAGATTAATTGCATAATTAATTGATTTATCTTGATTTAATTTGATTTAATTGGCTTTTGATTTTCAATTAATGTTTTATTTTGGCTTGATTGTAATTAATGCCTTGATTTTTCCTTAATTAATCACTTATTTAATCTTGACCATTTTTAGGTGATTACAAATTCCCCTCTTTGAATTGATGTGTGAAGTGCATTGGTTCAAACAATGTTTGATATCCTGATGCAGATTCCTGATTTTTTATTTGATTTTGATGATAGATGTAGAATACCTGATGAAATCATGATTGATTGATAGTCTCAATGATCATTTTGATGATAGATCCTTGATGTGATGCCTACTTTGACATGATTCACTAATTTCAATGCCCCACAAATGAGCTCAAAAATTTTGGGTTCTCTAATTTGAAAGAAAATCTCTGATTTGCATTCATGATGATATGATTGCATGCCACCTCGGGAAATGAATCAAAATGATTGTGGATGATGATGTATGACTTGGTTGAGATTGGGAAATTTTGATTTATTTTCCAATAAAATCAATTTGAAAATGCGTCAGCTATGAGAGAATTTGATGAGAAAATATTTGATTGATAAAATGTTGTTGATGTTGTGATTGAGTTGATGATGTTTTGATATCGTTTGATGTTAGTCAGAATCACTTTTAAGATGTTGTATTGATGTCAATCTAATAGGATAATAGGTTGATGGGTTGATATTTCACTCTCAATATCTAGAGAGACAAAACAATGATTTTCCTTCCTCAAGATCTAGAGTTAGGAGATTTGATGTACTCAAGATGAAAATTTGATGATAGGATAAACTTGATTGACGTTAGATGATCATTTGGATGATTGGACTGATATATATTTGATTTTATATTCTTAGTTAGATGTTTTGATGATACGGGGTTGATTGGATGTTGTCATGATGCAAAATTAAGGATTAGAGAAGAGAGGGGTCATTTGTTGGTGTAGGTGTAGATATACATAAAAGTGATGGATATAGTCAGGTTGCCCCTAGTTGATCAACATGGTTGAATATTTATGATGTCCTTGATGAAGAATGAATCATTTGATGGATCATGATTTACATGTAATTGTATCTTGATGATGTTGATGTACCTTTTATGATCAGATTGAGCATGATTTTTGATGATGGATACTTTATACATTGATAATGTTGATCAGGACTTTGCTTACACATTGATGGACATTTTTTGACATATATTTCCTTGATTTATTCTGATATATATATTGATGTATCTTGATATGGTCCTTTGATGATAATAAATTTACCCCCTTTTAATCTTTCCTTACATATTTTGAGAAAAAGGATCCACATGCAAGCTAATATGCAATTAATCTAACATGGATGCAGCTAGTTGTCACTATTCAAAATTAGGATGCTTATTTTCATCATCAAGCTTTTTATGCCCTGAAATTGGTACAATCATCACTGGTTCAACCATGATGATATGAATACCTTTTTCCTTCTATTTTGCATGCCTAAAGCCGGTACAAATTTCACTAGTTAGATTCAACCATGAGAGTCTGAATACCACTTTCATCAAATTGAATATTGCAAGTGGATTTTGGCATTATGATATAGAACATCAAAATATCCAAGGTATCTTGTTACATGAACAAACAGAGATCTTGGTTTCACCATATGTACATGTCCTTGATGATTCAATTTGATGATCATGTCATTAGACAAATGATACATATTTGAAAACCTTGATCTTAAGACACTCATGCAGAAATCAATAAAATGTCATGCTTTTATCATTACTTACCTGGTCCAAGACTTCATCAATTTTCTAAAAAGATATGATTTCATCAATCAAATAATCACTTAGAAAAATAAAAAAATGTGCCCTATTTTTCAAATCCATATTTCAAGTATAGTTATGTCCATCTCATATTTGATTGTTCATTTTAATCCTGATAAAGGGTAAAGTCATTGTGAGATCAAGGATAAAAAAATTTCATTGTCAAATCATCATTTGGATTAGGATTTGGGTCGATCGTATGTGTTGTGCTTGTGATTTGATGCATTGATTTGTGTCAATTGATGCTTGTTTGATGAATCCTTCTTTCTTCTAGGATAGATTTTCCCCCAGTTTGATGTCATTGTGTTGTTGGACTTGGACACTTTTCAGATATATGATGAAAGATTTAGGTATTTGCAAATGCAACTCTAGGGTTTTATTATGCAATATTTACAAATGCTAGTGAATGTAATAACTACAATGAATGGCTAGGCATGAGACTTGACTTAAATTTCAATGGCGCATGTTTACCACATTTTCACCGATTGAATTTATTTATCTTTTTATGCCTTTTTTTTTGTTACCAAGGTGCCTATTTGCTAGGTTTTCACCAAGGCACTTTTCTTTCTTTTTTCAATTTTTTTTTTGGTATTTTCATTTTTTTGTATTATCATCAAGGCACCTATTTGCTAGGTTTTCACCAAGACAACATCTTTTTCAAGATCATTTTTAATGTTTTTGGATTTCTTTATGCTCAATTTTCCACTATTTTTTATTTCTTTAGGATCACTTTTTTTTTTTTTTCAAACTTTTCTGCATTTCTCATTTTTTTCTTTTTTCTTTTTCAATGTTTTTGAATTTTTTCAAGATCACTTTTGACAATGTACAATAAATAGGATGCTTCCTCATCTAATTTTCTAATACTCTTTTTCTTTATACTCATTCATCTGCTTTAGGTGTAAAACCTTTTCAGGTGTATGTTGTTGATGGGTTCTTGTAGTTCCTCTCCATTAGAATAAGCTAGCTTGTATGTACCTATTCCAAAATAAGAAGTAATCACAAAAGGACCTAACCAATTTGCTTCCCGTTTCCCTTTCTTCTCGCTTTCTTCCTAATTCTTTGGGTTTTCTCTCAATACCAAATCACCTATTTTAAATGTCCTTGGTTTGATATGTTTATTGTAATTTCTTGACATTCTATTCTGATACACTTTGAGATGATCAAAGGCTTGTTGTTGTCTTTCATCAAGAAATTCCAATTCTTGTAATCTAGAAACCCTATAGTCTTCCTCACTTAGATATCCATGTAATGAAACTCTCAAGGATGGGATTTCAACCTCTAATGGTAACACTGCTCTGGCTCCCTAAACCAATGAGAATGGTGTAGCTCATGTTGGCATTCTCATACTTGTTCTATATGCCCATAGAGTAGGATTTATTTGAATATGCCAATCTCTACCTGAATTGTCAACTATTCTTTTCAATATTTTCAAGATGTTCTTATTAGTGGCCTCCTCTTGTCCATTTCCTTGCAGGTAATATATTGAAGATGAATGATGTATCATATGAAACTTTTCACACAATTATTTTAAGTCTTTGTTCTTGAAATGTTTAGCATTATCTGTTATGATGGCTTGAGGGAAGCCATATCTGCAAATTATATGATTCAATATGAACATGGATATTTGCTTTCCCGTTGCGATGGATAATGGCACAGCTTTGACCCATTTGGTGAAGTATTTAGTTGTAGTTATAATGAAATTATGACCTTTGGATGAAGGTGGGTAAATCATCACTATTATGTCCAACCCCCAGTAATAGAATGGCTAAGGTGTAGTCATCAAATGCAGTTCCTGATCTGGCACATGAATTAGGTTTCCATGGTATTGGTATTTTTGAAAAGTCTTCACAAAATGGCATGAATCTTTCTCCATGGAAGGCCAATAATATCTATCCTTAGAAGTTTCTTTGCTAAGGTTAACCCACTTGAATGTGACCCACAGATTCCTTCATGGATTTCTTGTAAGGATAAATTTGATTCCTCCCTCTCTAAACACCTTAAAATCATTTTGTCTAGGCTCTTGCGATACAATGTGTTAGATACAAGGGTGTAACAAGAGGCTTGTCTTATAAAGTTCCTTTCATGATTTCGGGTCTAGTCCAAGGGTAAGGTTTGGTCTTTAGGGTAAGTATAGATGGATCCATAACAGGGTGAGTCATGTCACACTAATATGAAAATGATGTGAGAATTGGAAGGGTTAAATGCAGGTTGTCTCATTTCTTCTACCAAGAATTTATATCTTGGACTTTGGTCTGACATTTGGAGGAGTGAAGCCAATGTAGCCATGGTGTCCATTGCTTTGTTCTTTTCTCTAGGCACTTGCTCAAATGTGATCAAGGTAAAATATTTCTTGATATCTTCTATCATATTCTTGTAATGTATCAACTTTTCATCTTTTATTTGATATTCATCATTTATCTGATTGATGACTAGTTTTGAATCTCCATATATCTACAATTCTATCACCTTCCATTCTAAGGCCAATTTTATGCCAATGACTAATATCTCATATTCAGCTATATTGTTTGTGCATGGAAATAGTAGCTTATATGATTTCAGGATTGTTGGTCCTTGGGGTGTAATCAATATTATTCCCACTCCTAAGTTGTGTTCTGATTAAGTAAAAATAGGATTTGAAAGATCCTAAAACCTTGTACAAAAGATCAGAAGATATTCAATATTGAGCCATGTTGAGTATAAGAGCCATCAAAGTATAATTTCCATGTTTTTTCTTCAACATTGATTATTTATGAATCTAGAAATTCCACCTAAATAGGACATTCATCTTCTAATGGTGCCTCCACTAGTTGATCTGCTATGACTTTTCCTTTTATTTCCTTTCTATCCAAATACTCTATATAAAATTATCTCAACACCATGACCCATTTGGCCAATCTTCCTGTCAAAGTTATTTTTCTTAGAAGGTACTTTAGTCGATCAATTTTTGCTATGAGTTTGATTTTATGAGATAACATGTAATTTTATATATTTTGTGAAGCAAAAACTACCACCAAACATGCTCTTTCTATGAAAGTGTAATTTAACTCATATTTCACCAAGGCTCTTCTTATGTAGTAAAGAGCCTTTTCTTTTCCATTTTCATCTTCTTGAGCCAAGAGTACCCCTAAAGAATGTTCTATCGCTGAAATGTATAATATCAAGGAATTTCCTCTTATTGGTGGCATCAAAATTTGTAGATTTATTAGGTACTTTTTGAGTAATGTGAAAGCTTCTTCACACTTATCATCCCATCAAAATATTGTTGAGTTGAGTAAAAGAATAGCATTTTTCCACCAATTGTGATATGAACCTTCTAATTGACTGAATTCTCCCTTAGAGTGATCTCATTTGGATCATATTTCTAGGTGCCCCCATTTCCATTATTTATTTGAGTTTCATGGGATCCATCTCTATTCCTTTTTTTGAGACTATGTAACCTAGGAACTTTCCAAATTGTACCCCAAAGGCACATTTCTTTGGATTGAGTCTTACCTTGAACTACTCTAATCTTGTGAATAATTTCTCTAAAATTGGTAGATGTTCCTCCCTTGAGTGGGACTTTGCAAGTATGTCATCCACATAACCTTCTAGAGATTTATGCATCATATCAAGGAATATGGTAGTCATGGCTCGTTGATAGGTCACTCCTACATTTTTCAAACCAAAGGGCATAACATTCTAACAAAATGTTCCCCATGCACATGCAAAAGTTTTTTTATCTTGGTCTTTGGGTGCAATTTTGATTTGGTTGTAGTTGCTAAATCCATCCATGAGAGAGAACATTGAGTGATCCATTGTCAAATCTACTATAGCATCTATACTTGGTAAAGGAAAGTTGTCCTTTCGACATGTGAGGTTGAGATCTCAGAAATCTATGCATATTTGATGAAATTGTCTGCTTTTGAAATAGGCACAATGTTTGATATCCTCTCAGCATAGTCAATTTCTCTTATGAACCCAACTTTTGATAACTTTTCTAATTCCACTTTGATAATAAGTTCTATGTGTGGGTGCATCTTTCTCAACTTTTTCTTGACTAGTTTTACCCATTCTTTGATATTTAAGTAGTGCATGATCAAATTTGGATCTAGTCTCGACATATCATCATAAGACCATGCAAAATTTTCTTGCCTCTCTTTGAAAATTTTTGTGAATTCCTCTTTTTCTTCATTTGATAATGATGATGCTAGATGTGTGACCTTCCACTACTACATTTGGGGCCAAATTTTGACAGAAACTTCCAATGGGTAATTTTTTTTAATGAATTTATTGTTTTTTTTTAAATAGGCCCCGATGGTGTCGGTATTCCGATGGGTTTTAAATTGACCATCAGAATTTTGATAGTTTTGGGGTATAGATAAAATTAAAAAAAGTGAAGTGTTGAATCATTTTTATTTCGATTGCCATAGAAAAGGAGCGGGATAAAATGAGTGAAAGCTAAGCACGAGAGAAGGTATGTGATTTCTTCATCTTTCAAGCCTTTGGCATCATATTTGACAGCAAATTTCAAATGCATTGCATTTTATTTGATCATGAATGCTCTCTAAAATGACCACATTCTACTGGTGTCGTGCACTAGCCAATGCTTTAACTCTATTATTTGATGTTATTGGTGCTTGTACTTCTCCAAGATATCGATTCACTATTATGAAATGTTTGGATTCATGTTTTTTGATATTACTGGTGCATTTAATGATGTCATTGTATATTGTTGAGATGCTCACTAAAATGACCGCATTGTACTAGTGTCGTGCCCTAGTCTATGCTTTAACTCCATTATTTGATGTTATTGGTGCTTGTGCTCAAGGATATCCATTTTTTTGAAATGTTAACTGTGTTTATCAAATGGACAGCCTATGAGCTTCTAGCTAGGCACCATTCATATTAGTAGCTTAGGGAATCAAATGTATTATATCATTGATAGTTGAGACTTTGTTAAAAGGAAATAGGACAAAGAACAATTTTGATCCCTAAGTCACTTACAACCCGAGAGAAGTATATGAAAATTTACGAATGTAGTTGCAGGATACATAGCAGCCAATAATTCACAAGAAATCCATGCATCCAATTTGAATAGCAATTAATACAAAGAAATAGGGTCCTCAAATGGCCCAATCATCTAGACCTTGACTGTCCCCTCAACCAGTGACTCTTCAAAACTGGGTTATCATGCAATCAGTGAGTGATCCTTCATTCTCCTAGTCTTCCCTACATCCAAACATATTGGAAATACACAATACAATGATAACAAATCTTTCACAATCCCCCTTCCCTCAAGGAACACTATCAACATCTGGACCTTGACTGTCCCCTCAACCAATAACCCTTTTGTACACAGTCAAATGGTGCACTTCTCTAAGTCATTATATCCAAGGGAATCCATGAATAGGAAACCTTAGAAAGCAACCTAGAGCTCTCTATAAATGGAGTTGCAAGATTATTTTAAGTTCTCTCAGCTAGAGCTATTAAGCTAATGACCTTGCTAGTCAACCACACAATGAGAGATTCAAATGAAGACAAGGGAAAGAGTGCCAATATCCCCAAGAATCACTATGAAATGCAAATGAAAACTAGATTAAGATGAATATGCAAGCTAAAAATGAAAGATGCAAGCTATGCTATAGAAATGAAAGTGCAAGCTATACTATGAAAAGGAAAGATAAAAGTATTACCAAGCCTTCCTAATTAGACTAGATGAAGTAATCTAAAGCATAAAGGAAATCTAAGCTAATATGAAGCTATGAATGCCATGATAATGCAAGAAATGAAACTATGATAGCATGAAAGTATGAAAGCCAAGAATGCTCCAAATCTTCAAAAGCTCCAAAGTGACCTAGAAAACCTATAGCATAACATTAGTATTCAAAAAATACATATGAAAATGAGGAAGAGAGCTCTTCTTTTATAGGAAATGAGAAAGAATGGACCATGGAGATTAAGAGGCAAAATATTTAATCAATGGTGGAGCATCAAAGAGGAGAAATCCATGTGCACAAATATCCTCCAATGAGAAAATAAGAGTTGACTTTTGTGTCCATATGAGACAAAAAGTGTTTTTTCCCTTTTTATAAAATAAGAATAATGCTTTATTTGTGCAACTTAGGATAAGAGGAAAAGTGGGAGCTTTTTATTTAATAAAAGGGAAGGAAATATTCCTTTTAAATA
Source organism: Chamaecyparis obtusa (assembly GCA_027943335.1). Taxonomy (NCBI): domain Eukaryota; kingdom Viridiplantae; phylum Streptophyta; class Pinopsida; order Cupressales; family Cupressaceae; genus Chamaecyparis; species Chamaecyparis obtusa. The sequence continues at coordinate 1,218,227 of BSBK01001906.1, forward strand.
AATAAAGACTTTAGGATAAAATGGTTAGCCCAAGGAAAATAATCAAAAATGATAAAAAGGATTTGATCAAGGAAATTGATATTAAGCTGAAAATGTTGATTTTTGAAAATATTGATTCAGGGATTTGATAAATTGCTGAATGGGGGCCCAAAGTCTAGGTGACCATTTTAGGGTGCATACATTTGCCCCTCTTTGACTAATGTGTGATCTTTCTAGGAACACGTGGTCAAAGAAGAATTGAAATGTGAGATTGATTTGGGATCACAAAACAACTCAGATGTGTGTTCGACGGATGGGAACACATCAGGACAAGCATAAGCATAAGCTGAAAGACAAGACCAACACCATTGTTGTTAAGTGATAGTCAGGTCTGAAATCAAAAGAGAAGATCAACACCATTGTTGTTAAGTGATAATCAAGTCTTAAAATAAGAGATAAGAATTGAAAGACAAGACCAACACCATTGCTGTTAAGTGATAATCAAGTCTCAAAATAAGAATCTCAAGCTGAGCTGAATGATAAAGCTGAATCAAAGATTTGAAGCTGATAGGTAGTGCCCCCTTAGAATCAAAATTGAAATCAGGTAGAGGAGAATAGCAAATTGATAAACTTGTTCAAGTCACTAGAAATCACAATCGAAGATGATAGGATAACCATCAAGCGAGAAAGACATGCCCCAATTTGACTGAGAAAGATAAAATCAAACCTCAGAGAAATGAAGCAAGTGAAAATGAATGATAGACTAGGAGTTTGAAAGAGATGGGGGTGAAGAAATGAAGATGCCCCAGCAAAGATCGAAGGATCAGGCCTCAAATGGTCAGCCAACTGCACAGAAGAAGGGGAAAATTTGAAATGCAATTTTGACTATCAAGATTAACTCAGATTTCAATTTTGAGTCTAAAAATGGATCTAGGATGTTGAAATTAGCTGGGGGTTCCATTTTCACGCAATTCTAAGGTGTTTTGAAAATTAGGTCAAAAAGTCAAAATGCTATATAAGGGGTAAAAAGGTCATTTTCAAAATCATTTGTCTTTTAGCAATTTGAGAATTTTGAGAGCTTAGAGAGAGAAAATGGCCTAGCAAGTAGTGATCCTGGTCCACAGGCATCGATTTGAGCACACCCAATCGCACCACCGGCCTCTGCACTATGCTACCCTGGTATGTTTTTAGAAAAACTCACTTTTTTGGGTCATTTATGAGCATTTAATGCATTAAAACATGTTTTTAATTATTTTTAAATTTCAAATTTTTGTATTTGGGTGAAAGTTTGTATGACCCTTTATAAGTGTCACATCCTTTGATGATAAGTATCATGTGACACTTTGTGGGTTGAAATAGTGTCGCACGAGCATTGAATAAAGTGTTACATGACATGAGACGAACTATTGCACGACACTATGTGAAGTATCGCATGAATAGATATCATCGCACTACTATAGGACAAAGTGTTGCATGACACTTAGTTAAAAAATAGTGTCGCCTAATTATAAAAAATTGGCATGTTTTAAGTCAAAAAATAGTGTCATCTAATTATAAAAAATTGGCATGTTTTAATGTTTTTTAGCAAAATAACATGGATCCTGACAATGTTTGTTTTTTAAGATGTTTTGTACTGATTTTTAGACATCCATCATGATATGTGTTGACATCTGGTTGGGGTTAATGGTTTTGCAAGAGCACTTTCTAGTGCTACACATCAAAGCATCGAAGGTGACAGGGTTACGATTTGTCTAAGATCTAGATGATTCAGGCAAGGTAGATTTGAGGGCTATGGGCTTCTAGTACTTACTATAGATGCCCCATATCTGAGCTGACCATGGGTTGTTGACTACACTTGCCAAGAGGTGGCATAGCGAGCACAACACCTTTCATCTACCTACTGGAGAGGCATCTATTTCACTAGAGGACATCTATCAGATTCTCTGAGTGCCTAGCCATGGCGAGCCTGTAAGTATAATCATGTTTAAAGATAGCCATAGATGTAAAGTTTTTGTATAATAGAAACTGACATGATTGTTTGATTTCATAGGTATACTATGATCAAGATCCTATTGAGGGGCGGCAGGCCGTCCAGAGCATGTTCCAAGATGTCACCATCCTAGACAAACACGTCAACTGGGATCGGTTGATGGACAATTTTGGCAAGGACTTCCCAGTGCCTTGCATTGTTGCATCTATTATTGGATAGGCCCTTATTACTGAAAGGAGTCAGAAGGGTTTCCCACTAGGATGGGGTAGGTTGTTAGTAGATCTAGTGTCACATCCATGACGGATGGCATGGGGTCTGACTATTCTAGCTGACATGTACCATGAGTTACATGAGATCATCTACCGGGATGGCAGGACTTGGGCATGTGGGGCCATACTTGCTCAGATATGAGCATGGGAGCACATTGTTGTAGTGCATCCATGAGTGCTACCTAGGGAGTGTAGGTATCCTTATATGTATAGATATTCCAGCTTCATCTCTAAGGCACATAGTGGGGATGTTACTTATTACAAGAGAGTGCTAGATGAGCTCACCTCATTCATATGGAGACCTTACAGGGCATGCGAGCAATGGGGTGACAGATGGGAGCTGGATAACATGTTTTGCAATTGACCACTGGTAGGTCAGCATTCTGACATTATTGAGAGATTTTTCATTACCTGGGTCTGGAGGTAGTTCAGATGCCAGTAGAGGGTGCCTACGGAGACCACCACATATGCTTAGTTTTTAGGATGAGGAGAGCCATGGTTGGCTGTCGATGTTGGATTACCAATAGGTAATACAAGATACAATTGTATTACATTAGGAGCCATGGGAGTACCTTCCAGACATGGTGGATGTAGGTGCAGATGCAGCTTATAGGGTAGAGAGGTGTAGGGCTCCATTCCCCATATTCACTATACTAGATGTTCAACCAGGAGCACAAGGGGATGATGGAGATGATGGAGGTGACAGAGGGGATGGAGGGAGAGGGAGAGTGAGGGAGATAGGTGATGGATCTAGATCAAGTGGCTGAAAATGGTCATGGAGATGGAGATCAGTGACCCCTGAGGATGAGGTGAGACCAGCTCATCGATAGGTAGAGGCTAGGAAAGATCCACCTGGAAGAGGAGAGGACCTGAGAGCCCAAATGCAGGCTCTAGAGGCTAAGATGCAATAGGTCAAGATAATGATAGTAGTTAGGGAGCAACAGATCACAGATCAAAGGGTTGAGATAGAGTGACAAGAGAGAGCACTATAGGCTACCATTGTAGAGAGCTGGAGAGAGGTAGCGCGAGCTACGTACTATCACAGGTTGTACATACAGGTAGTACCAATGGGTTAGAGAGCTCCTTCTTACTCAAAAGTAGTGGGTAGATCTAATGTAGCTCCATACATGGCACCACCTCCTCCACCACCAGGTCCTCATGATGGTGGTAGTGAGTCCTAGGTTTAGGGCTTAGGTTTTTAGATGTTTGATGCATATCATGAGACTTTGATCTAGATTTTGGGATCTCATTTTGTATATTGTACTATGACATTTATATATGAGATTACTGGATTTGCAATGTATCTTTGTTATTATCTCACTTGTGATGGATGTTTCAATTTTGATATTGTCTTGTCATATTGCTCAAAATGTATGTTATATATGCTCATGTATATTCTCTCTCATAGATGTATGTTTCAACTCTCATGTGTATGAAGTAGACTCATGTTTCTGAAAATGATCTCTTTTTGATATAGATATGATGATAAGATTAACCCCTTATGATGACAAGAAAAAGGTTTGATGTTAAAGACAAGGAGTGAAAGACATGATCGAGAAAGATTGAAAGGTGAGTGTAGTTGACCAACTAGTCCATGAAAGATAAAAGGAGAGCTCTCTCCATATGCAAGATGTAAAACTAATCTAACATGAACCTAGAAATGCAAGCTACTATGAAAGTGGTTGACTTGCAAGGTCACAACACCAATAGACATCTAATAATCATCATTGAGCTTTATTGGTAGCGTCATAAGCTCATACAATACACACTAGTATGACTATGTGGATCTGAATATGATCTATGTCAGAGAGGAATGTGGAAATCCCACCTAGGCATCAAAGACATATAAGTCAAGATGACTAGTGCAGTGAGATTCCCTAAGTTTAATATAGCCGGATTATGCTAGCATCAGGACATAAGAAAGTCAAGATGGCTATAAGCATGCACTCACATAAAATAGTCAAGGATAATACCTTGTAAATCCTAGGTGTCAAGTGGATCAAGCATAAATGCTAATGACAATTAGGACCAACAAAATATACCCACAAGCAGAAAAAGCAATAAAACATGTCCTCATGCCCTCAGTCTTCTAGCTATGCATCATCGAAAACTATCATAGGGAGAGAACACTCATCAAAGAAATCATCATAAACAGCACACAAAGAAAATAAGTCAAACAAGTCTCAATGAGTCAAATGTTTAAGTGCATGTGTGTAGGTCATAGAATCAATCTTTGAGTATCACATCTGGTAGTGAGAAATATCACATCATTCTAGACTGTAAGGTAGGATATCTGATAAGTGTTGAGAAACACTTGATGCTAGAGTAGTGTTGAAAAATATTGTTTGGGTGGTGTTGAAAAATACCATTTGCAAGATGTCCTAAAGACCAACGCATCCTAGAGACCAAAGCTAACACAGTTATGCCCCCTAGACAAAGACAAAGGCCAATTCCAAACCAAGGCAATGAGGTCAAGGCATGATGGAGAAAGGCTAAGCATCAAGGATGGATGCTAAAAGACAAGGGTGCAAAGGCCTCAAGTAGCGCCTATTTCCAGATTTTTACCACTTGGATATTTTTTTTATTTTTTCAATTTTTTTTGTATTTTTGCTACCAAGGCGCCTGTTTCCAGGTTTTCACCAAGGCACTTTTTTAATTTTTTTTAATTTTTTTTGTATTTTTATTTTTTTTGTATTTTTCCAAGACTCTATATGCTTTTTAGGATTTTTTCAACATCATATATGAATTTTTTTGGAATTTTTTCAAGATCAATAAGATATGTACAAAGGATGCCCCCAGACAAAATGGGCATCATGGATAGAACTTCTTGAGGTGAAAAAAATTGATAGGGTCAGGGAGCTATTCCCCCTCTGGATTAGATAGTAAATAAGCACATGTACCAAAAGCTACAGTAATGATGTATGGTCCAAGCCAATTAGGTTTGAACTTCCCCTTTTGCTCTCTATTTTGTTGGTTCTTAGGGTTTTCTCTCAAAACAAGATCCCCCACTTGAAATTCCCTAGGGCAAACCTTCTTGTTGAATGCTTTGGACATACACTTTTGGTAGACTCTCATGTGATCAAAAGATTCTTTTCTCTTTTCATCTAGAAGTTCTAGTTCGTGCAACCTCGTGGTGCGGTAGTCTTCATCTGTCACTAAACCTTTGAGAGAGACTCTAAGTGAAGGGATCTCTACCTTTAAAGGTAACACTGCTTCAGCACGATAAGTGAGGGAAAAATGTGTAGCCCCTATTGGAGTATGAATACTTGTTATATAGGCCCACAAGGCCAGATTTATCTATAGGTGCCAATCCCTACCATTCTTGTGAACTATTCTATGGAGAATCTTGAGAATGGTCTTATTCGAAGCCTCTGCTTGTCCATTTCCTTGCGGGAAGTAAATGGAGGACCAATGCTATTTTATCTTAAATTTCTTGTAAAGATGCTTAAGGTCCTTATTTTTAAACTAACCCCCATTGTCAGTGATTATCTCAGAAGGCACTCCATACTAACAGATGATATGATTTAGAATAAACAAAGAAACTATCTTGCCTGAGGCAATAGAAAGTGGGATAGCTTCTACCCATTTGGTAAAGTAATCAGTAGCAGTAATAATGAATTTGTGTCCACCTGATGAGTTGGGATGAATCTACCCAACAAGGTCAAAGGCCTAGTGCTGAAATGGCCAATGAGAAATAGAAGGAATAAGCTCTTTGCCTAGAGCATGTATCAGGTTTCCATGTTTTTGACACTTTTCACAAGATTTAGCAAAAGCTACTGCATCTATCTGCATGGTAGGCCAATAGTACCCTACCCTAAGCAACCTTTGGGCTATGGCAAGACCATTAGAATGTCCTCCACAAATGCCCTCGTGAATGTCAACTAACACTTGGTTGGACTCATCCTTTTCTAAACACCTAAGAAATATCCCATCTAAACCCCTCCTATATAGATCACCAAAGATAAGGGTGTGGTGACACGCATTACAAACAAGGTTTCTTCTTTTGGAATGATTGAAGGTTTCAGGAAGAGTACCATCATGGAGATATGAATAGATGGCACCATAGAGAGATGATTCATGGCTAACCAAGGTACAAATGACATGGCTTTCTAAGGAGTCAAAAATAGGGTAACGTAGCTCTTCCACCAGGAATTCAAATCTAGACTCATGTTGTTCTAACTGAAGAAGTGAAGCTAATGTAGCCATAGCATCAGTTGCCTTATTCTCTACTCTAGGGATTTGTTGAAATGTAACAAAGGTAAAGTATCGGTGCAATGAATCAACCATCTTTTTATAGGGTATCAGTTTGTCATCCTTTGTTTGATATTCTTCATTAACTTGGTTGATAATCAATTGTGAATCCCCATAAATGTGCAGCTCTGTAATTCCCCATTCTATAGCCATTTTCAATCCATTTTTCAAGGCTTCATACTCAGCAATGTTGTTTGTGCATGGGAACAATAACTTATAGGACTTAGGAATAGTATATCCATGAGGAGAGACAAACAACACTCTAGCGCCTAAACCATTTTGCATGAAAGAACCATCAAAGAACATCTTCCAGGTTCTTGTAGTTATATACATGATGTGCTCATCTAGAAATTCAACTTGAATGGGTACCTTGTCTTGAATTAAAAAATCAGCCAATTGGTCTACAATGGCCTGTCCTTTTATAGCCTTACGCTCAACATACTCTATGTCAAATTTAGAAAGAATCATCATCCATTTAGCAAGTCTACCCATGAGAGCAGCCTTACCAAGCAAGTATTTTAGAGGATCAATTTTTTCAATGAGGTGTATTGTATGTGCAAGCATGTAATGTCGCAACTTTTGGGAAGCAAACACCAACGCTAGGCAAGATTTTTCAATACTAGTGTAGTTGACCTCATATGAAACAAGTGTTTGGCTGATGTAATATATGTCTCTTTCTTTTCCAGTATCATCAAGTTGAGCCAATAATGCCCCCAAGGAAGATTATGTTGCTGAGACATATAATATAATTGGTTTTCCTGGGATAGGAGGCATTAAGATTGGAGGATTAGCCAAGAACTGTTTGATTTGATCTATGTTTTTTTGACATTCCTCATTCCAGACACATTTAACCCCTTTACGCAAACTCTTATTAAAGGGTTGAGCTCTATCAGCCAGTTGTGAAATAAACCTCCTTATAGACTGAAGATGTCCTTGAAGACTCCTCATTTGACTGATGTTTTTAGGAGGTGGCATATCCATTAATGCTTGAACTTTTTCTGGGTCCACCTCTATTCCTTTAACTGAAATGATAAATCCTAAGAGTTTTCCAGAGGTAACTCCAAATGCACACTTTTTGTGATTTAATCTAAGTTGAAACTATTCCATATGATCTAGAATTACTTCCAAATCGGCAAGGTGTGTATCCCTTTTCTTGGATTTTTCCAAGGTGTCATCCACATAGTCTTCCATATTCTTATGCATCATGTCATGGAAAATAGTAGTCATAGCTCTTTGATATGTAGCACTAGAATTTTTTAATCCAAATGGCATGACATTCCAAAAATAGGTTCCCCATGCACAAGTGAATGCAGTTTTCTCTTGGTCTTTAGGAGCTATTTTGATTTGATTATACCCAAAAAAACCATCCATCAAAGAATAGATCTCATAGCCCGCGGTCATGTCCACTATCATGTCTATGTTTGGAAGTAGAAAATCATCCTTTGGGAATGCTTTATTAAGATCTCTAAAGTCTATGCACGCATGAATAGACTTGTCATGTTTTGAAATTGGTACAATATTGGATATCCATTTGGCATAATCAATAGCTCTTATAAATCCTGCACTGAGGAGTTTCTCTAATTCAACTTTGACAAGGAGAGCTATGTGAGGATGCATTTTCCTCAATTCCTATTTTACTAGTTTGATTACCAGAGCTATGGACAAATGATGCATAATGAGACTAGTATCCAATCCTAGCATGTCTGAATAGTTCCAAGCAAAATTGATTTTATTTCTTTGTAAGAATTTGGTATATGCCTCCTTTTCTTGTGTTAACAATGACTAAGCCAAATGAATTATTTGTGGAGCCTCTAGTGTATTCAAATTGACTGGCTATGTAGGCTCAACAAGCACTGAAGACCTATCTTGAAAATAGCTTGGAAGATTATCAAGTACCCCATCCTTAGGCACCTCAGGGAGGTTTTCACCTTCAGATACATCTTTTATTTTTACTTTTTTCTATTCTGACACCACCACATAGTGGTTTTCACCATCAGAACTCCTATTTTTTGTTTCTTTTCTTTTTATTTTTTGACTGAGGTACTTGATATCTAGCTCTATCATACTTGTAGTTGGTTCACTGGTGGAAGAGACTATGGGCTCAAGAGCATTTAGGTAGCACACTATTTCATAGTCATTTTGAAAAGTTAGGAGCTAAGGCTCTTGATAGCACTGAGACCAATCAATTAGGTGAGGATTGGCAAGGGGTAGGTCAATGACTGGTTCAATATTATGTATGCAAATGGTATCATCTTTGGTGATTTCAGAGTTAGGATCCATCAAGTATCCCTCTAAGGCACCCAAATTAGGACTTATCCTACTAAGTGAAGCATCATCAACTAAAGTGACTTGTGGATTCCAATCCTCTAGTCCTACACTAGACTCGTTAGCTACCTTAGATTGGGAACTATATGTATGGACAACAGCAATGTCCATGTCAACTATAGAACAATCAGAAAAAGTCTCCCACTCATACTCATCTGAGTCTGTATATGAATCCCGACTAAGATGCTTACACCAACCATATTTTTTAGGTCTTGAAGTAGAAGTGTTGATGTCACCAAGGGTAAAACCATCTTGAATGTCATTTGTGTGTTAGATAGGATCCTCAACATGATCTTCAATAGTGGATTGTTCTTGTTCTAATTTTGAGACTATTGGATTATCAACTGTAGTATCTAAATCTCCCCAAAGGAGATTGGTGGAAGGGACCCAATCTTCACACCTATCTTGCTAATTTTGCACATTGGGTATGTATTCATCATCACTATCTATCGTAGCTAGGATAGGGGCAACTTTCTTGTTCTGACTCTCAAAACCTAGGCCAATTGTAGTCTTAGATCTGCACCCAAAAAGAGCATGATTGAGTGGTTCAGCCTTTGCATCTAGTCTATGACTAAGAGGACCATGACCTGGGTAACCCATATTTTTGACCAAAGTATATCCTATCCCATAAGTCTTAGGGGATGGAGAAAAATTCTCATTGTGCTTGTATTTTTCCTCATTGTAAATCTAGTCTCTAACAGCTACTTCCTCTTTTTCATCCTGAATGGGTATTGAAGAATCTGCGAATGTATCAAATAGAGTCATTGCTGAGGAAAAGGGACACATCTCCTATGAAGGTTTACCATAGGACCTAGGTGAGACTGGAAACTTTGTAAAGGAGTCAATGTGATAACCCCCCATACCAAGGTCTATGGTTTTGAACTTATTTTGACATTGTGCCAAAGTCACATCAAAATTTTTTGCTTCCCGATTAAGAGGAACATGAGTCTTGCTAAAATTGCATTAATAGATAATGTGCTATCCCTGGGTATACAAACCTCTACTCCATTATAGGGCACATTAGTGGTAGGTGGATGGCACTACTTGCATGTCATGGATCCATGGTCTACCAAGTAGAATATTATAGGCTAAAGGACCAGCATCAACAATCTAAAATAAGATGTCCTTTTCAATGGGGTCGATCCTGATAGGAAGGACAACCAAGCCTTTGGAGCTTCTCTCTACCTCATCATAGGCTTTGATGGTTATTTTCTTGTGAGTATCAATAACTTGCTCTGAGTAACCCACTATTTTCAACAAACTCAAGGAACAAATATTGAGCCCAGCCCCCCCATCAATCAACACACACCTGACACGGGTCTTGTGAATGATGACTTCAATGTGAAGGGCAAGATTATGTAGATGGCTCAAGGCTTTGTCATCTTCTTCTGAGAATGTGAGGTAATGTGGGCTGGCAAGGTGATTTACCATGTTTTGGAATTGATTAATGTCTATATTGTTAGGGACATTGGTTGTACGCAAAGCATCTTCAAGGACACGCTTATGTCTTGGAGACAACTCTAGGAGCTCAAAAATTGAGATTTGAGATGGTGTTCTTTGTAACTGATCAACAAGATTGTAGCTCATTTCTGGATTAACTGCTGACTTGGTGATGACATTCTTGGATGTCACTTGCTTTGGTTTGCTAGATTGGTTAGAATTAGGACCTCTAATGACCATAGGACCTTGACCTTAGCTTCTAGTGATAGCATTAAGAGCTTGAGATGACCTTCAAAAGTGAGGACCTCTAAGCACCACCACGGGTTCGTTATCAAATATAGGAGAGTCCACATCATGACTATGAGAATCTTTTCTTTGCATCATGTTGACATTTTCATCCATGGCTTCAAGCATATTGATAACATTCTCTATAGATGTATAGGTGTAGTTGATTTCAGCTTTTCCATCTTTGGGTTTAGAGGTTTCCCCCTTATCATATTTAGGCAAAGGTTCCTTAAACGCTTTATGATCTGCATTGGTCTTCAACCCATCAATCTAAAGTTTACCATTTTCAATAAGATCTTGAATGAGATGTTTAAGTTTCCAGTAGTGCTCTATGTCATGTCCAATGCCATTATGAAATATGTAGTAAGCTTTTTCATTCCACCAATATGGCTTAATGTCAGGTATTTGAAATTTTCTTGGACTTGTGGTTGTGCAAGATTGTTATCAATAAGCATTTTGAAAACATCTTGAACTACTTGCTTATTTTTATTCCAGTGTGAGTTCTTTCCTTTTTCCTTATGATGGTTGTTATTATTTTGACTATTGTTGTTATTATGTTGTTTAGTCAAAATACCTTGCTCTTTTAAGACATCCTCTATTCTACATGCAGTTTTGACCATGGTGTCGAATGAATCAAAGACCATCTTCTAAACCTCATACCACATCTCAAGTACTAAATTGCTTACAATGATATCAATTCTCTCCTATTCAGGAATTGTCCTAGAATATCAGGAGCATAATCATCTCCACCTTTGCAAAAATGTAACAAAAGATTCCCCTTGATTTTGTTTCAAATTACACAAATCGAGCATGGTGACTAATCTTGATAAATTGTAGGCAAAATGTTGCACAAATCTGTGGACTAGTTCCTTAAAAGTTTTGATGGGAGGGGTTATGTTGGTAAACCACTCCATAGCTTGACCTTTTAGACTCCTTGGGAATAGTCTCATCAAATAGGAATCCTCATGGTGGAATTCAAAACTCATGGTATAAAACTAGCGCACATGATCATGTGGGTCACCATTACCATCATATTTGTCATATTGGGGAAACTCAATTTTTCTAGGAAAATCCATCATGCTCACACTCTTATCAAAAGGGTTAGGACAAATAGAGTCAAGATTGAAGGAACTTTTAGGAGCCATCATTTTCTCCATCATCTTCTTGATTTTCTTAATCTCCTATTCTTGTGAGGGACTTTGTTTCTTTATTTTCCTATCCACATCAAAGTTGTAAGGGACCCTCACACCTTTGTTGATTAAGCTCTCTAGGAACTTATCTTTATTTTGCTCAATATATTTCTCCACATATTGTTGAAAAAGTGGTTCTTGTTGTATTCTCATAAAGTCTTGAGCTTCATAATTTGCACTACTTCCTCCATGTTGAGAGCCAAGATGAGCTCATTGGGAGGGTTGTCTTGAGTTCCTAGGAGGCATTTGTCTCCTATAGTGAGCATGTTGTAAAGTCTTTCCTCTAGGACTAGGAGATCTTGAAGGAGTCCTTGACCGCCTTCTACTTCTTAGAGTTCTTGGGGGAGTAGAGGGTGGAGAGTTGTTTCCACTGTTGCTACCCCCATTGTTAAATTGATTGTTGAGTTGTTGGGCTAATAGCCTATCTTGTTCCTCTTGGAATGCTTTTCTCTCTGTGTCCAACAAGGCTCATTGTTCCTCTTCTAGGAGCCTAAGTTTTTCTTCTTTTGTAGCTTGTTCATTCAAGAAGGCTTTTTTTTCCCGCTCAATTCTTTTTAGTCTCTCACTTGTATATCTTGCGGTTATTTTTTTGAGAGCTTGGTCTTGAATGATTGAACAAGTTAGGTACGTTCACATGAGCATCACAAGATTGGTTTTTTTGGTCCTCATGTTGTGACCATGCATCTTGATGAGCTTGTGCATAGTGTCTTTCAGCTCGTTGATGCACATCTAGATATCTTGAATTAATAGGAGGTGGTTCAGGTTGATTGTCATCATTGAATGACATATTACTCCTATGTCTCTAAAAAATGTTGTCAAGAGTTTGATCTATTGCTTCTCTTTGTCTCCTAGTCAAATTGTAGTTCATGTCCATATTTGATTGAGAGCATGGTACAGAAGTACTCAACTAATTGAGGCTACTCTTAGGCTCAAACCAAACCTCTAAAGCACTCCTAGGAGATTGATCGAATACGAGTTCCTTCCCCTTTCACCTTTGATGAGTTGGACTAAAGGTAATTGTTCAAAAACTACTTGAGGTTGTTTTCCTTGACCCACTTGGTATCTTGTTGTAACTGGCATGAAAGAAAAGATCCTTAGTGAGAAAATAATCTTATTTATCGCTAATTGTCAAACTAGGATAGTGAAAATATTCAATTGTCCAAAAAGAGATATGGTGAGATAGAAAGTTGACAAAAGGTATAAATCAACACTGCCACAGTGGTGCATAACAAAAAGATTCCAGTATCCTAGCACATGTGGATCAGGAGGATGATTTAACCAAAATATATTGAAATTGAATTTATACGAAAATGGATTTGGACAAAAGAGTACTCAAACTCTCCAAGTGTGCAATCAAGGAATCTAAAGGTGAATCTTGTCAACAAGGATGATTCCTAACTTACTAATGACAAGAAAAAATTTTGGTGAAGTCAAAGATTACTAACTCAAGATGTCTAGAGCCAAAAACCTGAGGCACAAACAAGCTTTCAGGTGCAGGGTATGAAACTTACTAAAATCTGGTCAACAAAGAGGAGACTAAAATTTGCTTGAATGAGGCAGACAGAAAAAAAATTCTAGGCGACAGTATCCAGGCAGACAGGGTGACACTTTCTCAGCAGGCAATACTTCACTCTAAGCGAGGTGACAATTTCCAGGTGACTCAGGCAATGGTTTCTAGTAAACAATGTGACAGTCTTCCAGTAGCGAACTGTCACATGATACTTCTTAGTAAAAGGGGTGATACTATTCCAGGGTCATACAACTCTTTGACTAGTGAAGTGCAAAATCTCAATTTTAATGATTATTTGTTCAAAATTTCAGTTTGAGGGTTGATTTTTTTTATCTCAATCATAGTGACAGCAGTAAATTGATAGGTTTGCAAATAGTAGGTGATCAAACATGTCATAAAACACTTGAAACAAGGTCAAAAGCAACCTTTCCAAGACAAGCACTTGTGATATCAAAGCAATAAAATCCTATGAATGCTATTGTGATGTTTGTTGTTCAAGAACGTTTACATGGGTATATCACAATGAAAACACTTCAAGCACTTTTTAGCCTAAAAAGATAATGGCTCAATACTTAACAACTTGGCCCACACTTGATGTCCCATTGCCTCACACAAAGTGGTTACCCTCAATAGATATTGGCTTTGTCGTGGAAGTGCCAATGACACAACCAAAGGAACATAGATGATGAGTAATCTTGGGGTGATCTGGGTTATTCCACTTGGATCAATCATTGCACCAAGAAGCTAAGCAGAAAAATAAGGTGGCCTCTATCTATGGTTCTTAATAAGGGCTTTCGTTAGTAGTACCCCTCTTGCTCCCCAAAGGGACTCCTTACTTTGTGGCAAGTAATGGACCTCATGGCCTCAAGAGTACGTTAAGCATTCTTGCTCAATACTTTCCTCATGGTCACAATCTCACAAGTAATCACATCAAGCGAAGATAAGCAGTACATCTACCAAGGTTTTGTTTCCTTGATAGCCTTGAGTTTATAGTGGGTTGGAATAGCCGGCAATAAGCTTGTCCCCACTTGGGTCATTCCTCTTGATTGCTCAAGAGCAAGCCCGCTAAAGGATTCTAAAGATCTAAACAAAGAATGGATTAACTTATGAGATTCAAGGATTTTATTTCACCACAAGGGTGAAGAGCATACTCCCTTATCCCAAAGCTTTCTCCCAAACACTCCAAGAAAATGTTCAATTACCCTCTTGCTTTCAAAATCCAAAGATGGGTCAAGATTTTCTAGTTCACCACAAGGGTGAAAAGCATACTTCTCCTACCACACAAGAATTCCTACAACAAGATATTATGTTCCTATGAAATGAAACAACTAGTAATTGCCACACTTGAAAATGAAATAAACAACAAGCACTTGATTGGTTTTTTATGCTTTGGGCAGACCTACAAAAACCGTTAGTATCCCTTGTGCATTTGAAGCTTTGACATGCGTTCTTTTGGCAAAATATTTCAAGCAATGAGAGCACCTACAAGCACAATTTGTTAGCCCCACAAGGTTAGAAAAATCAAAATCTAAATGAAATCTACAAATTAAACCTATCTAACCATAGCAAACTAAACCAACAAGCTAACTAGATCCAAATTCAGCAAAAAGCAACCAAAAAACAACTCACTACCAGGTACAGGTGATAGTACAGTCACTAGAAATGTCGTGCGATACTTTTTTGTATACAAGGGTGACAGTTTATCTCTGTGTGATAGTTCGCTGACCTGGAGGTGATAGCTTATACTAAATAGTGTGATATTATCTATCAAATAGTGTGACACTTTTAACTGGTAAAGTGTCACCCTACTATACAAGAAACTTTCACATGACATTGGAAAACTGTCATACAACACTCTGAGACAAAAAAAAATAGAGAGCTGAAAATGACGCTAAACTATGACGAAAAATTTCTGAAAATGCATGAAATGAAGGACAAAACAATAATGCTCTGCCCAACAGTGGGTGCCAAAAATGTACACACTCAAATGGTGCACTTCTCTAAGTCATTATATCCAAGGGAATCCATGAATAGGAAACCTTAGAAAGTGACCTAGAGCTCTCTATGTATGGAGTTGCAAGATTATTTTAAGTTTGCTCTCAGCTAGAGCTATTAAGCTAATGGCCTTGCTAGTCAACCACACAATGAGAGATTCAAATGAAGACAAGGGAAAGAGTGCCAATATCTCCAAGAATCACTATGAAATGCAAATGCAAACTAGATTAAGATGAATATGCAAGCTAGAAATGAAAGATGCAAGCTATGCTATAGAAATGAAAGTGCAAGCTATACTATGAAAAGGAAAGATAAAAGTATTACCAAGCCTTCCTAATTAGACTAGATGAAGTAATCTAAAGCATAAAGGAAATCTAAGCTAATATGAAGCTATGAATGCCATGATAATGCAAGAAATGAAACTATGATAGCATGAAAGTATGAAAGCCAAGAATGCTCCAAATCTTTAAAAGCTCCAAAGTGACCTAGAAAACTTGTAGCATAACATTAGTATTCAAAAAATGCATATGAAAATGAGGAAGAGAGCTCTTCTTTTATAGGAAATGAGAAAGAATGGACCATGGAGATTAAGAGGCAAAAGATTTAATCAATGGTTGAGCATCAAAGAGGAGCAATCCATGTGCACAAATATCTTCCAATGAGAAAATAAGAGTTGACTTTTGTGTCCATATGAGACAAAAAGTGTTTTTTCCCTTTTTATAAAATAAGAATAATGTTTTATTTGTGCAACTTAGGATAAGAGGAAAAGTGGGGGCTTTTTATTTAATAAAAGGGAAGGAAATATTCCTTTTAAATAAATAAGGACTTTAGGATAAAATGGTTAGCCCAAGGCAAATAATCGAAAATGATAAAAAGGATTTGATCAAGGAAATTGATATTAAGCTGAAAATGTTGATTTTTGAAAATATTGATTCAGGAATTTGATAAATTATTGAATGGTGGCCCAAAGTCTAGGCGACCATTTTAGGGTGCATACACCTTCAAAACTAGGTTATCATGCAATCAATGAGTGATCCTTCATTCTCCTGGTCTACCCTGCATCCAAACATATTGGAAATACATAATACAATGATAAAAAGTCTTTCACAATCTCCCTTCCCTCAAGGAATTCACTATCAACATCTGGACCTTGACTATCCCCTCAACCAGTGACCCTTCAAAACTAGGTTATCATGCAATCAATGAGTGATCCTTCATTCTCCTAGTCTTCCCTACATCCAAACATATTCGAAATACACAATACAATGATAACAAGTCTTTCACAATCCCCCTTCCCTCAAGGAACACTATCAACATCTGGACCTTGGCTATCCCCTCAACTAATGACCCTTCAAAACTAGGTTATCATGAAATCAGTGAATGATCCTTCATTCTCCTGGTCTACCCTACATCCAAACATATTGGAAATACACAATACAATGATAACAAGTCTTTCACAATCCCCCTTCCCTCAAGGAACACTATCAACCATCCCTATATAACTCTCTACTATATATCACTCCATCCTGTGATGACCATAGTGATGAGTAAAAGTCTACCACTTCCTTGTTGATTGCATCTAATTCCACAACTTGCTGACCAACTTCATTATTTATTGAAGCTATTCTATTAATTAATGGTCTTTCCTTGACCGAACTATGGAAAAACATTGTATTGCAGTACTCATCTTTCAACCAATTCTCTCTAGATTTTTAGAGTCAATATATTTCTTCTCTAGCTAGAATTTCCTCATATTGTTGTTACAAGTCCTTTTCAGTTAAGAAATCAATTTTAATGAATCTCAGTCACTGGTAATGCATGGACAGTCAAACCAATAGTCTCCAAAGCATTCAATAAGTGAATATAAATGTTTGAAAACTTTCCTCTCAACTTCCCCAACCACTCCTAATCGATTAGAGGGATATTTCTAGAATCTCCACTATTCCTGTCCTTGCCAACAATTCTTAAACATACTTTATCTGATATGATAATAACATGCTAAACTGAACCAATGGCATGTTCTTCATGTCGTATAGGAAGATTTGGCTATAAAATCTTCCTTCGTGAAAGATGAGTGCAAGAGAAGGTATGTGATTTCTTCATCTTTGATTGGTATCTTTGACGGGCAACGTCTTTCGAGCCTCTGGCATCATATTTGACTCCAAATTTCAAATGAATTGCATTTTATTTGATCATGAATGCTCACTGAAATGACCACATTCTACTGGTGTCGTGCCCTAGCCTATGCATTATCTCCATTATTTGATGTTATTGGTGCTTGTGCTTAAGGATATCGATTCACTATTTTGAAATGTTTGGATTCACGTTTGTTGATATTACAATTCATCATATTAGATAAAGTATGTTTAAGAATTTTTAGTGTCTAAACACTCAACTAATCCCTCTAACCGATTAGGAGTGGTTGGGGAAGTTGAGAGGAAAGTTTTCAAACATTCATATTCACTTATTTAATCCTTTGGAGACTGCTGGTTTGACTGTCCATGTGTTAATGTTTAGAAGAGATCAATAAAGTATTTAAAGACATTCTTACATGTTTGGAGAGGTTTGAGAGGCACTTATCATGACAATACCCTCACACACAATGGCATAGACTGGTTTTACTAAGTTTCATTTCTCTATTTTGAGGTTTCCTTTCTCTGTTGTAGGGGTACAGTCAAAGGGTTCATTGAAAAAATGATCCTTTGAATGGTTACTATGAATATGAATGATTTGATATAGTATATTTCTTATTTTACTTGAAGTTTGGAATAGCTTGTGCAAGGGTGAAAGTACTTTTGATCATTTTGGTCGTGACTGTTCCTCTATACAGTTAGGAAATGTAACTGTCTAATGATTATATGTAATGTTGAATGGATTAAATGCTTTATTCTTGGTAGAAGTGAATGGAAGGAATAGTGTTCATGTTAGGTTTCATTTATTATTGAATTCAATTGTTTCCAAGATGTGTTGAGGAGTTTGCTCCTTGTTTAATGTTAATTGTTCCTACACAATCCACTCATACAATAGTGAAATGCTATGTGATTGACAATTTCATACAACTGGTCCTTTGGCATGTATTAAATAGAATAGAATTTTTCAGCATATTATTATCATTCTATTTCTTTGTTGTAAATATGCCATTGGTTCAGTTTTGTAAGTTTTTTTTCGTGTTAAATTTTTTTTTCTATTTTTTCCATTTGATAACCATAGTCAACATTTCAAAATAGTGAATACCAACAAATAATGGAGATAAAGCATGGGCTAGGGCATGACACCAGTAGATTAAAACTAAACCAATGACATGTTTACAACAAAGAAATAGAATGATAATAATATGCTAAAAATTCTATTCTATTTAATACACGCCAAAGGACCAGTCCCAACAATTCTTAAACATACTTTATTTTGTTTAAGAATTGTTGGGAGTAGTTTTCAAACATTCATATTCACTTATTGAATGCTTTGGAGACTAGTGGTTTGACTGGCCATGCATTACCAGTGACAGAGATTCATTAAGAAGCATCTCTCTTTTATATACCCTCTCAAGTAAGAAATTAAATTTATTGTTGAAATCAAATGTGTCTCTCCCTTCTTCTCAAGAAATATGTTTAAAAGACTAAATTTTATAGGGAAAAATCAATGTGTCCGCAAGGAGAATGTGCCTAGCTAGAGGGAACCCTTGTGTAAAGAACCTATGTCCCCAAGGTGTTGTAATAAATAGGATTATAGTACACAATTGTTGAAAGGATAAATGTTTGATTATATGGTAGGAATTTTGAATTATATATGATTGTTGTAAATAGTGTGAATTGATCCAGTCAAAACCATCAACTATAATGAAAGAATATGATATTAAACAAAATTGTGTAGTAATTATTTACTTTGTTGGCATTTTTTGTGTGAAATGGAAGTTGAAGCTAACAACAATGCTATTATATAGGAACAATGAGTTATTATGAAAGGAATAATGATATGTCTATTAGAATAAGATTTAAGTCAAACTTTCTAACTGTCCTAAAATTGAAATATTAGAAGAATGTGAATTTGTAGGAAATGGTATAGATGTCATATTGAAGATGCGTATAAGGATAACAGTACTTGTAGTTACTCCTCAAATGTGCTTTTATTGAAATGTGTGTACAAAATGTTAGTGGGTTGAACATATTAATTTGATTGAATAAGAGGGTAGCCATATGACTCATGTATTTATCTCCCTCTATTAAAGAATCTATGACTTTTATTTTGGAAAATGGTAAAATTCAAACAAACTTGTTAATGTTGGGAAAAGATATACTTGTAAGAAGATTATCATGGATTTCTAAGGTATGGAATTGGTTAAATAAGCTAGTTAATAAGTAATGTTAATGAAACTCTAGCTTAATGAATCATGTTAAAATTTCTTAGGAATGTATTTATGTGTATTCCATCTAGCGTGTAAGTTGATATTAGATATTATCCTATAAGTATACCTTAGATCTTATGGGCAAAAATAACTTGTTCCATAAAAGAGATTTGTTTTTATCCTATCGAAAAGGTTACTCACAAAACTATGTGTTGATGTATTTGGAAAATTTAATATTTGAATGGTTTTAGTTTTTAAATGTTCACAAAGGTAGTAGTATGATAGTATTATCTTATGTATACCCATTGAGAAGAGATAACCCCTATACTAATATGTCTCTAGTTTAGAGGATGAATTTTGAATTCTTAACCATATTTTGGAATCCAAACATATTGGAAATACATAATACACTGATAACAAGTCTTTCATAATCCCCCTTCCCTCAAGGAATTCACTATCAACATCCGGACCTTGACTATCCCCTCAACTAGTGACCCTTCAAAATCAGGTTATCATGCAATCAGTGAGTGATCCTTCATTCTCCTAGTCTGCCCTGCATCCAAACATATTGGAAATACACAATAAAATGATAATAAGTCTTTCACAATCCCCCTTCCCTCAAGGAACACTATCAACATCTAGACCTTGACTGTCCTCTCAACCAATGACCCTTCAAAATTGGGTTATCATGCAATCAGTGAGTGATCCTTCATTCTCTTGGTCTACCCTGCATCCAAACATATTGGAAATACACAATACAATGATAACAAGTCTTTCGCAATCCCCCTTCCCTCAATGAACACTATCAACCATCCCTATATAGCTCTCTACTATATATCACTCCATCCTATGATGACCATAGTGATTCTCTTTACCGCTGCAAATCTTTGAAGGTTGCTGCACTTGGACAGATGTGTACCATTGTCAAGAGAATTGGACTGAGTTTGGCTTACCTCAAACAGGTGAGGCAACATATGGAAAGGTTGTCATCTATTGACCCAAATACCAGGTCTATTTTGATATGTGGGTACCCTAATGTTGGCAAGAGTTCTTTTATTAATTATGATGAGTTGTATCATTCCCATCATGTCCCATGCTTGCACCATGTGTAACCTCAAATATAGGATGTAAATCATTATTCTCTTCTTGACCTAAGGCTTCCATATCTTGATGTAGTGGAATTATGTCATTGTTATGAACTTAGAATTTGGTCATACCCTGGTGACAAATTTTAAATGGATACAAGCACCTTTTTTGTGCAATGGTCGATCAGACCCAACCTTTATATCTTGAATTCTAATGCTAGATGCCTCTTCTTTACTGATTAATCCATGTGAAAAATCTACAGACTTGTGAGAATGAGGAAAGGAGCCTTTACTATCCAAATTCAAAACTTGGGACTTTTCTTTCCTTCCATCTTCAGATTCACCACACACCACTAAATTTAGATTTTCCTCATCTTCAGATTCACCACACACCACTTCATCTTCTTCACCAATTGCTGATTCAAAATCAATCTTTGAGCAATTTGAATACTCATCAAACCTCTCTTGAATGTCCTCACTACAAGGCACATGTCATCTTCATTGCATCTTCTTTTTATTAAGCCTATCCTGAAAAAATATTGTCAAATCATTATGTTTTCAAATCAATTACCTGTCGGTGTATCCCTTGTGAGGGAGAGAAGCCAAACACATAAAGAACATGCACATAAATACGGAAGCTAAAAAACTTAAATGGAATACACCAAGAAGTAGTAAATGATGAATGCTCAATTGTTGTAATGGCAAAGCATCAAAACTGTCCATTTCTAGAACTTGATTTCCTAGTCTAAATGATTTTTCTATAGTCATAATGATTTTTCTAGAACTTGATTTTCTAGTCTTAATGATTTTTCTATATTCCTAATGATTTTTATATAGTCTTAATGTTTTTTCTTTCATCCTAATGTTCATTTCTCTTGATAAATTAGGCCTTGTATTTGAATTTTTGTTCACTATTTTATTTTAGCTTGATATTTCATTCATTTTTCATATACACAAAGACTACACATGCTGACAAAAAAATGAGCTATTTGATTTAGGTTAACTATTCATGATTGTAAATAGTCAATATTTCTAATGGTACTCCTTGGTGTATTCCATTTTAAAATAATCATATTTCTATGGCTATGATAAATGTCCCTTTGTGTTGAGAAAATTAGAGTTGAAAAAATGGTTGCAAACAAATCATCCTTCTTCCACAAACATTCTATTCAATGTACAAGTAATGAGTCATTCCATTCAAGAAAGACCATCTTTGATAATATCAACCCAGAACAAAATAAGGAGTATGCAGAATTTAGTGATTGTATCTTCCATTAGAGCCACTTCATATGCACAAGTGATGAACATGCATATTTTCCTGAGTGCTATTGGGAGCTTACCCAGCAACACATGTACTATTGTGAAAATCACCACAAATCTATTTACTGTTTGGTCTAGCTCCTAGTATTGCTTGGTCAAATATGCATGTTTTTCACTTGTGCGTATACCTTCTATAATCAACACTTACATGAACAGGTGATGAACATTCAAATTTGCCTAAGCTTTGATGAACATTCAAAGTCATGAGTCTTAAGATTGTACTTAATATAGCCAAGCTTCATTCAATGGTACATTCAAACATGAAATAAACCATTCTTAAACCAGATTAAACTAGTAAACCAAAGGACATACTGATTATAAGTAAACTAGTAAACCAAAGGACATGCTTTTACTACTAAGTCTCTATTTGTTGGGCATACTGATTATAAGTACTTGACATATATCACAATTTTTTCTAATTAAGGTTGGCGGGATGATTACGCCTATCTTGAAAAAAGATTGTCAAATCATTATGCTTTCAAATCAATTACCTATCGACATATCCCTTGCGAGGGAGAGAAGCCAAACACATAAAGAACATGCACATAAACACGGCATCTGAAAAACTTAAATGGAATACACCAAGAAGTACCAAATGATGAATGCTCAATTGTTGTAATGGCAAAGCATTAGAACCGTCCATTTCTAGAACTTGATTTTCTAGTCTAAATGATTTTTCTATAATCGTAATGATTTTTCTAGAACTTGATTTTCTAGTCTTAATGATTTTTCTATAGTCCTAATGATTTTTCTATAGTCTTAATTATTTTTCTTGTGTCCTAATGTTTGTTTCTCTTGATAAATTAGGCCTTTAATTTCAATTTTTGTTCACTGTTTTATTTCATCTTGATATTTCATTCATTTTTCATATACACAGAGACTACACATGCTGATAAAAAAATGAGCTATTTGATTATTCACTCTTCATGATTGTAAATGGTCAATATTTCTGCTGGTACTCCTTGGTGTATTTCATTTAAAAATAATCATATTTCTATGACTATGATAAATGTCCCTCTGTGGGCTTAGTTCCATGTTTTCTTTCATTCTTGCATTTGAAATGTTAAATATGGGCTACATAAAGAGGTATTATGTGTATCATTGTTGGTGATTATTTAATTTCAATATTTTATTTTTTATTTATTTTTAATTGTTTTCTTATTTTTTCTTTTCCATTTCTACAATATGGACATGTACTTTTCTTTCAACACTGTGCTTTATGGTGTGGGCTACAAGGCAGAGCCATTAGGCCTCTGTGACAGTCTGAAGCTATTTAGCCTATTGATACCTTTGGTATTTCATGCAGGAGTATCCTAGGTGTAAGAGCAATCTTGCATCACCCAAAAATATTTTTATTTTTGTATTCAATAAGGGCTATCTTGTGCAAGATACTATTTATGGAAACATGCTATTTTTAGTAAGTTGGTCATCCAATATCAGAATGTTTTGATTTCTACACTAGAGGTTCATTTTGGTCATATCATCCTGCTAGTACAGTTTCATTGACAGATCAAGTCTAGCTTTGCAAATATTGAAGATCTTCGGTATTGGCAACAGGGCACAGAAACTCTGAACTCAGTTTTGAAGGCTTTAGAGGCCCCCAATGAGGTTGAAAATTTCAGTGACAAGCACTTGCATGAGTTAAGCTTGTAGAGCGCTTCGTGGCCTTTCTAGAATGGGGCTATAATAGTCAATTGGGTCAACTGGTGATGACTTATGGTCTTCAGATGTTGGGTCACCTGAAATGGTAAAAAATTATTTTCCTTCAAAATTTCTTTTTGGGTTTAAAAATTTATTTTGAGCTGACTTTGATGTAATAAATTGTAAAATAAAATAATTCTAATTTTGGTCGGCCTTGTTGGCTAAAATTTTGAAACCCTCCTAGGCAGTTGAAAATTGCCTATATAAGGAAGGTTGTAGTGTTGTCTTAGGCAATTCGGGATAGTTCTAGGTAGTAGATTTGGATATTGATTCAAGGCTTTGTCCTATATAATATTGTAAGGGAATGCCCTTGTGGCCTTGCATATTGTAATTCTAAAAGTTTGTAATTCAACATTTGTGGAGATAATAAGAAGCTCATTTTCTATTCTTGCATATTGTTGTTGTTTCTCTATTTTTGTTATGTGTTTGTGGTATTAAGGGGAGCACCCTTCATCAAGTGGTATCAGAGCAGGAGTTCCTGAGTGTGTAAACAGATCACCGACTATGAGGTAGTTTGCACCAGGACCATGGTTAGGGTTTCAGCGTGCATTGTGAAAATGCCTCCACAAAGGGAACATGGCGAAAGAGTTGGTGTTGTAACACCTGAGGTTAGAGCGCTCCAGAGACAAGTTCAAGCATTGCAAGAAGAAATTCACAGACGAATGAATCTTAATGTCAAAGATGAAAGTGAGGATGAAGCCAAAGAAGAAGATCAAGAAGGTGAAGTTGAAGTTGTGAACCAAGAGGAAGAAAGACTTTTTTGGGCCATTTCCAAAATTGAAAAAAGACCTAAGATTGAAGTTCCTGCATTTTTATGAAATCTTAACCTAGAGGAGTTGATCGACTGGATCAATGAATGTGAAGAGTATTTTGAGTATGAAGATATTGAGGATCCTGATAGGGTCAAATTCATGAAGGCCATACTAAAAGGTCATGCAAAGATCTAGTGGCAAGAGATTCAATTGGAGTGAAATAGAAGAGAGAAAGATAAAATCACAAGATGGGATCAGATGGTGGATAAATTGAAGTGACAGTTCATCCCTATTGATTATGAGTGTGACCTACTAAAGAAAATAAAAAGTTTGAAGCAAGTGGGATGATCTGTTCAGGACTATACAGAGGAGTTCTATCAAATCCTCATCAGAACAGGCCATGCAGAAGCTGATAAGGAGAAAGTGGTTCCTTACCTTAATGGGTTGAGGCCAAGCATTCAGGAGGAGCTGAATTTGGTTCAAATGAACAATATTGAAGAGGCATACCAGTTTTCCCTAAAAGTAGAGGAAAAGTTGAATAAGAAGTTTGAGAGTAGACAAAATGGAAGAGGTCACGGTGGATGATCTAGTGCACAGTCATATGGAGGCTGAAATGAAGATCCAAAAAAGAAGGATGAGGCTAGTAGCAGTCAAAATCAGAGAGGAAACAACTCTGATCATTTCCAAGATCAGAGAGGAAGAGGAAGAGGACAAGGTTCAAGAAGAGGAGGCTTCCATGGAACATGTTTTCACTATGGAGAAGAAGGTCATAAGGCATTTGAATGTCCTCAATGCCAAGGAAGGATGATAGGAGGAATGAAGGATAGGCTAGAGTGGAACATGTAGATGAAGATGCCAGATCCTTAAATTCTAAAGATGCTGAAAGAGGAGAAATGTTGATTAACAAAAGAGTCCTTCTGAGTGGTGAGAATGAACCTAAACAAACGACGAGCTTGTTTCGCACTAGATGCAAGTGTGATGGTAAATTTTATGATGTGATTATTGATAGTGGAAGCACTAAAAATTTGGTGTCAGAAGAGATGGTGACAAAGTTGAGCTCAAGAGATATAAACACCCACATCCATATTGGATTGCTTGGGTGCAGGATGACCACAAGGTCATGGTCAGTGAACAGTGCCTAGTAAAGTTCAAGATTGGTGGGTACCATTATGAGGTTTTATGTGATATCATACTTATGGATGCATGTCACATGTTGTTGAGTAGGTCATGGTAGTTTGACAAATGTGCTATGCATGATGGTCGTGGGAATACCTATTCCCTGCCAAAGGATGGAGTGTGACATAAGCTAAAGCCATTGAAGGAGACCGAAGAGAAGGTATGTGGTAATGCAAGAATAACTTTTGTTGATGGAAGAAAATTCCTAGATGGTATGAGGCATGAGCATGTGTGTTTTTCTTTAATTCTAAAAGTTGGTTAAAAAAAATAGAGGATGTACCTGTAGAGGTTGTAGATTTGTTGAATGAGTTTTAGGATATTGTATTTGATAATGTACCTGATGGATTACCACCAGTAAGGAAGATCAGTCATTAGATGGATTTGATTCTAGAAGTTAGTTTACCAAACAAGGCAGCACATAGAATGACACCAGCAAAAAGTGAAGAGTTGAACAGACAAGTACATGAGTTATTGCAGAAGGGGTTGATTCAAGAGAGTCTGAGTCCCTATGTTGTACCAACGGTATTAGCACCAAAAAAGAATGGAGAATGGAGGATGTGTATAGATTCTAGAGAAATAAACAAGATCACAATCAAGCACCGGTTTCCATTACCATGAATGGATGATATTATGGACTATTTGAGTGGGGCTATGTATTTCTCAAAGATAGATCTAAAGAGTGGATATCACTAGATTCGGGTCAAAGAAGGAGATGAATGGAAGATTTCCTTCAAGAAAAAAGAAGGACTATATGATTGGTTAGTCATGCCTTTTGGGCTAACCAATGCACTGAGCACTTTCATGCGGCTCATGAATGAGGTTCTAAAAAAATTTCTGGGTAAGTTTGTCATTGTTTACCTAGATGATATTTTAATCTTTAGCAAGACATTGGAGGAACATATGATGTATATTCATATGCTGGTTGAGAAGTTGAGAGATGAGAAATTGTTGATTAATTTGAAGAAGTGCAGTTTTGTGAAGAAGCAATTAGTGTATTTGGTATTTTTAGTTTCAGTAGAAGGTCTAAAAATGGATCCAGAGAAAGTATAGGCTATCCTTGAATGGCCTACTCCAAGGAGTGCTACTGAGGTAAGATCTTTGTTAGAAAGTAAAGATCCCCAAGATAACTAAGAGGGGGGGGTGAATTAGTTATCTGATAATTTAACCAATCAACTACTTTAAATAATATAATCAATGTACTAATCAACCATAGAAAGATAACCATACACAATTGCACAATAACACAAGATATGTTGACTAGGGAACCTCTTGAAAAGAGTAAACCCCAGTGAGAATGATGCCCACAAAATGATGCACTAATATGAAAGTTCCTTGTTAGAGGATGGACCCTGTTAGGAGTCTTATCAAATACATTTAGTACATATAAATCCTTGTTAGGAGATTTTGAATCCCTGTTAAAAGATTCTAACCCGGTTAAGAGTTTATGGAAGACAGAAGGATCCACTACCCAAACAGCTTCAAGGCAAGATCTCTAAACCCACTATCCAAAAGATCTTAAAATTATTCAACAGAATAATATGAAATATATTACCTCCTTCACACTGTGCCAAAACCGCACTCTCTGCTACACAAGATCACAATTCTAGATCTCTGTACTCACAAGTCTTCATCACTGAATTAGCTCTTTTCTTCACTTCATGCATATATTCACATCTCAACCTTCATAGTACATATTGCAACAAGGAAAACAATCCTTCTTATATACCAAACTCAAATAATTACAAATGAGTCAGTCCTCAATTACAAAATAATAAATTCTTCATGCTACACATAAAACTGTCGGCTTCCAAATATTGTAACTTTCTCCAAATATATCTTCAAATTTTGTGTTGTGAACCATGTCATCATTAATGAGTCTCCAACATCCCTTTAACTGGACAAAATCATATTCCATCCCAACTAAGAGATATCCTCTGATTTCCAAAAATTGCTTCACAGAAACACTGTCTAAACACTGCTTTTACCAAAATGCTCATAACTCTCATAAATGAATGAATTTCTTTTTGTGCTATTAACCATAGGTTAATAACACACAAAAGAACATACCATCAACTATGTAAAATCCAATCTACAATATAACATGTGCGCAAAACAAAACTATACCAACTTTCTTGCTGATATCTAGAATATCACTGTGTTGACATCAATGACAATCCAAGTCATGAATGCAACAACAACTGCTATAGAATGACTGCCAAAATACTTTGCATTCATTCCTAAAAATCTCTCCCATTGGCATTGATGGCAACATAGATGAAAAACATCTAATGTTCCAAAAATCCAATACTGCAACATCACTACAAAATATCAAATTAAATCTTGCTTCCTTTTCCTATTCAACTCTCTCATACAATCTACAATGTTTTGCATGTATATCTCTCCCCCATTGACATCAATGATAGAAATTCTATCACTAAGTCAATAACAACTTAATGTCAAAAGACACTTTTCAGAAAAATACAATAACAAGAGTCCTCATGACTCAACTCATAAACTCCCCCATAGAGGAAGTTCCAACATCCAATCCAGAAGAAAGATAGGGCTCATATACCACTGGATGGATGCAATCATCTACATCAATTCTCAAAAATAGTTTGGGGCATAACCCCAAGCATACTCCTCAGATACACAAATGTATCCTTAGGTAAAATTTTTGTAAATATATCTGCTATCTGTTCCTTTGTGCTTATGTACTCCAATCTTACTTCTTTTTCTACAACTTTCTCTCTTACAACATGATACTTGATCTCAATATGTTTACTCTTAGAATGTAAAATAGGATTTTTTGACATACTCACTGTACTGGTGTTATCACAATGTATAACAACAGGCTCATCAAACTTTATTCCAATATCCTTCAACATCTGCTTCATCCAAATAATCTGATTACAATTATTTGCTGCTGCAACATATTCTGCTTCTGTTGTACTTTGTGAAGTACAATTCTACTTTTTACTTAACCAAGAGACCAATTTTCTTCCAAGAAAAAAGGCTCCACCACTGGTGCTTTTCTTGTCATCAATGCTACCTCCCCAATCTGCATCAGTATAGGCACATAAAGTAAAATCATTAGAATTCTCATACCATAATCCATAATCCATTGTTCCTTTTAGATATCTCAGTATCCTCTTTACTGCTACATAATGTCATTCTCTAGGCTCTGCTTGAAATCTTGCTACAATCCCAACTGAATGTGCTATATCAGATCTTGTATGTGTCAAGTACTATAATCCTCCAATCATAGATCTGTATTTTTTCTGCTCAACTGCTGGTGTCTCATCTTTTCTAGATAACTTATGTCTAGCTACCATAGGTGTTCCAACAGGTTTAGAATCTTTCATTCCAAATTTTTTCAATAAGTCATTCAAATACTTAGTCTGACTTACAAATATACCTTCCTTGCTCTGTGTTATCTATAATCCCAAAAAATATTTCATTTATCCAATCATGCTCATCTCAAATTCAGTCTTCATTTCATCTACAAATTTGCCACTAGCTTCATCTTCTCCTCCAAAGATAATATCATCAACAAATATAACTATAACCAACAAACCATTCTCAATTTCTTTTGTGTATAAGTTACTATCTGTTGTTCCTTTTATAAATCCCAATTTCAATAAATACTTATCCAATCTTGCATACCAAGTTCTAGGTGCTTGTTTTAATCCATATAAAGCTTTCTTTAACTTACATACCATATCTCCTTCTTGTGTCAAAGGAAAACCTTCAAGCTGCTCAATGTAGACTTCTTATTTCAATTCACCATTCAAAAATGTTGATTTCACATCCATCTAATACACTTTGAATTTCTTGTAAGCTACATATGCTAGAAACATTTTCACTGCTTCAAGTCTGGCCATAGGTGCAAAAGTTTCTTCATAGTCAATTCCTTCTTGTTGTGAATATCCTTTACATACCAATCTTGCTTTGTTTCTTATCACTTCTCCTTGTTCATTCATCTTGTTTATGAATACCCACTTTGTTCCAATCACATTCTTGTCTTCAGGTCTAGGGACCAATTTCCATGTTTTATTTTTTTCAATCTGCTCCAGTTCTTCTTTCATAGCATTAATCCAATGTTCATCTTCACAAGCTTCATTAGTAGTCTTAGGTTCAATTTGAGAAATCAAACATAAATGTACCTTATTTCGAGTCAAAACTCCTCTATCTAAACTTCCAATAACTTGCTCAACAGGGTGATGTCTTGAAGTATACTTGTTAGGTGTCATAGTTACTGATCTTGTTCCAACTGTAGATCCTTCTCTGCTTTCTTCTCTATTTTCTTCAATATGACTTTCATTCAGCAATCACTATTAGTTTCAAAAAATAATTCTGCATTTTCAATGTTAGGCTGAGGTTGTGCTTCTCCATCAGATTCATAATCAAGCATTCTTTCCTGAATTTTAAACTTCTCATCAACTTTTACATTTGCACTTTCAACAATAGTCTTAGTTCTTTTGTTATAACATATATATGCTTTTCTTTTTAAAGAATATCCAAGAAATATTCCTTCATCACTTCTAGGATCAAATTTTCCTATATCATCATCTCTCTTTATATAACATTTACTTCCAAAAATTCTAAAATACTTAACTGAGGGTGCATGTCCAAACCATAATTCATAAGGTGTCTTGTTTGTATCTGCTCTAATTTATACTCTGTTCATAGTGTAAACTGTTGTGTTCACTGCTTCTCTCCAAAAAGTCTTAGCCAAATCATTTTCAAACAACATAGCTCTTGCTGCTTTAGTTATTGACCTGTTTCTTCTTTCTGCAATACCATTTTGTTCTGGTGTTCTAGGGGCTGAAAGTTGTCTCTTAATACCATTCATTTCACAAAAGGTGTTAAACTCTCTAGATGTAAATTCACCACCTCTATTAGATCTTAGACACTTAATCTTCATTCCAGATTCATTCTCAATTTTTCTTTTCATGATCTTAAATTTATCAAATGCTTCAGATTTTTCTTTCAAAAATGCAATCCACATCATCCTTGCAAAATCATCAACAAGAATCATAAAATACCTTTCTCCATAGAATCCTCTAGTCCTAGTAGGACCACTCAAGTCTGTATGAACAATCTCCAGCTTCTCTATCAATGTGAACTTCTTGTTGGGAAATGAACTCCTTTTCTTCTTTGCCATCATACATTCTTTGCAAATCATGTTAGTAGGTTTCATAATTCTAAGTAAATCTCTTACCGCAAGTGTAGTGCTCACCTTGACAATATTATCAAAGTTTATATGACAAAACCTTTTATGCCATAACCAACTGTCATCAATCCTAGTTATCAAACATGTCATCTTAGTAGGATTCAACTGAAATACATTACCTCTAGTTCTGGATCCTTTTCCAATCAAATTTCCATCTTTATCTTTTATCACACAAGTTTTCTCAGTAAACCAAACTTGATAACCCTTATCAACCAATTGTCCAATGCTTAGTAGATTATGTCTCAATCCATTAACAAAGTAAACATCATCAGTGTTAGTCTTTCCATCAAGAGTAATAGATATTATACCCTTAATCAAACAAGGTGCATTGTTACCAACCCTAACAATTCCTCCATCATAACTATCTAACGTAACAAACTTTCTTTTATCTCCAATCATATGATGTAAAAAACCACTATCTATAATCCAATCAGATTTTTTTTCAACTTGTGAAACTAATGTTTTTTCTTCCCTTTTATCAGATTCAGAACTTTCTTCTTTAATTGCTACAAATCCTATTTCCACAAAGTTATCATTATCACTGTCACTTAAATATTTTTCAATTCCTACTTCAAGATCTTCATCATTTGCATAATAACATTCTTTAGATCTCCTAGGTTTAAAGTTGCTTCTATACTTCTTAACTCTTTTAGGACATTTAGATGCAAAATGACCATATTCTTGACAAGTCCAACATTTAAAGATTTTCTTACCATCTGGTTCTCTTTTTACAATAGTGCAATACCTTCTTCAATCTTCTTATCTTCCTCAAATTTAGATCTGCTACTGCTAGCATAATCTCCATTCACACTAGTACTTCTTGTAGGTCTAATGTTAAGAGCACTAAATGCTATTTCCATTCTAGGTAGCTCTCCTGATAATCTCAAGTTCATCTTTGTTGTTTCTAATCTTCCAAGAAGAGTCTCTCTTGAAAAGTTTGATGTACAAGGTATCACTTGTTCAACCATCTGTGTTGTCTGCTTGAATACTGGTGTCAAAGTTCTCAAAAAATTTTATATCACTTCATTCTCTATCTTATCACCTCTACAAGACTTTATTCCTATTACAATCTCAGACATCCTACCAATATAGCTTCTAATAGATTCATCTTCCATCATTCTGATATCTTCAAATGCACAAATCCAATTATGTAATCTAGCCTTCTTTGCATGTTCATCACCTTCAAAAATAGAATGTAAAGCTTTCCAAATAGCATGAGATGTTTTCAAACATCTTACCTAACTATATTCATTCTCCAATAGTGCTGACAAAAGTGCTTCTCTTGCCAGTA
This sequence comes from Chamaecyparis obtusa, assembly GCA_027943335.1. Lineage (NCBI taxonomy): Eukaryota > Viridiplantae > Streptophyta > Pinopsida > Cupressales > Cupressaceae > Chamaecyparis > Chamaecyparis obtusa. Next base: position 1,250,361 of record BSBK01001906.1, read on the forward strand.
TGTTACACATGAATAGATCTAGTTCATCTTTAGTTCCTACCTCTAGATTGTCTTCATCAATGATAGTCCTCTCATTCTTTCTAATCAACCAATAACTTGGTCCTAAACACAATAGATGAGTCTTCATCTTTTCTTTCCATCTGTCAAAATTTACTCCATCAAACTTAGGGCTTTCTTTTCTGAAATTCGCCATGGATCTCCTTAAGTTGTTAAACTTTTCTTTCAAGGACTTGCTGCTCTGATACCAATTATTAGAAAGTAAAGATCCCCAAGATAAATAAGAGGGGGGGTGAATCAGTTATCTAATAATTTAACCATTCAACTGCTTTAAACAATATAATCAATGTACTAATCAACCATAGAAAGATAACCATACATAATTGCACAATAACACAAGATATGTTGACTAGGGAACCTCTTGAAAAGAGTAAACCCCAGTGGGAATGATGCCCACAAAATGATGTACTAATATGAAAGTTCCTTGTTAGAGGATGGACCCTGTTAGGAGTCTTATCAAATACATTTAGTACATATAAATCCCTGTTAGGAGATTTTGAATCCCTGTTAAAAGATTCTAACCTGGTTAAGAGGTTATGGAAGACAGAAGGACCCACTACCCAAACAGCTTCAAAGCAAGATCTCTGAACCAAGTGTCCAAAAGATCATAGAATTATTCAACAAAATAATATGAAATATATTACCTCCTTCACATTGTGCCAAAACCGCACTCTCTGCTACACAAGATCACAATTCCAGATCTCTGTACTCACAAGTCTTCCTTCATCACTGAATTAGCTCTTTTCTTCACTTCATGCAATTATTCGCATCTCAACCTTCATAGTACATATTGCAACAAGGAAAATATTCTTTCTTATATGTCAAACTCAAATAATTACAAATGAGTCGGTCCTCAATTACAAAATAATAAATTCTACACGCTACACAAAATTTCACATAAAACTGTCGGCTTCCAGATACTGTAAATTTCTCCAAACATATCTTTGAAGTTTGCACTATGAACCATGTGATCATTAATGAGTCTCCAACATCCCTTTAACTACAAAAAATTGGATTCCATCCCAGCTAAGAGATATCCTCCGATTTCTGAAAATCACTTCACAAAAACACTGTCTAAACACTGCTTTTACCAAAATGCTCATAACTCTCATAAATGAATGAATTTATTTTTGCATTGTTAACCATAGGTTAATAACACACCAAAGAACATACCATCAACTGCACAAAAGCCAATCTACAATACAACATGTGCACAAAACAAAACTATACCGGCTTTCCTACTGATATCCAGAATATCACTGTGTTGACATCAATGACAATCCAAGTCATGAATGCAACAACAACTACTACAGAATGACTACCAAAATACTTTGCATTCATTCCTAACAATTTCATGGTTTGGCTAGTTTTTTCAAAAAATTTATCAAAAATTTTAGCAGTATTTATGGACCCTTGACTGAAACAATGAGAGGGGATAGAAAAGAGTTCAAGTGGACTAATGGGGCAGATAAGACCTTTAAACTGTTGAAATAGAAAGTTACAGACCAACCTATTTTAGCACTTCTAGATTTTAATAAGGTGTTTTAGGTAGATGGTGATGCTAGTGGTACTACAATAGGAGTTGTTATGAGCCAAGAAGGTAAACCTATTGCTTTTTCAGTGAGAAGTCAAATGATGCTAAGAGAAAATATTATATTTATGATTAGAAATTTTATGCTATAGTTCAGGCATTGAAGAAGTGTAGACACTATTTTCTTCCTAAGGAGTTTTTTTTGTATACTGATCATCAAGCTTTGCAATATTTGAATAGTCAAGGAAAATTGAATCAAAGGCATTTGAAATGGGTTAAGTTTTTGCAGAGTTATACATTTGTTTTCAAACACAGAAGTGGAAACTCTAACAGTGTTGCACATGCACTTAGCAGAAGGCAACTATTGCTGACAAAGATGCAGATTGAGGTGGTTGGGTTCAAGGAACTCAAGAATTTGTATGTAGAGGATCCTAATTTTGGTGAAGCTTGGAAAGCTTGTATAGAACCTATTACTCTAGACAGGATGAAGTGGATGGATTTCATCATTCAAGATGATATGCTATTCAGAGGGAGTCAGTTGTGCATTTCAAGAAGTTTTATGAGGGAGAATCTCATCAAGGATAAGCATAGCGGAGGATTGGCTGGACATTTTGGTCATGATAAAACCATTGCTTTGGTTAGTGAGAACTACTATTAGCCACAGTTGCAATAAGATGTCAAGAAGTTTGTATAGAGTTGCAAAGTATGTCAGATGGTGAAAGAAGTGAAGCAGAATACTAAGTTGTATCAGCCATTACCTATACCAGAGAAGCCTTGGGAGGATATCAGTATGGACTTTGTTCTTGGTTTACCAAGGACACAGTGGGGACATGATTTAATTTTTGTGGTAGTTGATAGATTTTTAAAGATGGCACATTTTATTCCCTACAAGAAGACTAATGATGTTGTTCATGTAGCAGAATTATTTTTCAGAGACGTAGTGAGACTACATGGTTTTCCAAAGAGTATAGTTTTAGATAGGGACACTAAGTTCATTAGATATTTCTAACGTACATTGTGGAAGAAGTTGAAAATATATTTGAAGTTTAGTTCATCACATCATCCATAGACTGATGGATAGACATAGGTGGTGAATAGGAGTTTGGGAAATTTGTTGAGATGTTTGGTTGGATATAAGCCAATAGGATGGGATTTGATTTTACCACAAGCAGAAGTTGCATACAATAATTTTTTCAACAGGAGCACTGGTAAATCACCATTCCAGATTGTATATGGGAGTAGTCCCATAAATGCATTTGAGTTGAGAAAGATAGATAAAGGAGAAATAAGTAGTGCTGAAGCTGATGATTTTGCAAAATATTTGAAGAACATCTATGAGGAGGTGAGGAAGCATATTAGCAAGGTGAATGCATAGTATAACGCTAAGGTAGGTGAGAAAAGGAGGCATAAGGAGTTTCAGGTTTGAGATGAAGTCATGGTTCATTTGCAGAAGGAGTGATTTCTGGTTAGTACATATAACAAGCTGAAAATGAAGAAGTTTGGACCATGTAGGATACTGAAGAAGCATGATTCAGGAAATGCATATGAGTTCGAGTTGCCTACTAAGCTGAATATTTCACCAGTATTTAATTTTTTAGATCTGATAGAGTATCAAGAAGGAGGTGTTTAAGATGAGGTTACAGCAGCACAGTGGAGTATTCCAACAACCAGTTCAGATAATAAAGAGATTCAAGACATACTAGATAGTCATGTTGGTAGAAGCACAAGGAACAAGACATATAAAAAATATCTGGTCAAGTGGAAAGGATGACCTATTGAAAATTCATCATGGCTCACAAATGAGGAGATTAACCATCTTGGTTTTCCTCTCCACACCTAAGTTGTGACAGGGTCACTTCTCAAATTACCTAGAGTGCTTGATGCAGGAGAATCATGGGTGTAAGAGAAATCTTGCATCACCCAAAAATATTTTTATTTTTGTATTCAATAAGGGTTGTCTTGTGCATAGCTTCTATTTATAGAAACTTTCTATTTTTAGTAAGTTGGTCATCCGATCTAAAAATGTTCTGATTTCTTCCCTAGAGGTTAATTTTAGTAATATCAATCTGTTAGTAAAGTTTCATTGATAGATCAAGTCTAGCTTTGTAGATATTGAAAATTTTTGGTATTAGCAACAGGGTACAAAAACTTTGAACTCATTTTTGAATACTTTAGAGGCCTCGGATGAGGTCAAAAATTTGGGTGATCGGTGCTTGTGCAATCCTAGCTTGTAGAGCGCTTTGTGGCCTTTCTGGAATGGTGTTATAATAGTCAATCGGGTCAACTGGTGATGACTTATGGTCTTCGAAAGTTGGGTCACCTGAAATGGGGGAAAATAATTTTTCTTCAAAAAATTTGTTTGGGTTTCAAAAGTTATTTTGAGCTGACTTTGATGTAATAAATTATAAAATAAAATAATTCTAAGTTTGGTCGACCTTGTTGGCTAAAATTCTGGAACCTTCCTAGGTGGTGGAAAATTGCCTATATAAGGAAGATTGTATTGTTGTCTTAGGTAGTTCGGGACAATTCTAGATAGTAGATCTAGGTCTTGATTCAAGGCTTTGTCCTACATAATATTGTAAGGGAATGCTCATGTGGCTTTTCATATCATAATTTTGAAAGTTTGTAATTCCACATTTGTGGAGATAATAAGAAGCTCATTTTTTGTTCTTGCATATTAATGTTGTTTCTTTATTTTTGTTATGTGTTTGTGGTATTAAGGGGAGCACCCTTCATCAAGTTGTATCAGAGCAGGAGTTCTTGAGTGTGTAAATAGATCACCAACTTTGAGGCATTTTGCACCAGGATCGTGGTTAGGGTTTTAGCGCGCATCACGAAAATGCCTCCACAAAGGGAACATGGCTGAAGAGGTGGTGTTCTAACACTTGAGGTTAGAGCACTCCAGAGACAAGTGCGATCATTGCAAGAAGAGATTCGTAGAGGAATGAATCTTAATGTCAGAGATGAAAGTGAGGATGAAGCCAAAGAAGAAGATCAAGAAGAAGTCGAAGTTGTGAACTAGGAGGAAGAAATACTTTTTTGGGACATTTCCAAGATCAGAAAAAGACCTAATATTGAGGTTCCTGCATTTTTGAGGAAATCTTAACCCAGAGGAGTTGATCAACTGGATCAATGAATGTGAAGAGTATTTTGAGTATGAAGATATTGAGGATCCTGATAGGGTCACATTCGTGAAGGTCAGACTAAAAGGTCATGCGAAGCTCTGATGGAAAGAGATTCAATTGGAGTGAAATAGAATAGAGAAAGATAAAATCACAAGATGGGATCGGATGGTGGATAAATTGAAGCAATAATTCATCCTTGTTGATTATGAGCTTGACCTACTAAAGAAAATGCAAAGTTTGAAGCAAGCAGGATGATCTGTTCAGGAGTATACAAAGGAGTTTTATTGAATCCTAATCAGAACAAGCCATGCAAAAGTTGATAAGGAGAAAGTGGCCCGTTACCTTAATGGGTTGAGGCCAAGCATTCAAGAGGAGGTGAATTTGGTTTGAATGAATAGTATTAAAGAGGCATACTACTTTTCCCTTAAAGTAGAGAAAAATTTAAACAAGAAGTTCGAGAGAAGACAAAATGGAATAGGTTGGGGTGGATGATCCGGTGGACCATCATATGGAGGCAAAAATGAAGATCCAAAAAACAAGAATGAGGCCAGTAGTAGTCAAAATTAGAGAGGAAACAACTCCAATCATTTCCAAGATCAGAACAATAGAGATCAGAGAGGAAGAGGAAGAGGAAAAGGTTTGGGAAGAGGAGGCTTACGTGCAACATGTTTTGACTATGGAGAAGAACGTCATAGGGCATTTGAATTTCCTCAATGCTAAGGAAGGATAGATAGGAGGAATGAAGGCCAAACCAGAGTGGCACATGTAGATGAAGATGTCAGATCCTCAAATTTTGAAGATGGTGAAAGAGGAGAAATGTTGATTAAAAGAAGAGTCCTGCTAAGCAGTGAGAATGAACCTAAACAAAGGAAGAGCCACTTTCACACTAGATGCAAGTGTGAGGGTAAATTTTGTGATGTGATTATTGATAGTGGAAGCACTGACAATTTGGTGTCAGAAAAGATGGTGACAAAGTTGAAGCTCAAGAGACAGAAACACCCACATTCATATCGGATTGCTTGGGTAAAGGATGACCACAAGGTCATGGTTAGTGAACAATGCCTAGTAAATTTCAAGATTGGCGGGTACCATGAAGAGGTACTATGTGATATAATACCTATGGATGCATGTCACATGTTGCTGAGTAGGCCATGGTAGTTTGATAGATGTGATGTGCATGATGGTCATGCGAATACCTATTCCCTGCCAAAGGATGGAGTGCTATATAAGCTAAAGACATTGAAGGAGACTGAATAGAAGGTATGTGGTAATGCAAGAATAAATTTTGTTGATGGAAGAAAATTCTTAGATGGTATGAGGCATGAGCATGTGTGTTTTGCTTTAATTCCAAAATTTGGTAAAGTGGAAATAGAGAATGTACCTGTAGAGGTTGCAAATTTGTTGAATGAGTTTCAAGATATTCTATCTGATAATGTACCTAATAGATTACCACCGCTAAGGAAGATCAGTCATCAGATGGATTTGATTCTAGGAACTAGTTTTCCAAACAAGGTAGCACACATAATGACAACAGTAGAAAGTGAAAAGTTGAACAGACAAGTACATGAGTTATTACAGAAAGGGTTGATTCAAGAGAGTCTGAGTCCCTGTGTTGCACCAACAATATTAGCACCAAAGAAGAATGGAGAATGGAGGATGTGTACAGATTCTAGAGTAATAAACAAGATCACAATCAAGTACCAATTTCCATTTCTATGAATGGATGATATTATGGACTATTTGAGTGGGACTGTGTATTTCTCAAAAATAGATCTAAAGAGTGGATATCACCAGATTTGGATCAGAGAAGGAGATGAATGGAAGACTACATTTAAGAGAAAGGAAGGACTGTATGAGTGGTTAGTCATGCCTTTTGGGCTAACCAATGCACCGAGCACTTTCATGCGGCTCATGAACGAGGTTCTGAAAGAATTTCTAGGTAAGTTTGTCATTGTTTACCTAGATGATATTTTGATCTTTAAAAAGACATTGGAGGAACATATGATGCATATTCATATGGTGTTTGAGAAGTTAAGAGATGAGAAATTGTTGATTAATTTGAAGAAGTGTAGTTTTGTGAAGAAGGAATTAGTGTATTTGGGATTTTTAATTTCAGTAGAAGGTCTGAAAATGAATCCAAAGAAAGTATAGGCTATCCTTGAATGGCCTACTCCAAGGAGTGCTACCGAGGTAAGATCTTTTCATAGTTTGGCTAGTTTTTATAAAAAATTTATCAAAAATTTTAGCAGTATTTGTGGACCCTTGACTAAAACAATGAGAGGGGATAGAAAAGAGTTCAAGTGAACTACTAGGGCAGATAAGAGCTTTAATCTATTGAAATAGAAAGTTACAGAACAACCTATTTTAGCACTTCCAAATTTTAATAAGGTGTTTCAGGTAGACTGTGATGCTAGTGGTACTGCAATAGGAGTTGTTATGAGCCAAGAAGGTAAACCTATTGCTTATTTCAGTGAGAAGTTAAATGATGCCAAGAGAAAATATTATGTTTATGATCATGAATTTTATGTTATAATTCAAGCATTGAAGAAGTGGAGACACTATCTACTTCCTAAGGAGTTTGTTTTATATACTAATCATCAAGCTTTGCAATATTTGAATAGTCAAGGAAAGTTGAATCAAAAGCATTTGAAATGGGTTGAGTTTTTGTAGAGTTATACATTTATTTTGAAACATAGAAGTGGAAACTCTAATAGGTTGCAAACACACTTAGAAGAACGCAACTATTGCTAATAAAGATGCAGATTGAGGTGGTTGGGTTCATGGAACTCAAGAATTTGTATCTAGAGGATCCTGATTTTGGTGAAGCTTGGAAAGCTTGTATAGAATCTATTACTCTAGATAGCACAAAGTGGTTCGATTTCATCATTCAAGATGATATGCTATTCAGAGGGAGTCAGTTGTGCATTCCAAGAAGTTTTATGAGGGAGAATCTCATCAAGGAGAAGCATAGCGGAAGATTGGCTAGACATTTTGGTCATGATAAAACCCTTGCTTTGGTTATGGAGAATTACTATTGGCCATAGTTGCGGCAAGATGTCAAGAAGTTTGTGAAGAGTTGTAGAGTATGTCAGATGGCGAAAGAAGTGAAGTAGGATACTAGGTTGTATCAGCCATTACCTATACCAGAGAAGCCTTGGGAGGATATCAGTATGGACTTTTTTCTTGGTTTACTAAGGACACAATGGGGACATGATTCAATTTTTGTGGTAGTTGACAGATTTTCAAAGATGGCACATTTTACTCCCTGCAAGAAGACTAATGATGTTGTTCATGTAGCAGAATTACTTTTCAGAAAATTAATGAGACTATATGGTTTGCCAAAGAGTATAGTTTCAGATAGTGACACTAAGTTTATTTGATATTTCTTGCATACATTGTGGAAGAAGTTGAAAACAAATTTGAAGTTTCATTCATCACATCATCCATAGACTGATGGATAGATAGAGGTGGTGAATAGGAGTTTCAAAAATTTTCTGAGATGTTTAGTTGGAGATAAGCCAACACGATGGGATTTGATTTTACCACAGGTAGAATTTGCATATAATAATTTTGTCAATAGGAGCACTAGTAAATCACCATTCCAGATTGTATATGGGAGTAGTCCCAAAAATGCATCTGAGTTGAGAAAGATAGATAAAGGAGAAATAAGTATTGCTGAAGCCGAGGATTTTGCAGAACATTTGAAGAACATCCATGAGGAGGTGAGGAAGTATTTTACCAAGATGAATACGTAGTATAAGGCTAAGTCAGATGAGAAAAGGAGGCATAAAGAGTTTGAGGTTGGAGATGAAGTCATGGTTCATTTGTAGAATGAGTGATTTTTAGTTGGTACATATAACAAGCTGAAAATGAAGAAGTTTGGGCCATGTAGGATACTGAAGAAGCATAATTCAGGAAATGCATATGAGGTCAAGTTGCCTACTGAGCTAAATAGTTCACTAGTATTCAATGTTTTAGATCTGACAGAGTATCATGAAGGAGGTGTTGAAGATGAGGTTACAAAAGCACAATGGAGTATTCCAACAACCAGTTTAGATAACAAGGAGATTGAAGACATACTGGATAGTCTTGTTGGCAGAAGCACAAGGAACATGACATATGAAGAATATCTGGTCAAGTGGAAAGGATAACCTATTAAAGATTCATCATGGCTAACAAAGGAGGAGGTTAACTATCTTGGTTTTCCTCTACACACCTGAGTCAGGACAGGGTCACTTCTCAAATTACCCCGGGTGTCTGATGCAGGAGCATCTTGGGTGTAAGAGAAATCTTGCATCACCAAAAAATATTTCTATTTTTGTATTCAATAAGTGATATCTTGTGCAGAGCTGCTATTTATGGAAACTTGTTATTTTTAGTAAGTTGGTCAGCCGATCTTGGAATGTTCTGATTTCTACCATAGAGGTTCATTTTAGTCATATCAGCTTGCCACTAAAGTTTCATTGACAGATCAAGTCTAGCTTTTTAGATATTGAAGATTTTTGATATTGGCAATAGGGTACAAAAACTTTGAACTCAGTTTTGAAGGCTTTAGAGGCCCTAGATGAGATCAAAAATTTATGTGATAGGAACTTGCGCAAGTCAAGCCTGTAGAGCACTTCGTGGCCTTTCTGAAATGGGGTTATAATAGTCAATCGAGTCAACTAGCGATGACTTATGGTCTTCAAAAGTTGGGTCACTTGAAATGGCAGAAAATGATTTTCCTTCAAAAAAATTGTTTGGGTTTCAAAAGTTATTTTGAGCCGACTTTGATAAAATAAATTGTAAAATAAAATAATTCTAAGTTTGTTCAGCCTTGTTGGCTAAAATTCAGGAACCTTCCTAGACAGTGGAAAATTGTCTATATAAGGAAGGCTATAGTGTTGTCTTAGGCAGTTCAGGATAGTTCTGGGTAGTAGATCTGGGTATTGATTCGAGGCTTGTCCTACATAATATTGTAAGGGAATGCTCATGTGGCTTTTCATATTGTAATTCTGAAAGTTTGTAATTCCACATTTGCGGAGATAATAAGAAGCCCATTTTTTATTCTTGCATATTGTTGTTGTTTCTCTATTTTTGTTATGGGTTTGTGGTATTAAGGGGAGCACCCTTCATCAAGTGGTATCAAAGTAGGAGTTCCTGAGTGTGTAAATAGATCACCAACTATGAGGTAGTTTTCACCAAGACTATAGTTAGGGTTTCAGTGCGCATCACGAAAATGCCTCCACATCGAAGCGAACAAGGTGAAAGAGCTGGTGTTGTAAAACCTAAGGTTAGAGCACTCTAGAGACAAGTGTCAGCATTGCAAGAAGAGATTCTCAGAGGAATGAATCTTAATGTTACAGATGAAAATGAGGATGAAGCCGAAGAAGAAGATCGAGAAGGAGAAGTCGAAGTTGTAAACCAGGAGGAAGAAAGACTTTTTTGGGCCATTTCCAAGATCGAAAAAAGACCTAAGATTGAGGTTCTTGCATTTTTAGTAAATCTCAACCCAGAGGATTTGATCGATTGGATCAATGAATGTGAAGATTATTTTGAGTATGAAGATATTAAGGATCTTGATAGGGTCAAATTCGTGAAGGCCAGACTGAAAGGTCATGTGAAGATCTAGTGGCAAGAGATTCAATTGGAGAAAAATAGAAGAGGGAAAGATAAAATCACAAGATGGGATCGGATGGTGGATAAATTGAAGCAATAGTTCATCCTTGTTGATTATGAGCTTGACCTACTGAAGAAAATGCAAAGTTTGAAGCAAGCAGGATGATCTATTCAGGAGTACACAGAAGAGTTCTATCGAATCCTCATCAGAATAGGCCATGCAAAAGCTGATAAGGAGAAAGTGGCTCATTACCTTAATGGGTTGAGGCCAAGCATTCAGGAGGAGCTGAATCTAGTTTGAATGAATAGTATTGAAGAGGCATACCAATTTTTCCTAAAGTAGAGGAAAAGTTGAACAAGAAGTTTGAGAGCAGACAAAATGGAAGAGGTCGCGGTGGACGGTCATATGGAGGCTAAAAAGATCCAAAAAAGAAGGATGAGGCCAATAATAGTCAAAATCAGAGATGAAACAACTCCAATCATTTCCAAGATTAGAACAATAAAGATCAGAGAGTAAGAGGAAGAGGACAAGGTTCAAGAAGAGGAGGCTTTCGTGGAACATGTTTTCACTGTAGAGAAGAAGGTCATAGGGCATTTGAACATCCTCAATGCCAAGGAAGAATGAATAGGAGGAATGAAGGCTAAGTCAGAGTGGCACATGTAGATGAACATTCCAAATTCTCAAATTCTGAAGATGTTGAAAGAGGAGAAACGTTAATTAACAAAAGAGTCCTGTTGAGCGGTGAGAATGAACCTAAACAAAGGAGGAGCCTATTTCGCACTAGATGCAAGTGTGAGGGTAAATGTTGTGATGTGATTATTGATAGTGGAAGCACTAAAAATTTGGTGTCAGAAGAGGTGGTGAAAAATTTGAAGCTCAAGATATAGAAACACCCACATCCATATCAGATTGCCTGGGTCCAAGATGACCACAAGGTCATGGTTAGTGAACAGTGCCTAGTAAAGTTCAAGATTGGTGGGTACCATGATGAGGGACTATGTGATATCATACCTATGAATGCATGTCACATGTTGTTGGGTAGGTTGTGGCAGTTTGACAGATGTGCTATGCATGATGGTCATACGAATACTTATTCCCTGACAAAGGATGGAGTGCGACATAAGCTAAAGCCATTGAAGGAGACCGAAGAGAAGGTATCTGGTAATGCAAGAATAACTTTTGTTGATGGAAGAAAATTCCTAGATGGTATGAGGCATGAGCATGTGTGTTTTTCTTTAATTCCAAAAGCTAGTAAAGAGGAAATAGAGGATGTACTTGTAGAGCTTGCAGATTTGTTGAATGAGTTTCAGGATATTATATTTGATACTGTACCTAATGGATTACCACCAGTAAGGAAGATCATTCATTAGATGGATTTGATTCCAGGAGCCAGTTTGGCAAACAAGGCAGCACATAGAATGACACCAATAGAAAGTGAAGAGTTGAACAGACAAGTACATGAGTTATTGCAGAAGGGGTTGATTCGAGAGAGTCTGAGTCCCTATGTTGTACCAGTGGTATTAGCACCAAAGAAGAATGGAGGATGTGTATAGATTCTAGAGCAATAAACAAGATCATAATGAAGTACCCATTTCCATTGCCACGAATGGGTGATATTATGGACTATTTGAGTGGGGCTGTGTATTTCTCAAAGATAGATCTGAAGAGTGGATATCACCATATTCAGATCAAAGAGGGAGATGAATGGAAGACTTCCTTCAAGACAAAAGAAGGACTATATGAGTAGTTAGTCATGCCTTTTGGGCTAACCAATGCACCGAGCACTTTCATGCGGCTCATGAATGAGGTTCTAAAAGAATTTCTGGGTAACTTTGTCATTGTTTACCTAGATGATATTTTGATCTTTAGCAAGACATTGGAGGAACATATGATGCATATTCGTATGGTGTTTGAGAAGCTGAGATATGATAAATTATTGATTAATTTGAATAAGTGCAGTTTTGTGAAGAAGGAATTAGTGTATTTGGGATTTGTAGTTTTAGCAGAAGGTCTAAAAATGGATCCAGAGAAAGTATAGGCTATCCTTGAATGGCCTACTCCAAGGAGTGCTACTAAGGTAAGATTTTTTCATGGTTTGGCTAGTTTTTATAGAAATTTTATCAAAAATTTTAGTAGTATTTGTGGACCCTTGACTAAAACAATGAGAGGGGATAGAAAAGAGTTCAAGTGGACTAATGGGGTAGATAAGAGCTTTAAACTATTGAAACAAAAAGTTACAGAACAACCTATTTTAGCACTTCCAGATTTTAATAAGTTGTTTCAGGTAGACTGTGATGCTAGTGGTACTGCAATAGGAGCTGTTATGAGCCAAAAAGGTAAACCTATTTCTTATTTCAGTGAGATGGCACAATTTATTCCCTACAAGAAGACTAATGATGGTGTTCATGTAGCAGAATTATTTTTCAGAGAAGTAGTGAGACTACATGGTTTGCCAAAAAGTATAGTTTCAGATAGGGACACTAAGTTTGTTGGATATTTCTGGCGTACATTATGGAAGAAGTTGAAAACATATTTGAAGTTCAATTCATCACATCATCTATAGACTAATGGACAAATAGAGGTGATGAATAGGAGTTTGGGAAATTTGCTAAGATGTTTGGTTGGAGATAAGCCAATAGGATGGGATTTAATTTTATCACAGGCATAATTTATATACAATAATTTCGTCAATAGGAGCACTGGTAAATCACCATTCTAGATTGTATATGGGAGTAGTCCAAGAAATGCATCTGAGTTGAGAAAGATAGATAAATGAGAAATAAGTAGTGCTGAAGCTAAAGATTTTGCAAAACATTTTTAGAACATCCATGAGGAGGTGAGGAAGCATATTACCAAGATGAATGTTCAGTATAAGGCTAAGGTAGATGAGAAAAGGAGGCATAAGGAGTTTCAGGTTGGAGATGAAGTCATGGTTCATTTGTGGAAGGAGCGATTTCTGATTGGTACATATAACAAGCTGAAAATAAAAAAGTTTGGGCCATGTAGGATACTAAAGAAGCATGATTCATGAAATGCATATGAGGTCGAGTTGCCTACTGAGCTGAATATTTCAGCAGTATTTAATGTTTTAGATCTGATAGAGTATCATGAAGGAGATTTTTAATATGAGGTTACAGCAGCATAGTGGAGTATTCCAGCAACCAGTTCAAATAACAAGATTGAAGACATACTGGATAGTCATGTTGGTAGAAGCACAAGGAATAGGACAGATGAAGGATATCTAGTCAAGTGGAAATGATGACCTATTGAAGATTCATCATGGCTAACAAAGGAGGAGGTTAACCATCTTGGTTTTCCTCTGCACACCTAAGTCATGATAGGGTCACTTTTCAAATTACTCTGGGTGTCAGATGCAGGAGCATCCTGGGTGTAAGAGCAATCTTGCATCACCCAAAAATATTTATATTTTTGTATTCAATAAGGGCTATCTTGTGCAGAGCTGCTATTTATGGAAAATTGCTATTTTTAGTAAGTTGGTCATCCGATCTTGGAATGTTATGATTTCTTCCCTGCAGGTTCATTTTGGTCATATCGGCCTGCCAGTAAAGTTTCATTGACAAATCAAGTCTAGCTTTGTAGATATTGAAGATTTTTGGTATTGGCAATAGGGTACAGAAACTTTGAACTCAATTTTGAAGGCTTTAGAGGCCCCGGATGAGGTCAAAAATTTGGGTGACATGCGCTTGCGCAAGACAAGCTTGTAGAGCACTTTGTGGCCTTTTAGGAATGGGGTTATAATAGTCAATCGGGTCAACTGGCAATGACTTATGGTCTTCGGCAGTTGGGTCACCTAAAATGGTGGAAAATGATTTTCCTTCAAAAATTTTGTTTGGGTTTCAAAAGTTATTTTCAGCTGACTTTGATGTAATAAATTGTAAAGTAAAATAATTCTAAGTTTGGTTGGCCTTGTTGGCTAAAATTCTAGAACCTTCCCAAGCGGTGCTAAATTGCCTATATAAGGAAGGTTGTAGTGTTGTCTTAGGTAGTTCGGTACAGTTCTAGGTAGTAGATCTGAGTATTGATTCGAGGCTTTGTCCTACATAATATTGTAAGGGAATGTGCATGTGGCTTTGCATATTGTAATTCTGAAAGTTTGTAATTCCACATTTGTGGAGATAATAAGAAGCTCATTTTCTATTCTTGCATATTGTTGTTGTTGGTCTATTTTTGTTATGTATTTGTGGTATTAAGGGGAGCACCCTTCATCAGTATTTTGGACCACCCCTTAGAGGATAGGAACACCATAGAGATGCTCAATATTATTACCTTGGTTCATTTGAAGGTAGTTGTTTATTTTTTCCTTCATGTTTCAAGGTTCTGTGGTTATAGTATTGCACAACAAGCAGCTCTGTTTCATAGCATAAGACCTATGTTTGCCAATAAGCCTCTTATTGTAGTTTTTAATAAGATTGATTTGCAACCACTAGAGACTACAATCTTGAAGAAGCGGTATATTTTGGAAAATGAAGAGTGAAAAGAAGATGATATTCCTGAGATCATGGATGGACACAATGTTGTAGACTTTATTGATCCAGATATCTTGTAGAGGGTTGAAGAGCTGGAGAGGGAAGAAGGGCTTAGGATGGTAGTTGAGAGTGATGAGGATGATGATATGGGGGAAGTGGAGTTGAATCTTGATGAAAAGGAAACTCTGGCTGCAATTAGGAAGAAGAAGAAGATGCTTATCATCGAACACAAATTAAAGAAGAGTATTGCAGAGAGCACACCTACAATACCAGGGAAGTTTGACAAGAACAAGGAATATGAATTAAACAAAATGGGAAGACATCTTTCTAGCCTAGGCTTGGATCCTTCAACAAATAGCTTGATAATAAATGAAGCAGATGAGAGCTAAGCAATTAGCTTCCAAGAAAAATCTGGTAAATGAACTGTATGTACCCCCAATTCCTATGCCCTTTGCGTGTACCTGAAGGATATATTTGAAACAACAAGGGTAAGGCTTAAAGAAGTTAATTTTGCATCACTAGATAGATCTTTAAGCCTTACCCCTATGTTTCAAATTTATCCTTTGGGTACACACAGAGGCCACAAAAATTGGGGTACGCATAGTTCATTTATGGGATTTTTCTTAGGAAGCTAATTGCTCATCTACCATCTACTTCATTGTTATGAAGCTAATTTTCGTAGGATCCAGGCCTAGGCTAGGAATATGTCTTCCCAAACACATAAAAACATGCACATAAACATCTACATCTAAGAAACATAAATGTAGATATCACAACAGCTCAGAAATGTGTGTGTGAAAATTGTACCTGATCTGTAGACACAACACTTCAGTAAAACATTAGAGGTTAGCTATAATCAAAATCGTGCAAAATTGAAATCTAATCTAACCAAGTGATTTACTGCCTTCTAGTAGGTGCGAGACTAATGTTCTCAGATTATTATCGAGATCAGTGACCTAGACGACACCTAAATGAAAGATTTGAATGCAAAAGATGGATATGAAATTGAATGCAATTAATCTATATTTTTGATATTTTCTATGCAATAAGAATGATAAACTGATATGCTATCTATGCTAGATGAAATTGATATGCTATGAATTGATCTATCCAACAATGATATGCAAAGCTATGAAATTCTATGCTATGATATGAAAAATATGCAATTGAAATTGATCTCACAAAACTTTGAATTCGCAAGTTGATTCTTTCAAGCTCCAATTGTGCAAATTCTCCAAATCTGATATGCTATGATTCCTGTAGAGTAAGTTTGCAATTTGCGAGATGATTGAGAGATGAATTATGAAGAGATGAGCATTGTTTTTATAGAAATCCAAGGCTTTGGAGGTGCATGGGAGAAGCCATAAATCACTCAAATAACTCAGGTTGATTTTTGAGTTATTTTTAAATAAAGAATAATTAACTCACAAAAACATGCAAAAGCTAAGTTTTAACTCAAAATAGAGTTTAGCTTTAATTGATAATTGATAGTTGTCTACTTTTATGATTGTGCATGTTTTATTTATGAATTAATTTAATAATAAAGTGATTTATTTCTAACTTAACTGCTTTTAAAAATAAAACAATTGATTTATGGGTTAATCAATTATTTAATCAAACTTTTATTAAAAATTATATTATTAAATAATGACAACTTGCTTTAATTAATTAAATAAAAATTTAATCAATTATTCATAGGATATTTGGATTTATTGTCAAAATTAAATAATACAATTAATAATAGATAGAATTAAATTTAATTACACAATTAAGTGGCAAGATATTAAATCTAATTAATTAAATATAAAAATATTCAACTAATCAAGCTTTAGGATAAATGTGATTTATTGCCAAATAATTATAAAATTAAAGATAATTAAGATAATTAGGAATATTATTAGGAATATTCCCCGATGCAGAATTTAAGATAATCAATTATGATTCGATGATGTTTAGATGTGCCTTAGATTAGGACTTTGATGTCAATTTCGTTCGAATTGAAGATGTAGGAGATTAATGAACTTATAGCCCATTTTTGGGGTATTACATTTTGCCCCTCTTTGAATTACTGTGCGAAGCGCAGTGGTTCAAAGACAGTCTGTGTTTGATAAAGATATGAAACTGATTCAAAAGATAAACCGATCTCAAGATAGAAACTGATTGAAAGATATTGAGATAGGAGTTGATTGATATTGAATTTGATATGAAGATAATAGGTCCTGAGTGACCAAAGATAATGTTCACTATAGCAGCAATGAACCTATGATTACGAAAAAGTGTCAAAATGCCTAATTCCAAACCTTAGGATTGCAAAGAAGTGAGTGACCCGTTCTAGACTCGATTGTCTTAGCAGAACTAGCAAGTATCACATCTGAATTCTTCAGTTGCCGAAGAACCAAGGAAAGAACACTATGATCTGATGGTTGCAAAAATTGATATAGTTTACAAGATTAGGAGAATACCAGATTGATATGGATCTTGATGAATCTAATATGCCCCAAGTGATGATAGATTTGCCTCGAGTGATGAGGACTTTTGATGAATCAGCGACTAGACCTGATTGATCACTGATGAAAGATATTGATAGACTTGATCGATAGAATTTTGATTTACAGACTTTGAATTGATGTGCAATACCATGTCCCCTTCAGGATTAAAATTAAAATCTGACAAGAAAAGTCAGTGTTGAGAGCTCAGAAACATGTTGATTGATGGTAAAACTGGTTATACACGTTCAAGAGTGCATTTTGCATCGTTTAGAGGTCCTGGAGACCAAGGTTGACTAGGTTTGACCATGAGTTGACCATGGTTGACCAAGTTGAAATTTTGATAGTTTGATGTAAGATAATCAGTTAAGTTGAATACTAGATTTCTGTGATGATTGAAGATTGATTATACAAGCAATTAATAATATGAATGATCTCAAATTTGAATTTTGATCCCGAAAAAGGATTCTACTTGTTGTTTCGTTGGAGGCACCGTCGTGTGAGATTCAGTTCTTGTTAGACTTGAAGATGCGATTTGAAGAATCATTTAAGCATTGAAGTTCATTTAGTCATTGTGAGATCATGCAAACATGCAAAATGCAAAGAGACATGCAAAATGAAATGAGACATGCAAAATGAAATGCAACCTAAGACCTAGGACCTAGTCACTGATCATATGTTGATTTGTTATCATCATTGAACTTTTAGGTAACTGAATAAATCAATAAAATGCCCACTAGCCATGAAACTATAGACATATGAATATCGATTTGTATGCGCAAGAATCAATACAACACCCACTGGTTATACAACCATGGATATATGAATATTGATTTGTTTTCGGAATGTTGGATTAGATATAAGCACCAAGGAACAAATGCCAGGATGACCTGAATATCATGTCTATTTTGATATAGCAATTTGTACAAGCATCAAAACATAAATGTCATGATGACATGAATACACCTTCCATTGCAAACACATCAAACAGTCAAGAGATCATTCTAAATCCAATATAAATTACCCGTAGTGACCCTTTATCGTTCACATCCTTAGGCAAGATCGCGTTTCACAGTAGGAGAAAGAATTCACTTCAAAAAGATAATAGTTAGATCAAACTTCCTTGAATTTTCCAGGTATCAATGGTCGAGGTACGCATGGCCATCCAATTCGAGATAGAGGCTCGTATAGTTGAACACCATTTCAATCTAGAATTTTCAAAGCTGTTAGATTTTCACATACAAGCAAAAAATAAAGAAAAGATTATGCCCCTAGTCATCACTCTCTAAATCCTATAAAGGACATCATCGAAGAGCTCGAAGGGACATAATATGCAAAAATCTCAATGCGAATTAGTAAGCATACAAGGAGATAAAAGCATGAAAAGCACAGATTATTTTTAGTTGAGTTTTGATGCTTGATTGCGTTGTTGTAGATGCAAAATCCTTTCTGGAGACAAGACAGACTTGACTGACTCAACTGGAAGCTTCAAAGGACTCTGACTGGATAGGAAATGTCTAAGATACATGGGAGACCATAGGATATGACATTGATTGCCCCCAAATGTTAAACATTGATAGGATATAGACGCTTGAGCCGATTGGTGTACAGACCGACTTATTGAAAACTAGAAATGTTGAAACAAATTGAGAGATATGTACAAACTAAAGCAAGACTGAAAGCTGGGAAAGACTAAGATTGCACTAATAGATGGAGCATTTGGAACAAGTGGCACCCATTTGCTGAATTTTTACCATCTTGGTAGAGATTCTATTTTTGCTACCAAGGTGCCTATTTCCAGGTTTTCACCAAGGCACTTTTTCTTTTTTTCTTTTTTTTTGTTTATTTTTCATTTTTCAATTTTTTGAATTTTTGATATTTTTTTATTTTTTTTGTGAATCATCAAGGCACCTATTGCTAGGTTTTCACCAAGATGTTCATTTTTTTAGGACTTTTTCTGATTTTTAAGATTTTTTCAGGACATTTACCAAGCACTGAATGCCTTAGGCATAGAATTTCTTCAGATGGAGAACGTTGATTGGTTCTCGGAGCTTTTCTCCTTTAGTCATTGAGAGTTGATACGCACCAGAGCCAAAAGTAGTAGTGATAACAAAGGGACCCAGCCAATTGGGTTTGAACTTCCCCTTGCGTTCTCGATGTGATTGATTTTTAGGATTTTCTCTCAACACTAGATCACCAACCTAAAATTCTCTATGTCAGACTTTCTTGTTGTAGCCTCTAGACATTTTTTCTGATACACTCTGAGATGATCATATGCTACTTGTCTGCGCTCATCTAGTAGTTCCAGTTCTTGTAACCTAGACACTCTGTAGTCTTCATCAGTGACTAGACCATGCATTCTGATTCTGAGTGATGGGATTTCAACCTCAATAGGTAGTACCTCTTCAGACCCATAAACTAAAGCAAAAGGTGTAGCCCTAGTAGATGTTCTGATACTTGTTTTGACACTCATTCTAATACTTGTTTTGATACTAGTTCTAATACTGATTCTGATACTGATTATGATAATTGTTCTGATACTGGTTCTGATACTGATTCTGATAATTGTTCTGATACTGGTTTTGATATTGATTCTGATACTGATTCTGATACTAATTCTGATAATTATTCTGATACTGGTTCTGATACTGATTCTGATACTGATTCTGATACTTGTTCTGATACTAGTTCTAATATTGATTCTGATACTGATTCTGATAATTGTTCTGATACTGGTTCTGATGCTTGTTTTGATACTCATTGTGATACTTATTTTGATACTGGTTGTGATACTTGTTCTAATAATTGTTATGATACTGGTTCTGATACTGATTCTGATAATTGTTCTGATACTAGTACTAATACTAGTTCTGATACTTGGTATACTTGATAGCATCTTTTCCATTGCAAACTCCCAAGTAAGATCATATCGTGCGGTCCCAATGTCTAGCAAAGTGGAGAACAAGACGCATTGACAAGCTGGACAGATGGAAGACAAGAGAATGAAAGAGAATAAAAGGGAGAAATCCTCAAGGGCAAACTCCTCAAGAATACCCAAGCTAGGAAAAAAATTTCATGTAAAGCGCATTTGGACAAGCAATGAAATTCCAGCATAGGAGAAGTCACAAAAGCGTAATTCCAAAGAAGGACAAGATGTAGTCCAAAGGATTAGACATGTCAAGAGGCTTCATAGCACTATGTTTTACTCTTTCTTTCTTTCTTAGATCAAGATCAAAGGGGAAAAGGATAATGAAAGGCTAAAATGATTGGAGAAAGATAAGCATGAAGGCTAAATAGGAAGGGAATGAAAGCAAGATCATCATAAGATAGCTCACAAAATAGTCAAATGTTCATGTATAGATCAACATTGTCAAGATCAAAGAGAGAAGACAGAATGGATAAAATATGTAGAAGAACTACGCATAATGCCTGATTGCCAGGTTTTCATCATGGTACTTATCCAAGCTACCACAAGGAAGTGGTTTTCACCATAGGATGAATTTATTTCTCTTTACTTTTTCTACCAAGGTGCCTGTTTCCAGGTTTTCACCAAGGTACATTTTCAAATTTTTTTTTTCATTTTTATTTCTTTTTGAATTTTTGGAAGAAGGAAAGCTTTTTAGATAATGCTCCTTGAAAGGATAAACCATGATATGCCAAAGATTCAAAATGATATGCTCAAAGATGCTGATAGGGAGAGGGAGATGGAAGAGAAAATGGAGGATAAGGTTTTATGTAAAGCAAGTGAGGTTGGAAGATAGGAGAAATAGGAAAATGAGGAAAAATGATAGAACGTAAAAGGATAATGCATGGAAGGATTGTAAAAAGGTAGGTGGAAAGGAAGGCAAGATCAACGTCAACACATACCTTAAAGAGTGGTGAGAGGATGGAGGAATAGTGAATGAAGAAATACATGAAGGAATATGGTGAATGGATAGCAGAGGTTGTGGTTTAGGTGCATGGAATGGAGGAATGCTTTTGGAAGAAGATGAAGTGGAAGTCTTTGGAAGCTTGAATGTCAACTTAACTTTTTGCTCAACACCAGACTCTTTCAAGAGAGACTTTGGAATCCATATAGCCATAGGCTTTTCATTTCTTTTTGGTAATTGGGAAAGAATATCTTTAATGATGGATTTTGGAACCCATACTTGTCTTGTAATTTTTTTCTTAGATATCTCTTTTGACTTTATGCCTCCGTGTCAATTAGAGGAGACATGGTGATCTTCTTTTTTTTATGGATTCTTGCATTGCTTCTTTTTCTTGTATTGAACATTCAAGTTACTTCCAAAAGACTTGGGATTTGTGGAAGAGGAGGATATGACTGGTTTAGATGGGTGGGTGGATAAAAAAGATTCAAGGGTATGCATCTATGTTGATCTTGAGGAAAGATGGGAGATGGAGGTATGTAAGGACCCAAGATGGATGGTGAATTAGGAGAGTTAGGAGGAGAAAGTGAAGGGACATAAGGACCCAAGATGGAAGGGAGGCATGAAGCCCTTAGTAGTGGTGGAAGAGGTCCAAGGATGGAAGTGGAAGATGCAAAAGGATAATCAATAAGTTCATCAACATCTATATGACAACCAAGGATATCAACATCTTTAGAGTGAGCATTAAAATTTTCAATAGAATCATGGACATCTTGAATATGAGCACCTTCTTTGATAGGATTGTTCAAAGCTTGCAAATACTTAGGAAGAGTAGAAAGTGGAAGTGAACATGGAGTGGTAGAACAAGAAGATGAAAGACTTTGATCTTGACAAGGATCTTTGGATAGCACAAGCACATAATTTTTCTCTTGATTGTCAATGGGAATAACATTGGAAGTAACAACACCATTTTTACCAACCTTAATGGAAGTATCATCTTTGGAAAGTGCAAGTGTAGTAAGGTCATTTTGATTGTCAATAAGCTCAACAGTGTAAGTAATAGCTTGATCTTGCTGAGGAGAAAACTTAAGACATGGTGGAATGCATGAAAAAGGGTGTGTAGGATCAAAAGAACCCTGAGGTAGATAAGAGACATCGAAAAAAGGAGTGGATGACATGGAGAGTTCTTGATCTTGATCTTTTTTTATGTTATTTTCTTTATCATTTCTAGAATCCTCTTGACATGAAGCCACTTCTGAGGACAAGGAAGCATGTTGGGATTGTATGGATGACTTGGGAAGAGATGGTGGAGGACTAGTTGAAGTAGGCATTGTAGCATGTGAAAGCATAGGCTCTTTAGGTTTAGCATTATTGAAAGTATTTGCAACCAAGTGAAGGTTAGCTTGAGTTTCTTTAAGAGGTAGCCCTGGAGGATAACTATAGGGAACCGCATGAAAAGTATCAGGGCTTGTATCAGATGAAGTTTCTGTGAAAGATTTGAAAGACTCAGAAGCTTTAGGAAATGTACGGGTATTGGAGGAAGTAGGGGATGGAAGGGAACCATCACTAGACAAAGGTAACATTAACATGACCTTGCTTGAGAAGATAGTCTTTATTTTCAGTAGGAGAGTCTTTAGGAGAAGGACTCTTATAATATTGACGTTTCAAGCTAGCATGATGTATTTTATAGTCCTCAGTAGTAGTAGATGGATCATCATCAAGGTATTGTCCACAAAAGCCATCAAAATCTCTTCCAAAATTAGAATCATATGGATCACCATCATGATCTATCCAATGTCACGGCCCATTTGTAGTAAGTAGGAATGAACGATGAGGAGGACTCTTAGGAACAGAGGTGTCATAGGTATCATTACATTGTCTGTCGTCATAGTCATCATAGTCTCCAAAGCTAGATGTGTCACTCTCCGTTGAAGAGGTATCATATTGCTCAAATTTTGTTTGGGGGCATGGTGACATGTACAAGTCTTTATCAAATGGAAAAGAGTATAGAGGTTCCTTTTCTTTCTTAAGTTTGTCAAGCTGGACTTGCATAGCTTGCAGCTGCTTCATCATAGCAGCGATCAGAATTTCTTCCTCATGTGTACTAATTTTTTGAGACATGTGTACTGATTTTCAATAGCTACTAATTTGTTCTTGACACAATGATATTTTTGACAGATTCTGGAACTAGGCTGGGAATATTGGATATCTTGCAATTTGACAATTTCTGACAACTCTCTCAAAAAAAATTTCAAACGACACTCTACAGACTCGTATGACACTGGGTAGTCTATGAAATGACAGTTGCTAAACTCGTACGACAGTTGGGTAGCAATGAAATGAAAGTTGACAAAACACGTACGATAGTTGCTAATAGGGTTTTGACTTTCTTGAATTTGCTAGTTTGAAAACTCGTACGACACTGGGTTCTCAATCGTACGACAAATGGGCAATACTAAAATGACACTTGACAAAACTCATATGACTTTCTGACCTCCTGAGATGACTTTTGACTCCAGAAAGGAATTTGACTTAAGATGTTGCAAAATTTAAGGTTTTCAGTTTTGGATTGTTTGCAAATTGTACTGTCCAGATTTTGAAGGTTATACCAGATTTGATCATTTTTAATAGCCAAGTAGATAAACAAGCACGCAGAACAGTAAGCAAGTGATTCCAAGCACGTCTAAAAATAATGAACAAGGGCAAAAGAAACCTTGCGCATGAACAATCAAGTGACCAAATTGTGCTAATCCCTAAGAGTACTAATTGTGTATGTTCTGAAAAGTTTTGCAATAACACACATATACCTGAAAGTGAAAAATTGGCCTCTCTAGGGTTTTTAGTAATGGTTTGACTCTGCAACTTTTATGATCCAAAGGGGTGAACTCCAATCCCGGTGCACTAGGGTTTTGACACAGTCCGAGAACTTAATCTTCAAGATCTGCTAGGGAGATCTGAAAACCCAACAATGAACCATACCCGTGGAGATTTCTTCCACAAGGACATTTATATAGCGGCTGTCACTACCATGGTGAAAATGGCTATTACCGCTTGAGGTTCCATCACCGCAGTTTGCCCTGTGAAGGGATTGTCAGCTACGGTTAACCCTCTCTAAAGGTGACTCAGATTTATACCACAAGGGGACTTGGCTCCAGATTCAAGGTTTTGACACCTCTTCACTTTTAACCCAAACAAAGCAAGTAGATTAATCCGACATGCTAAAAAAAAATTTTGCTTCACCAAGGTCTATGATGCCAACTCCACATGATCTATCAACCTCTCCGGGGAGAGAATGTATCAATCAATAAGAGAAGACACACTAACTAATTTTGATTCACCAAAGCTCGTGATATCAACCCCACGTGATCTATCAACCTCTCCGGAGAGAGAATGTGTCGATCAATAAGAGAAGACTCACTAACCAAGTTGAATGTGAAATGCACTAAGTATCCTCCCTACCTACAAGGCTTCTGTCATCAAGAAATATTTCTCTAGGAATCCAATCTCTCAAGAATCATGAATAGTGTTCATAGGGCCTAATTACTATGTGAGCATAGATATATTCCTGAAAGCAAATCTACCAAAAGTACCCAAAAAGCAAAAAGAGGAACACTTAACGCTTAAAGCAAATATGAGATGAGTCCACAAGGTGGAACATTTAACACCTCACACAAGCTGAAAATGAGTCCCCAACTTAGAAAACAAGTGAGTTCTTAAAAGCACAAAAGGGTTGCCAAGTGGAACACTTAACGCTTCTGTCCTGCTGACCCCTCCCCTTTATGGCGCTGAGATTGCAACCACGGGGCAGAAATGAGGGGCCGGCAGATTAGCAAGTGCAATAACCCAAGATAGCAATCAAGATCAATCACAAGTATTCTAAGACTACTTAATGAATCCTTAAGGGATCACAACCTAGTATCAAATTATGCAAGTGTGTAGAAATAGATCAAAAACATGAAAAGATGCACACAAGCTTGACACGTGAGAGATTTATTTTAAGTCCAAATCAAAATATTTTCAGAACAAGGAGAATACCTCATGATCCTTGCAACGTGCTTAGTAGATTTTACCTGATATTTAGCAATTTTTGTTGAGCTTTACTATGCAAGCAAGCTACGAACTCTCCAACAAGCCAACAAGCAAACAAGATATGCAAGGTATATTCAACTTATGAAAACCCTAGGGTTAGATCTAAAAATCAATTTTTATGAGCAATAATAACCAAAAATTAATCCAAATGACAACTCATATCATGCATTGAATCATATAAAAAATAAGTGCATACCCATCACAAAATTTTAATTTTTTTGTACTACATTTGACCTCGTCAACAAGATCTAATTTTTTTTATATGATTTTGGTCACAAAAATAGAAATTCAGAATAGAGACCCCTAATAAAAAATAGAGATCTTTCCAAA
Source organism: Chamaecyparis obtusa (assembly GCA_027943335.1). Lineage (NCBI taxonomy): Eukaryota > Viridiplantae > Streptophyta > Pinopsida > Cupressales > Cupressaceae > Chamaecyparis > Chamaecyparis obtusa. Next base: position 1,275,931 of record BSBK01001906.1, read on the forward strand.
AATGTAAAAATTTTTAAAAAATTTCTTCATTTGTGCCCTAGAGACCCATTTTATCAAAACAGACCAGTTTTTATAAATTGACTATTTGAGCTACTATATCATATCCAAATTTAAAACACAAAGAATGGACCCCTTGTATAATTTGAAGAGCTTTCCGAAAATGTAAAAAATTTTAAAACATATTCTGATTTGCGCCAAAAATTAATTTTTTATGAAAAATTAAAAAAAATTATTAAAAATTCAAAACAATTTAGAAAATTTTGAATTTTTTATTGTAGCTTCCCTGATATGTCACCAATTTGCCAAAATAATTTCAGAGCAAAAATCTAAGCTGTTTGGGAGATAAAATTAAATTTTTGAAACTTTAGGGTTTTAGCTCCAAGAATCAAAATCAGCATGCAAAGGTGGGTGGCCCCACGGTGGGCGCCAGAAATGTGTGTGTGAAAATTGTACCTAATCTGTAGACACAACACTTCAGTAAAATATTAGAGGTTAGCTATAATCAAAATCATGCAAAATTGAAATCTAATCTAACCAAGCGATTTACTGCCTTCTAGTAGGTGCGAGATTAATGTTCTCATATTATTATCGAGATCAGTGACCTAGACGACACCTAAATGAAGGATTTGAATGCAAAAGATGGATATGAAATTGAATGCAATTAATCTATATTTTTGATATTTTCTATGCAATAAGAATGATAAACTGATATGCTATCTATGCTAGATGAAATTGATATGCTATGAATTGATCTATCTAACAATGATATGTAAAGCTATGAAATTCTATGCTATGATATGAAAAATATGCAATTGAAATTGATCTCACAAAGCTTTGAATTCGCAAGTTGATTCTTTCAAGCTCCAATTGTGCAAATTCTCCAAATCTGATATGCTATGATTCTTATAGAGTAAGTTTGCAATTTGCGAGATGATTGAGAGATGAATTATGAAGAGATGAGCATTGTTTTTATAGAAATCCAAGGCTTTGGAGGTGCATGGAAAAAAGCCATAAATCACTCAAATAACTCAGGTTGATTTTTGAGTTATTTTTAAATAAAGAATAATTAACTCACAAAAACATGCAAAAGCTAAGTTTTAACTCAAAATAGAGTTTAGCTTTAATTGATAATTGATAGTTGTCTACTTTTATGATTGTGCATGTTTTATTTATGAATTAATTTAATAATAAAGTGATTTATTTCCAACTTAACTGCTTTTAAAAATAAAATAATTATTTTATAGGTTAATCAATTATTTAATCAAACTTTTATTAAAAACTATATTATTAAATAATGACAACTTGCTTTAATTAATTAAATAAAAATTTAATCAATTATTCATAGGATATTTGGATTTATTGTCAAAATTAAATAATACAATTAATAATAGATAGAATTAAATTTAATTACATAATTAAGTGGCAAGATATTAAATCTAATTAATTAAATATAAAAATATTCAATTAATCAAGCTTTAGGATAAATGTGATTTATTGCCAAATAATTATTAAATTAAAGATAATTACAATAATTAGGAATATTACTAGGAATATTTTCCGATGCAGAATTTAAGATAATCAATTATGATTCGATGATGTTTAGATGTGCCTTAGATTAGGACTTTGATGTCAATTTCGTTCGAATTGAAGATGTAGGAGATTAATGAACTTATAGCCCATTTTTGGGGTATTACAAGAAACATAAATGTAGGCATCATGGTCATAATTTTTTGCAGACAACATAATTGAGTTGTATACCCAGACGATGCAAAGAAACTACTACTCTTTTGGTTCTAGAGGAGTAGTGGTTGCTTTGCATCATCTGGGTATACCACTAAAGTATGTTGTCTCAAAAAACTTGTGACCATGATGTCTACATTTATGTTTCTCAACTATTGTGTCCTGGGACCCCTTATGACCCTTTATGACCTCTAAGAATACACATCTTAGAGGTCTTAAAATTTCATAAAGGGTCATAAGAGGCTCCTAGGAGGGGCCAGATGAGCTTCCACCTTCACGTGGTTGGCCTTGTTAAGTAGAGAATGTTAAACTATTCTTGAAACAAAGAGAAGCTTAATAATTTAAGTTCTTAGTCCACGGAGATGGTGAAAAATGATGAAAACCAATGCTAGAGAGTTTTTAGATACTGAGAAGATGTATAGGTAGTGGAGGCCAAAAGGGATTTTTGTGGAGATTTGCTAGATGTGGAGATTTTCTAGAGAGGGTTTCCAAATTGAGTACCAGTGTAGAGATGATGATTTAGTACTACGTCTATAAAACCTTCACAAATATCCCTTTTTTGGCCTCCACTCATACCTCTTCTTAGAATCTAGAAACTTTGGATATTGTTTATCATCCATGCATGAAATGTTCTAGTGATCGTATAAAATTACTTTTGCGGGACTGGGATCAATTATGAGAAGGTAAACAACAAGATAATTTTATTGTATCTTTCATTTCTTTTATCCATTCATATTTTCTACATTCTCTTATATTGGATATTGTGCAGTGTACATAAAGGCAAGGCGGTGATTATTATCAACGATTGACAAGTATAAGTCTTCTAGCCCTTACCCAGTAGCTAGGACTAAAGATAGAAAAGCTCAAGAGACCATCATAGTTGGTCTCTGTCCTTGGTCCATATACTGACAAAACATTTTACATTTCATTAGCTCATCAAATGAGGTGATTTGAAAGAATTTAATGGATGATATTTTCATGTATAATGTATATTATTTTAGTTTGATGATGAAAAAATTTATATACATTGAGCATAGCCATAAAGAAGCATCCCCTCCCATGGCTTGAGTAATGTAGGTCATGGGAGTACATGCTTCTTTATGGTTGTTCTCATAGTATACAAGTGCGCGGAGTCAATAAATTCATGCAATGTCAACTTAAATAATATAGGTTATCATGAAAATATTCTATTAAAATTATTTCAAATCCCCTCATTTTATGAGCTAATGAAATGTAAAATATTTTATTAGTATATGGACCAAAGATGGAGACCAACTATGATGGTCTCTTGAGCTTTGTTATTTTTACTATGCTAATCCATCATTTTTTTGATAGGTAGTAATCCTTTTTTGACAGAAGAGTTATTCCTCCAATGGCTACTCATGTTGGAACTTGATTACCTATCATCAGATAGTCCATAGCTAACCATTGGTGGGACCCCAATCTGACAGATTGGTGCGACGGGAAGGCTATACCTCTAACTGTGTGTGTGAAAATTGTACATGATCTGTAGACACAACACTCAGTAAAACATTAGAGGTCAGTGATAATCAAAATCGTGCAAAATTGAAATCTAATCTAACCAAGTGATTTACTGCCTTCTAATAGGTGCGAGATTGATGTTCTCATATTGTAATCAAGATTAGTGACCTAGACGACACCTAAATGAAGGATTTGAATGCAAAAGATGGATATGAAATTGAATGCAATTAATCTATATTTTTGATATTTTCTATGCAATAAGAATGATAAAAACCGATATGAATCTATGCTAGATGAAATTGATATGTTATGAATTGATCTATCTAACAATGATATGTAAAGCTATGAAATTCTATGCTATGATATGAAAAATATGCAATTGAAATTGATCTCACAAAGCTTTGAATTTGCAAGTTGATTCTTTCAAGCTCCAATTGTGCAAATTCTCCAAATCTGATATGCTATGATTCCTGTAGAGTAAGTTTGCAATTTGCGAGATGATTGAGAGATGAGTTATGAAGAGATGAGCCTTGTTTTTATAGAAATCCAAGGCTTTGGAGGTGCATGAGAAAAAGCCATAAATCACTCAAATAACTCAGGTTGATTTTTGAGTTATTTTTAAATAAAGAATAATTAACTCACAAAAACATGCAAAAGCTAAGTTTTAACTCAAAATAGAGTTTAGCTTTAATTGATAATTGATAGTTGTCTGCTTTTATGATTGTGCATGTTTTATTTATGAATTAATTTAATAATAAAGTGATTTATTTCCAACTTAACTGCTTTTAAAAATAAAACAATTGATTGATGGGTTAATCAATTATTTAATCAAATTTTTATTAAAAACTATATTATTAAATAATGACAACTTGCTTTAATTAATTAAATAAGAATTTAATCAATTATTCATAGGATATTTAGATTTATTGTCAAAATTAAATAATACAATTAATAATAGATAGAATTAAATTTAATTACACAATTAAGTGGCAAGATATTAAATCTAATTAATTAAATATAAAAATATTCAATTAATTAAGCTTTAGGATAAATGTGATTTATTGCCAAATAATTATAAAATTAAAGATAATTATGATGATTAAGAATATTCCTAAGAATATTCCCCAATGCAGAATTTTAAGATAATCAATTAAGATTCGATGATGTTTAGATGTGCCTTAGATTAGGACTTTGATGTCGATTTCATTCGAATTGAAGATGTAGAAGATAAATGAACTTATAGCCCATTTTTGGGGTATTACACTAACAGGTACTCCTATCGGACATCTACTGAATATCCATCGCCTTTCCAACTGATGAAATGTCGTAAGAAGAATTTTTTGACAGATCGGTCCCATAGTAAAATTCCTATTTATGTGGCCAATTCCAATGGGTAGTGATGTTGGAATATCAACGGTTATCACTTCCATCACCATTTCCAACGCAAAAATGCTGACAGATAGATGTGTCATAGTTTCAACAAATTTTCGTTGAAAATTTGACAAATGGCCGTCAGAATTTGGCCTCAAATGTACTAGTGTTTGGTTCTAATTCAGTTCCAATGTTGATCTTTTCTATCGATTCTATCAGAATAGGTGATCTCTCCTCATAATGTTCGGGAAAAGTATCCAACCTCTCTTCCTTAGGTGCCACAATTGGGTTTTCACCTTCGAAATGTTCTTTATTTCTTTCTCTTTTTGGTCTAATACTACCACCTTGTGGTTTTCACCATTAGACTCTTTCAACTTTTTATTTTTTTCATTTTTTTCTCTAATTTTTGAACTAAGAGATTGGATACTTTCCTTCATTATTTCTTCTTGATATTCATTGGTAGAAGAAGTAGTGCAGGGGAACCTCACCATTTGCTCATTATTATAATATTGATGTTTGAATTTCATGGAACCATGTCAAGAAATGGTTTATTTAGTACTTTGTATTGTAATGTATTTAAAGTGGATGGATTATATTATATTTGTAACCAAACATGGAATAGGAATGTGATGGGTCATCGGTAGATGGATACTTCTTGTAATTGTCCAAGAATATCTATAAAATAGACAGATAATGTAATCGAATAGATATATAAAGGTTACGATGAATAGAGGATTGAAGAGAAGAGAATCCAAAATGGCTCTCTAGCAGCCATGCTTTTGTAATTGCAAGCTTATGTTAAAGATTTACTTTATGTGGGTTATTGTTGTATCATCTTAAAATGGAAGCACTTCCATGATAAGAGCATTCAACCCTCTGAGTAAGTGATTTGGGGTCATGTTAAGCACCTTGACTAGGTCTTTTCATGTATTTGGCTTTCTCCCCGCTTTCCACTTCTTCTCCGCACTTGATTTCTTCATTCTAGGTGAAATTAGGGTTAAGGTCTTAAGGATTTTCTTGATTTTCCCTCTTCTATGGCTCTATTTTCTAGGTAGGGTTTAGAAATGAGACCTCCTATTCCTTCATCACATCAAACAAAAGATTTTATGTATGTTCCTGACACTGGGTCCTATTTAGATATCAATTTCTAAGTTTCTGGCATCTCCTGGAACCTCTGTTGCAAATCATGACAAAGTTAGGGTTTGAGGTCAAAGTCAACCTCAACCCTAACTAGGTCAAGGTCGACCTTGACCTTGACCTCTTCCCACTAGGATTTCAAATTGTCATCTATCAGCAATTTGGCTTTTGGGATAATTATTTCTCCGCCTCTGGGTCGGCTGTTTTTGGCTCCGAAATGGTAAATCCTTTAATTGTATTTAATCAAAGTATATTTTATAAAGGTGAGGACTTAATTGGGATTTAATTCTCTAAGGTGGCCCATCTAGAGGAGTGTTCCCTAGATCACTATAAAAGGAGGCCTTCCTCTCTCATTTTGACATCAAGTTTTCTCAATCAAGTATCTAGAGCTCTCAAGTGCAAGCAAGTCTTCAAGCATTCAAGTGTTCAAGTATTCATCCATCAAGGAGTTCCATTGTTAGCTATTGAAGGATTCATCTTTTTGGAGCCCCCTTGAAGATTCATCCTTCTCCATTCATTCAAACCTTCTCATATGCAAAGATCAAATCAAGATTGGTGTTGAAGATCAAAATACCATTGATTGGAGACATCCTACATTCATTGAAGCATTCGTACTTGTGGATTTAAGGATTTGAATCCTCTACAAGGACTTCAACATAAGTGAGGTGATTTTTTTCAATTACTTTGTTTATGCACAATATATTTCAATTCAATTTTAAGGTTAATTCCTATAGAAAGTTCATACAGAAGCTAGAATTTAGCACTTTCCAGATCTACCCTAATTCAAGGTTAGTATTTGCACTTCAATTATTTCAGATTTAAGCTTAATCCAACTATAGGGAAGTATATGGTTTCTCTCTCTCTTTCATATTCTTCATAGATTGATTCAATTGTGTATTAACCTCTTGGTTGATCAAATTGGATCTCTCCTTTGGGAATTTGGCTTTAGGAGTGAATCTTACATTTTCCCCACACACTTACACAAATAGAGGTGATTCCAAATTACTTCTATTCATTTTGGTGAACCCGACTAGCTTACTCTCTTTCTTTTTGGTGTTAGATTTTCTTTTATCTTGTTAGTATTAGATTTTTCCTTTGTGATTGATCTTGCATGCTAATTAGATTTCATATTCATGCTTTATGTGTTCTTAGTTTAGTTTTTTTGCATTATATTGGTTTATGAGCTTTACTAACACTAGTCCTACTTATAACATTCCGGTTAGAAGAAGTCATAGACTCATGGGTGCCTTTGAGCCTGAATCTTCTCCTTTCCTTAGGATCCCTGATGATAACTTGATTCTTCATGATTCTAATCCTACTATGGAGTAGAACTCTTCTCACTCATCTCATGATGAGGATGATGCTTTAAGGGTTCCTCCTGAATAAGTCCAAAAACTTTCCACTGAACTTGATAAAATGGGTAATTGGCTTCTTCAAGAAAACCATAGTCAAGATTCTATTCAAGCTATAGAGGCTCTTAAGAAAGTTCTCCGTGATAGTAATCAAGGTGTTAACCTCTTGCATGGTATTACTCATCTTGTGCATTCCAATGTTAAACCTTTAACTCAAGAGGCTCAAGATTTAGGTTTCACTACTCCTATCACTAGTGTTGAACCTCCTTCTAATCCTTTACCTAGTATTCCTATCTATACTCCTCCTTTGGTGACTCTGATGGTTCCCTCTGTTCCTATGAGTGTTCCTCCCGTGTCCCTTCCTACATCACAACCTTCATATCATAATATTCCTTTTACTTATTCCAATCCGCTTCCAATTGTAGTTCCTAGTGTTCCTCTAGTTGTATCCTCTATTCCTGTAGCTTCTTACACTTTACCTAGTGTGTCTAATGTTGCTACTCCTCGTATTTCCTATAATGATTCCACCATCATCAATTTGTCTCAAACTATATCATCCTTACAAAAACAACTTGCTTCCTTAACTCAAAACAAGTTTAGTATTCCTACATGTGACATGGGAAGTCCTTTGTCTAGGGATATTATCCAAACTCCTATTCCTCAACAAGTCGATATGCCTCATCTTGAGAATTATAATGGAAAGGGAGATCATATTCATCATGTTAAAAAATTCCAAATCCTTTGTAGTGATTATGCTCATGACCATAGGATTTTAGCCAAACTATTTTCTCGAACCTTTCATGACAAGGCCTTACAATGGTATTGTTCTTTGCCTCCTTATTCAATTGATTCCTTTCCACAGCTTGCTAATGCCTTTATTCAACAATTTCAAAACAATATTGGCCCGCAAGTGTCTTTGACTAATTTAATGCATTGTAAACAAGGTGCTAAAGAAAAGTTAACTAAATTTATTGGTAGATTTAAGCATTTGCATGCTCAGATTTCTTATCCTATTCTTGATATTGATATTTAACGTATGTTTATTTCAAATTTGCAAAAGGATATTAGAGATAAGATTCTACTTACTGAATTTACCTCTTTTCAACAACTTTGTGCAGTGCTTCATCATTATCAATTACAAGTGAGTCAGTTTGAGAGCAACACTCCAATGTCTCATGTTCCCATTGATAAGAGTGATGTTGCTCCTAATCCAAACAAGTTTCAAAAATTCAACAATTATGTCAAGATAAACAAACAAGCGAATGCAGTTGCTAATCAGGTTGATGTTGCATCTCATAATGCCACTTTTGCATCCACTGCTTTTTGATTAAATCATACGTTTACTCCTCTTTCTGAAACTTTACATGCTATTATGAATAGGTTGTTAGCTGCTAATATGATTACTTTACCTCCTATTCAACCTCTTTTACCTACTATGATTGCATCTAAATCTTTTGATCAAATTGCTTTTTGTCAATATCATCATCAAAATGATCATGATACTGAGAGATGTTATTTTTTAAAACATAAGGTCCAAGATCTCATTGATGCTAAAGCTTTATTTGTTGATAATCTAGATAGTAGTGGGAATCAATCTATCTCTCCTCCTAATTAGAACCTTCAAATCTATATGAATCCCTTACCTACGCATGATACTAATACTATTGCTCAACCATCTACTTAGGAACTTGTGTATGATTCCAAGATGGATGATCTTACTCATGTTGTTAATCAAGTGGAGCATGTTGATCTATCTATATCTCCACCTCAATCTCAACTTCAACCTTAACCTTCACCTCAAGTTCAATCTCAACCTCAAGTTAAACCTAAACCTAAAGTGAAACCTCAAACTAAACCTCAACAACAATTCAAGAATAAAAGACCTCGGGAACTTTTTATTACCTTTGATGACTCTGAGATTATTAAGGCTCCTGATGGTCCCCTTTACATTGCTGCTAGGGTTGCTCAGATACCTACTCGTGGTTGTCTTGTTGATCCTACCTCCTTAGTTAATGTTATCACTGAAGAAAATCTCTTTATGAAAAGCTTACAATGTGACTTCTAGGATACATTAGATGTGTGGATTCAAACTTGTAATGGTTTTCTTTATCCCTCATTTGGTTCTATTACTTTACCAGTTGAAATTTTTGGAAAACTTGTGAACACTACCTTTGTTGTGGTTCCTACTTTCGATCAATTTCAAGTTAAGCTAGGTTTGCCTTGGTTAACTGCCATGCATGTTGTTGCTTCACCTATACATAAGTGTCTTAAGTTCATTCATGATGGTGAAGTGAAGATGATCAATCATAGTCTATATCAACCTTCTAGGCCTAGAGATTGTGCTACTCTAGATTTCTTTTGGCCTTCCTTACCTCATTCATGTCCTCCTCACCCTGATAATCTTTCTCAATCGTACCAAGCTTATAAGCATCATAAGATTCTTGAATTAAGCATACCTCCTATGGATCTTAATCATGGTCTTTTACCTACACCTTCGATACCTCCTTCAACTATGGCTTCTTGTTCTATTAATCAAGTTCCTCCTATTAAATCTATCAAAGATCCTATGATTGCTCCTCCTATGGCTGATAATCCTATTGATCTTCCTACAGAACCTATGAAGGATCCTACGATTGTTCCTCCTAGTTCTCAACCTATTTCAAATAAATCAAAATGTAATCGATCTACTAATGAACGTCGTAAAAAGCATCATGATCATGCTAAAGCTAAAAGATCTCTACTTTCTATGGATACAGCTATGCATAATGTTGTTACTAATAATGATGTTCACATGCATGATTATGATGATTCTATTCATATCTTAGATCCTATTTTGATTAATTTGGATGACGAAGATACTCTTAATGATACTGATAATGTTACTAATGAATATGAGACTATTGACATTGACATTGATTTGTCGAATATGCTTTCATCTCAATTAACTCTTACACCTAGTATCAACCATAGTGATTCTCAACAGGATCCTTGTTTGGAACTAGCTATCATTCCTACTGCGTTGGATATAGTCCCTCTTGTGAGTTACCCACCTACCCTAAATGATATAAAACAAGATGGGAAAAGTAGGTGGCACGCTTGATCAACTTATCCTTCACGGTATTTTTTTGTGTGTTTGCCTACTGTACTGTGCTTCTCCCGTGATGTGATTGCTAAATGTTGTTAGATTCTTTTATACGATCCTTGTTACTCAATTGGTACAAGGTGATGAAGGAATCAAAATTGTTGTTCAAATTCCTCTATATGTATCTCTATTCTTCTATGCGTTATTCAATGTTATGTTGTAACTGTGCTATTGTTTGTAAATGTTTCCTTGTGTAATCTGCTTGGATTTGAGATATGGTAGCACTAAATCTTTTTGGTCTCCATGTCATGGTCTGAAAAGATTCTTCTTCATATATCTTATGTGATCTTTCCTCCTTTCTGATTGTAGTTCTACTTCCTTTGGGGAATGATGTCAATTCATTTGCAATAATATCATATATATATTATCTTATGATCATATTGACCCCATGGTAGGTAGATCCCTTCCATGTTCTTTGTATGTTTCTGTGTTATTTCCCTTGATTTGTCTTCATGTAGGGGCATCTCAATGTGGAAATGTAATCAGTGGAGTTTTTTGTGTTTTCGTTAAAGCCATTGCTCCTATTAAAGTGTCAGCAATGCCTTTAACGTGGGGGCATACACTCTACTCACTTATTACACACACGCACTTATGAAAAAAACTCAAAACATGCTAAATCTTCTAAAGGTAACACACATAAGTTGCTAAATCCTAAGGAAGACACGCACTTTAAATTTACTTTTCAATATTTCTTTTTGGATTAAGAACTAATCCTTAAAGTATGGATTTATATTAGGATCTCTTGATCCCTCCAGTTTCAAATACACATATATTGTGATCCCTTAAGGTTGGAAGTGTCCTTAAGATTGGATCTCTTTTGTTTTTTGTTTTTATTCTTATGGAATAGAATATTCCTAAGGATAAATCCTTGATGGGTTTACTAGTGAGTAGCCACATTCACTAGGTGGTTCAATTCCATCTTTCCAGTTGCACCTTTTTCCTATGTGGTTCACAATAGGACGTAAGTTCTCATTGGGCAAGGTAATCACACTTTTTTTTTTCTCTTTAGAGATGTCTCTCTTACCTGTGATCTAAGAGTCGATGAAGACTTGAGTCCCTGGGGGCTTGGGGATTTCTCTTTGTCCCTTAGATTACAATAAGATTATCTTGTTATTTTTATCTCCTTTACCAAGAGTTTGCATCGAGTCCATACTCTTGCTAAAGTGGGGGCTTAATGTATCATCTAAAAATAGAAGCACTTCCATGATAAGAGCATTTAGCCCTCCGAGTAAGTGATTTGGGGTCATGTTAAGCACCTTGACTAGGTCTTTGCATGTATTTGGCTTTCTCCCCAATTTCCACTTCTTCTCCGCACTTGATTTCTTCATTCTAGGTGAAATTAGGGTTAAGGTCTTAAGGAATTTCTTGATTTTCCCTCTTTTATTGCTCTATTTTCTAGGTAGGGTTTAGAAATGAGACCTCCTAGTCCTTCATCACATCAAACAGAGGATTTTCTATCTATTCCTGACACTGAGTCCTGTTCAGATATCAATTTCTAAGTTTCTGGCATCTCCTAGAACCTCTGTTGCAAATCCTGACAAAGTTAGGGTTTGAGGTCAAAGTCAACCTTGACCCTGACCTCTTCCCGCCAGGATTTCAAATTGTCATCTGTTGGCAGTTTGGCTTTCAGGATAATTATTTCTCCACCTTCGGGTCGGCTATTTCGGGCTCCAAAATAGTAAATCCTTTAATTGTATTTAATCAAGGTATATTTTCTAAAGGTGAGGACCTAATTGGGATTTAATTCTCTAAGGTGGCCCATCTAGAGGAGTGTGCCCTAGATCACTATAAAAGGAGGCCTTCCTCTCTCATTTTGACATCAAGTTTTCTCAATCAAGTATCTAGAGCTCTCAAGTGCAAGAAAGTCTTCAAGCATTCAAGTGTTCAAGTATTCATCCATCAAGGAGTTCCATTGTTAGCTATTGAAGGATTCAATCTCTTTGGAGCCCCCTTGAAGATTCATCCTTCTCCATTCATTCAAACCTTCTCATATGCAAAGATCAAATCAAGATTGGTGTTGAAGATCAGAATACCATTGATTGGAGACATCCTACATTCATTGAAGCATTCTTACTTGTGGATTTGAGGATTCGAATCCTCTACAAGGACTTCAACATAAGCAAGGTGATTTGTTTCAATTACTTTGTTTATGCATAATATATTTCAATTCAATTTCAAGGTTAATTCCTAAACTGGGGTTTGACTAAGGCAAACCCCCCATACAACCAAAAATCCCCATTTTCTTGTAGGTATAGGTGTGAAATCTTAGATTTGAGAGCGAATTTGGATACCCTTTTTAGCAATCTTTCAGGATCTACGAACAAAATCGAAATCAGACTTCAAATAAATAATGTGGTCTTTGACCTTTTAAAAGGTCAAAGTCGACCTGTGTGAATTTGGAGAAAAGATTTTTGGGTTTTTTCCGCCTCGACATTTCCAGTCCAGTACAAGTGACAAAATCTTCAAAAAGTTCATACAGAAGCCAGAATTCAGCATTTTCCAGATCTGCCCTAATTCAAGGTTAGTATTTGCACTTCAATTATTTTAGATTTCAAGCTTAATCCAACTATAGGGAAGTATAGGGTTTCTCTCTCTCTTTCATATTCTTCATAGATTGATTTGATTGTGTATTAACCTCTTGGTTGATCAAATTGGATCTCTCCTTTGGGAATTTGGATTTAGGAGTGAATCTTACATTTTCTCCACACACTTACACAAATAGAGGTGATTCCAAATTACTTCTATTCAATTGTAATTTGTTCTCTTTGGTGTTGATAGATGTGCTTATTATTATTAAGATAGTGGGAGTCATTCGTAGTATGTAATGCATTTAGTTTTTAATAAATGATTATTCGATCAACTAATGTTACAAATTCTTTGAGTTGTTTTGTTTTATGCTAATGTTCTGATGTAAGTCGGGTTCACAGACTCATGCAAATGTAGATTGACTTGAAAGTTTTGTTTGGTTGGATGTTATTTTTTTCGTAGTTCAATTTTGATGGAATGAATCTAGTTTGTAATAGTCTCGATTTGGGGATGTTTGAATAGAGTATATCAGTTTGGTGATATGCACCAAATTCTCATGATAGTCTTGATTTGGGACCAATGGAATCATTCTGTTTAGCAACGTATTGATTCAAAAGTTGTTTGTTCATTCTTGAGTTTAACTAAATCTGAAATGGTTTCTTAGAACCGTTACATTACAGCTCATGGTGGTTTCAAAACATGAAAAAGATGTCAGGGAAGTTGGTGAGTTTGTCTTTCCCCACGAAGAGACTGTGGGATGGCATGTTTGACAATCATCTTGGAGAAGGGACCCAAGAAGGAGAATTTTATGTTGCAGAATTATTTGTATTCAGAATGAACCAAAAGATATCAAAGAAGAGTATTGTGTATTGAACTTGGCATTTGTAAATGGAGGAAAGGTGGCGCATTCGGCTGTGATGGAACCACATGGTTGTGAAGTGCAACCTCAGCCATATGCAGAACATGAAATGAGCATTGAATATAACTATGGGTGAGTTAATTCAAAGACTATGAAGGAAAGTATTATTCAGTTAATATTAATGGAATTTTGGGAGAATATGAGCCTCTAAATCGGTGTCTTGAAGAAAAAGAAAGTAAAGAATATGCAGGTTTAAGAATACCATCAATGCCCTCTGCATCAAGTGGCATCAAAGCTCATAAGATTCTAAGTGTGTAGATGGATAGAATCTACACCAGGTAGTGTTGGGTTGTTTTGGATTCTTGGTATGAAGTTTTGGTTGTAGATTGGTGTTGGTTCACTTAGCTACAGGAGGTGGACAAGAAGGTCTATCGAGGGACCAGAGGAGATGGTCTTGTGTGTCACCAAGAGACTGGGGAGAGAGGCATGAGGGACTCCCAGGTGAGGGACATAAGTTGGGGTGTTGTAGCAGCATGAACAAGTGGACTGTGCAATGGCAGAAGAGCCATTGAAAGTGACCATCATAAACTCCATTGATGGAGTCATCTGATAGAGAAAGAGGAAGCAGTGGAGGCGTCGATGCAATGATGAAGACAAAGAGGCCAAAGATTTGTTTGTAGATTCTCCCCAAAGAATTTCCATGGGACATGGAAAGTTTTGAAGCTCAGGAGTATGGTGCAGGGGCACCTCGCCATTTTCTCATTATTAGAATATTGATGTTTGAATTTCATGGAACCATGTCAAGAAATGGTTTATTTAGTACTTTGCATTGTAATGTATTTGAAGTGGATGGATTATATTATATTTGTAACCAAACGTGGAATAGGAATGTCATGGGTCAGCGAGAGTCATTCATATTATGTAATGCATTCAGTTTTTAATATATGATGATTTGATCAACTAATGTTACAAATTCTTTGAGTCATTTGGTTTTATGCTAATATTATGATGTAAGTCAGGTTCGTAGACTCATGCAAATGCATATTGACTTGAAATTTTTGTTTGGTTGGATGTTATTTGTTTCGTAGTTTGGTTTTGATGGAATGAATCTAGTTTGTAACAGTCCCGATTTGGGGATGTTTGAATGAGTATTTTTAGTTTGGTGATATGCATCAGATTCCCATGACAATCCTAATTTGGGACCAATGGAATCATTCTATTTAGCAACATATTGATTCAAAAGCCATTTGTTCATTCTTGAGTTTAACTAAATTTGAAACAATTTCTCAAAACCATTACATTGCAGCTCATGGTGGTTTTGAACCATGTAAAATATGTCAGGGAAGTTGGCATGTTTGTCTTTTCCCATGAAGAGATAGTGGGGTGGCATGTTTGATAGTCATCTTGGAGAAGGGAACCGAGAAGGAGAACTTTATGTTGCGGAATTATTTGTATTCAGAATGAACTAAAAGATATCAAAGAAGAGTATTGTGTATTGAACTTGGCATTTTTAAATGGAGGAAAGGTGGCGCATTCAGCTGTGATGGACCCACATGGTTGTGAAGTGCAACCTCAACCGTATGCAGAACATGAAATGAGCGTTGAATATAACTATGGGTGAGTTAATTCAAAGACTATGAAGGAAAGTATTATTTAGTTAATATTGATGGAATTTTGGGAGAATATGAGCCTCTAAATCGGTGTCTTGAAGAAAAAGAAAGTAAAGAATATGCAGGTTTAAGAATACCATCTATGCCCTCTACATCAAGAAGGTTCAACCACATTTAGGTATTGGGTCATAGATTTGTCATATAGGAATGTGGGAAGGGTAGTTGGTTCCATGGAGTCCCATTTAATGATTTCTGAATATACAAGGGATAAGCAATCAATGCTTTGATTTGGGTTGATAGGATTTAGGGACATGACTTCATTAGAAGGTTCGTACATTGTATCACTTAATTTTATAACATGTGCTTCTTTTATGTGTTCTAGAGAACTTTGGTCAAAATCCTCCTCACTTTAATCCTCTTGGGTTTCTTGTGGGTAAAAATCTCATGGGTTGAACCTATTGCTAGATCCTTCTATTGTAGGTGTCCATGATGGCACATAGAGTTCTCCCACCCATTGAGTGTCTTCTACTTCTTGATTTGGTACATTTTCTTGAGCCTCTTGATTAGAACTTGAAGCTTGGTTAGAACTTGATCCTAAGTTTATCTCTTGTTCTTTTCCTTTATTAGGAGCATAAGTGTGGACTACATCCACTTCTTTATCTTGGCAAGATTCACTAGATAAGGAATCCCACTTCCATTTCTTTGAATCTACATCACTTTGTGAGTCTAATTGTAGAATTTGGTCATAGAACATGGGGTGTTTCTTTTGAGTGTATCCTTGTTCGAGATAGCCCAATCTTGATTTCTCCTTTCTATCCCTCCAAGACATTTCTATTGGTTCAATCAACCCTTTATTTCTTCTACCCAAAGGTCCTTGTCCTTTGTAACCCATCTTTTGCATAATTTGAAAACCTTTTCCATATTGATGAGTAGGTATGCTAATGTTTTGGATTCTTTTTTCATGAGAACTTGACTCATCATCCTTATATAGCCACTTCAAAATTTCATTTTCCTCTTCATCCATGGATGAAGAAGTACTAGCCCTTACAAAATGATCATTGTATTTTTTCAGGTGGATGTAAACTAGAAGGTTTTCCATTAGACTTAGGAGATAATTGAAAATCCATCATAGATAAATAATATTATCCCACACCATTCTATTTGATCTTGCATTGTTTTTCAAATTTTTTCATCATGGTATTCATCTTTTGGTAATGAGTCTCCTTGGTTTGCATTTGGGTAGATTTTGCATGGTTTTCTTCTTCTTCTTCTTTGTAACTTTCCTCACTAACTTTCTCTTTTCCCTTGGTCGATGTAACTAAGTTAGTGGGAATTTGATGGTTTTCAAGAATAGTGTCTTCTTCATCTATATTTTCTTTGCCTTTTAATGAAGGAAGGTCCTTCAAAATTTGTCCTTGTTTTATCTATTTTGATGTAGTGCCTTCTGCATTATGAGGGACCAATGAATCAATTATGGGATTAATATTGTTACAATATTGGAATGGATTTAGGTCTCCACTCACCATGACTTCTTGCCCCATGTATGAGAATTTCAAGCATTAATGGTACATTTAGGGTACCGCTTGCATTTCTTGTATCCATGGTCTTCCCAGTAGAATGTTATAGGTCAATTTCAAATCAAGCACTTGACAAATGGTCTCCTTTTGCATAGGACCTACTTAGATAGGGAGCACTATTATCCCTTTGGAGGATCTCTCTTCATCATCGTAAGCTTTTATGGTTATTTTTCTTTTAGGGTCTATAGCTTCCTCAAAATACCCTAAGGCTTTAACAAGGTTCAAAGTGCAAATGTTTAGACCAACTCCTCCATCAATGAGGACTCTTTTAACCCTATGCTTATGAATCATGACCTTGATGTGCAATGGAAATTTTTGGAGATTATTTAAGGACATGTCATCTTGCTCATAAAAGGATAAATAATGAGGTGCAATTAGGTGTCCTACCATATTTTTAATTTTTTCCACATCCAAATTCAAGGGCACATTGGTTTCAACAAGGGCTTTCTCCAAGATCTCTTTATGAGCAGGTGAGAATTTTAGAAACTCCAAAATAGAAATTTGCACGGGAGTTCATTGGAGTTGATATACCAAATTGTATTATTTTGATGAAGAAGATGTTTGATTTTGTATAATGATTCTAGGGGCACCTCCTAATAAGGTGATCTTAGATGCTTTCCCCCTAGTTACAACATTTGATGCTTCTTCCTTTTTCTTTTCTTTTACCACTATCACATTGATTGTATTTTCACACCCACTCAAAGAGTTTATGGTGTTGTCATAGGTATGGGCAAAGTTCACTTTCTCATTTCCTCTATTATTATTTTGATTAGCATTTGATGTTTCTCCTTTTTTTGTGATTCAAGAAAGGGTTCTTAAAGGCTATGTGGTCTTCGTTGTTTTGAGGCCCTTAAACCTTTATTGTGCCATCATCTATTAGATCTTGGATCAAATGAAAAAGTTTCATGCATTCATTAGTTTTGTGTCCCTTGTTTTGATGATTTGCACAATGGTGTGCATCATTCCACCATGTGGGTTTAACTTAAGGTTCATATGGCCTTGATTCGGGTAAAACAATGATTTTATTAGCCACAAGAGCATTTTCTATGGGTTCACCAAGGAATGTGAATTTTCTCCTTTGAAATGAAGGAAAGAAAGGCTTAGGTTTATTTACACCTTGATTGTTGAAAGAGTTGTTATTGTTGTTGTTGAAAGGAGCCTTGGTCATTTGGTTGACATTATGTGTTTGGTTTGACCCACTTGATAAGTTAAAAGGGGTAGCCTTTAGGTTGTGGGCTTCAAAAACCCCATCATTTACAAGGTTCTTATTTGTGTTTTTCAACCATACCCTTGGTTTGTCATTATTATTGTTGGCTCCCTTATTATTATTATAATTATTTAAATTATTGTTATTGTTGGTGTTGGTATAACCTTTGTTTTCTTTAAATAGTTTAATCTCTCCTCTTTTTACCAACACTTCTTGAATTTTTATCTTGTTCTCAATGATCTTTTTTAATGTGGGGGGACATTGAAGTTGAATTCTATAGTTCATTTCCATGTTTAGGTTGTTCATGAAAATTTCCATCTTCTCCTTTTTAGGTATGCTTCTAGGATATCACGCAAAAACCATTCTCCATCTTTGGAGAAAACTTAGAAAAGGTTCACCATATTTTTGTTTTGTGTCACATAAGTTAAGCATGGTGATTCTGTGCTCTATATTGTAAGAGTAGTGAGTCATGAATTTGGAGGATAGCTCTTCAAAAGTCTTGATTCCTTGTGCTAATTTTGAAAACCACTCCATGGCTTGGCCCCTTAGGCTTCTTGGAAATAGACACATTAAATAAGTGGTATCATGCATGAAATCTATACTCAACACAAGAAATTCCCTTAGGTGGTCTTGGGGGTCAGATTTACCCATGTACTTGTCATATCTAGGAAAAAACCATGTTGGGAGGGAAAGACATCATAACCAAATTTTGATCAAATGGAAAAGGGCACAAGGCCTCAATAGAGAATGGTTTTGGTTCAACCACTTTCTTCATGTTGTTGATTTTTGCTTTAAACATTTTAATTTGTTTTTTCATCACACCTAATGGATTTTCCTCTTCCTCATCTTTCCTTAATGTTGTGGTGTTGTAATCGTGAGGAAGTTTAACCCCTAATTGGGCTAGATTAAGGAAATATCTTTCCTTATTTTTTCTAAAAGTTTTCCCATGATTTCAAAGAATTTAGGGTCTTGAGAAGCCCTATTGGCTTTATCTTTGATTTTTTCCTTTGGCCCTTGGTTTCCTTGGTTAGTTTCTCCTTGATCTTCATTATTTCCCCCATGGACATAGTCATAAAATTCGTTGTTTCTAGCCATTGGATTGACTCTTTCCTCAAATAGGTTAGGGAGAATATCTTCTTGTTCTTGTGTTTTGATAAAAGGAGTTTGAAATATGAATTCAAGGACCTCTTGTGTTATGAAAGTTTCATCTTCTTGTAAGGATATTTTAAATTTATGTGATCTTGTAAAAACTAGCATCAACAAAGGTTTGATTCAAAAGGAGCTTCCCCTATTTGGGTGATTGTTCTTTTGAGAAGATTTTTAAAATGTAAGATGATTTTCAAATGGATGTTTCTTCCTTGTTATAAGTATCTTTAAACAAAGAAATCACAAGTACACTTGTCTTTTTAACCCTCTATTCACAAAATGTTTTAAATGTAAGGAACGTTATCACGGGTTCTTAATAAGAAGTTATTCAAGAAATCTACCTATAGTTAAATTTGGTTCATAAAAATGGCTCTAATAGGTAGGCTTTCTAAGTTAACAAGGTACTAGTAATGATCATGTTCAAAGGAACATCAAGTTTCATCCCACAACAATTAGGGGCTTCCCACCACTAGTATATGGGAGTTTTGCACAATCCCGAAGGACTACTCAAGGAAGTTCGATTCTTGATATCCTTTTGTCACTCACCCCATTAAGGATGAATGTGTTTTATTTTATAGTGGGTCAGATTATTGCAAAAAAGGTAATTGCATCCCACTTTGGGTTGTCCCTCTCACCAACCTCGTTAAGGAAAATTCTCAGGAGGCGAGCCCACTAAAGTTCTAGCATGTAAATTTTAAATCAAATAAATGAAATAAAAATATAGGTTTGGGATTTTGATTCACCAAAAGGTGAAGATCATATCCCTACTATTCCTCACTTCCAAGCACAATTAATAATGTTCAATTTCCCAAGCATTCTAATCTAATGGGAATTGAGTATTTCTACTCTCCTCCACAAACAATAGGCTTTATATTTAGTGCTTGTTTATTCCTTAGCCTTTCTTTTAATCAAGAAATCTAGTAGGTTTGGCATTTTGATTCACTTGAAAAGTGAAGAGCATAGGCCTACTACTAAATCCCCTAAACAATAATAGGCTTCTAATTACTAGATTCAAAGTGAAAATGCCACAATTTAAACAAAAATTCAAAGGGATGAAGGTTTGCCTCTTTTCGAAGCTAGCAAAGGCTAGGGGCATTTTATGTTTAGTTTTTCATTATTTTACTCACCTAGTGGTGATTGTTCCAACTCCTTTGCATCCCCTTTGAAATTGTTAGTCCAACACAACCAAGAAAAATGAAGAAATACAAGCAAAATCAAATTTTAAGCCTCTTTGTTCAATTTTAAAAAAAATGATTAAGGCATGAAAATCCAATATAAGGAAATGAATTTCAATTTATATGATTCAACAATATGCAAATATCTTTCGAAATCTTTACCTTCCTGCTTGGAATCCTCCAAAAAGTTATTTATGTGGATTATGTTCTCTCTTTTTAGCCTTTTTGCAATGGCTTTATCCTCTCTGTTAATTTGAGCCTCTAGTTTTTGGACTCCTTTATGCTTTGTCATCAGAAAAACATAGATAAATCATTTTTGACTGTTAGATTAAGCAAATTTGTAAAACAGTCAAATGCATTATAGAAATGATTAAACATGCTAATTAAAAACTCAAATGCGCTATAGGAAAAAAATTAAATGCGCTACTACAGAAATTAAAAGAGTTGTTTAAATAGTCAAATGTGCATAAATGAAACTTGAAATGCACTGCAAAATTAGTCAAATGCGTTGTGGAGTCAAGGCACACATGTTGAAAGAATGATAGACAGAATATAGAAAGGATTGAATGTGCTATTTGGCCGTGAAAATGCACCAAACTTTGCTTTGGATGCATTGTTTCAAGCCTCAAAAGCACTATTTAATTTCTCAAATACGCTATTAGAAGTCTCAGATGCGCTATTTCACCTATAAAATAGAGAATTTAAGCATAAAATCCTAAAATTCTATATTTTTTTCCAAAATTTAGACAAATGAGGCCTAATGCCCCACGGTGGGTGCCATTTTGTGTACTAGAATACCTTTGGAGATTTAGTTTGACAATATTTAAATCAAAGTGAACTAAATTACCATAATTAGCAAGTTATTTTAATGCAAATAAAGCCAATAAACATCCTATAGCTCTCTATTTAGATATGCTAATGATAAGCTCTTAGCAAGCCTCCATTAGTGACAGCTCTAAAATGAGAAAAATGATATAGATAACACAATCCAAGCCTATTCCCAAGAAACTATGCTCAATTATGCCTAAAATGCCTTTCTAGCTCAAATTTGCAATAACTTGGATGCAATTCTTAGATATGTGGATCATTTTCTCCTGATTTTAGCCTTGCTTTTATAGATTTTTGCAAGCATAGGGGGTGGAGTTGATTTAATCATGGTTAGGTTAAGGTTTAGTCCATGGTTTCAATTATGGAGACAATTTAAATGGTTTGTCCTCAAAGCTTGGGACAATGAGACAAAATAAGTGGTCAAGATGCTCTCACCTTATGAGTGATTAAGATTCTATTTTGGCTTGATCCATGTGAATCCAATCCTTAATTCCTATTGGTTGAGGTATCTTCCTCCCATGTGGTGGGTGAGGGAATTAGGAATTAATTAATTTAATTTAATTGATTTCTTTATCCAAGTGTACCCTTTAAATCGGTTGATTTGAATTTTAATTGAACTATACAATTAATTAGATTAATTGTATAATTAATTGATTTATCTTGATTTAATTTGATTTAATTGGCTTTTGATTTTCAATTAATGTTGTATTTTGGCTTGATTGTAATTAATGCCTTGATTTTTCCTTAATTACTCACTTGATTTAATCTTGACCATTTTTAGGTGATTACACCAACATCATCCTTGAGTATTCATCAACAAACCAAATTAAATATCAATCACCATAATAGCTTTGTATTCTCGTAGGACCACAAAGATCAGTATGAACTAATTCCAATATATCATTAGATGAGTAAGACTTGCTTGAAAAACTTGATTTAGTCATCTTATTAATCTGGCATTCCTTATACATAATCTTATCAAATTTTCTCAATCTCGGTAAACCTCTCATTCTATTTTTCTTACTAACCTTGATAATGTTATCAAAATTTACATGACAAAGTCTTTTATGCCATAACCAAGCATCCTCAGTTCTTCTAAATAGAAACACACTTCCATTAGAATCTAGATAAAATAAGTTACCTTTAGATTGTTCACTGGTTCTAATCAAATCTCCAACAACATCATAGATCTTCACTTTTCTATTCTAAAACTCTAGTCGATGATCAGTGTTATTCAATTGCACAACACCCAACAAGTTGTACTTTAGTCCTTGAACCCAATGCTTAAAGATGATTTAAAAGTTGTTTCAATCTTTGATAAACTATTATCAAAATTACTAAGCTCAAATGCAATCATCTTACCGATCAAAGCATCAAGAGTAACAGTATTACCAGGTATGGATCTATGTTCTTGAATAGAAGAGACTCGAATAGCATATTTAGGTGAAAGAGTTATAAGAATTTTTCTTACCACTTCTTCTCTAGTTAGTGTTCCACCAGCACCTTTAATAGCACTTACCACTTCCTTAATTTTGAAACTATACTATGCAATGTTCTCTTCTTCTTTCATTCTTATCTCATAAAATTTTCCTCTGAGACTATCAACCTTTTCTTTTTGTACATGTAGATCACCTCCATAAACAAGTGTAATTGTATCCCACATTTATTTTGTTATATTATAGTTCTTTATGTCAACTGAACTCAACATCAGTCAGAGAGGAAGCAATTTCAATCATTACCAAGGTGTGTTCCTACTTTTCTCGCATTTGATCAAGTGTCATAGGTCCAGAAGGAAGTGGAGTGTAGTCATTATCCAAATGATTGAGTGTAGAATCTCCAATTCTAGATAGGTATAACCTCATCCTTCTTTTCCACGTAGGGAAACTTTCCTTGTTTAACTTCGATACTTCTCTCCTATACATATTTGGATCTTTTACTCAGGTCTTTCAAACTTATCCCTTTAGAGTACTTAGCTCTGATACCAATTTTTGGATTACAGAGAGGGGAGGTGAATTAGTAATCAGTAATTATTCGAACTTAAAAAAAATTCTCTGATTCAACTCAATAGCAACTCGGTCAAACAAACTTCAATGTTAACCGATAATAGTAAATTAACTTTATCAATCAACAATAACATTCACAATAAATATTCAACATATATAACACTAGTATTTAACATGGAAACCCAATTTGGGAAAGACCGCTATGGGAATTTTCACCCACTAAAGAAATACTCTTCTGAAGTATGCTTGGTTAAAAGCCAATTTGGTTAAAGATTACAATGCACATTGTTAAATGTGACCCTGTTAGGGGATTTGCCTCAGATCTATTAGGATCTTCACCCTATTAGGAGTGGCATGGTTAAAGGTCTTCAAACACTCTTCTAGAATGTCACCTCTCTCAAGGATTTACAATAAGATTGTTAAATCCACTGGGTTAAGAGATTTTTCTACTACAAATAATGCTAATAAGAAACAATATATAAATTGATCTATAAATCTATAACTACCTCTTTTTTAACTAGATCCCATGTGTGCTCTTTGTCTTCACTTCTTTCCTTTACTTTCCACTAGCTCCAACACTTCATCAATCTCAGCCTACAGACTCATATTTCAACCTTTTCCTTCTTCACTACATCATTCGGTGACTCATCAACCCTTCAACTTGCCAGCCTTTTCTTCATACAATTTCATCCTTTATATAGACTTTTTTTTCCTCTTAATCTCCTTTATTACATTTTCCTTTGATTAATCTCAAATGTCAATTCATCCTCATAAATTAATTTAATGAATTTAGAACTCGGTAAAATGTTTAATCATCACCTTGGAACTTGAACTTTCATTGGAACTTTTACCTGCACTTTTTGCTGCTTAGATCTATACCATAGATCATCACCTTGAATTTTCCTAATTAGATCTCATCAACTAACTCTTCCTCATGCTTAGAATCTTCCAGCTCATTGTAGCTCATCATTAAATGTCATTCTGATCCTTGTCTTTAATTTTTGTTCCTTGCTTGATGGCTAACTCCTTTTTCTTCAACCGAAATTATGTTTGTTTCACTTGGTAATTGAAACTTTCTACTCCGTGTCTTGAATCCCTTTCTCTTTACCAAACTTACTTTCCTTTTACTGAATGACTTCTTCCTGCTCGGTAACCAAACTCTTTTGTTTACCGACTTGACCAATTTTCTTTACCAGCTTGATATAATCAAATGTTTAGTAGAAAACAATTATATCAACATAACCTTATCATTGTCTGATTTGTATTAGTTTCCCAATAAACTTCTTCAACTTCACAACATTTCAATTCCTCTTCCTCTTAACTCACTCAACTTATAGCATATTCTAAATGATATGGAAACTCAATATAAACCAAAAATCAATATCTTGACATCAATGACAAAATAATAATTGATCTAATCCTTCTATAATGTTATATACCTCAGATATATGTTGGTCTTCATCATCATCACCATCATTTATAGTAAAAATTGATTTCTCTATATTATAATAAGTCTATAATTCTAACAAGGTATTTCTCTTACTATGAGTTTCAACCCTGCCACATTTCCACCCTAATTTGGATTTCGATGATAAAATATTTATGTTATATGGTGTTATGTTTTTTGATTTGTGTTTACATGTTTTGCATTATGAAAATCAATAATAATAGTTTAAATAACTAAGGGTTTCATATCTTAAGGGTTTAAGGGTTTGAGGGTTTAAGCATTTTTGGAAGAAACTAATTCACCCCCCTCCCCCCTCTTAGTTAGGTTTTTCCTATTTCATACAGCTATTGAACCTAGAACTTCATGGGTTATGCCAATGGATTATGGAGTTGATGCTACTCTTCTTGATGCTTATGGATAGGATTTATTGAAAAGACACATAGACCCAAATGAAGAGAGGTTTGGTACATATAAGGAGAAAAGCCTAAAGGTGCACTTGGAGGTTAACAAGCCTAAAAGAGAAAGAAAAATCACTAAAAAATTTGAGTATTTGGCCAAATAATTTAGTATCCCTATTCAAAAGTTGAGTGAAGAAAGGAAAATAAGAGATGAAGAAGAGAAGAAGAAGGCAACAAAAGAGGAAATTGATGTTGAGGAAGCTACACCAAGCACTACTCCCATTTCATATTCATCAAAGTCTAGACAATCTAGAAGAATAGCTCCTAATCCTACCCCTACACAAAAGACACCTACACCTAAGGTAGCATCTAAATCAGTTAGTCCAAAGTAGAAAACTCAACCCAAGTCATCCAACACAAGGGTAAAAACAAAGAGTTCAAGGTTGTATTTGTATAGGAGCACCTAATGAGATCGTGCATCAATGAGGCACATTTGATTATTTTATGTTTTGTTTCATTATTAGGTCTTAAATAAGGTCCTATGGACCATTTTTTGTTATGTTGTGAACTCCAATAAGGAGACATGCTATGTAATGGTCCAAAATGGCAATAATGTCCTTGTAATGGCACAGTGTGTCAAAGGTATCAAATGATGTATCCATGGTGTGTAATATTTTTCCAAGGATCATTTGGACCACATTGGGAATTATTTGATGTTAGGAATGCATATTCAGTCTATTTACAAATTTTTGCAATTTTTTGTCAAATAGAGCAAAAATTGTCAAAATTGTCATTAGACAAAATTGCAAGAAATGCAAAAGGAATCAAAACTACAGTCATATGGTTTGAAATTTGGTTTAAGTTTTTTCTAATTAGAAAAATGAAGATGATATTGGACTTGGAAGGTTGAATAGAGGTTTGGGGGGCAATTCTTGTAACATTTGAAAGAGATTCCAATAAGATGTAGACTGATTTTTGTGAATCTAGATTGTCTTTTTGTTGTTATTTTGTTTTGTGCGGCCTTATGGTGATGAAAGACCTATTTTATTTTATTTGAAACCCATTTGAGGAATTTTCATGGAGTATTTTGTAAGTTATCACTATTTTATTAAGCGCAACTTCCATATTTTCATGTAACTTTTCGGTAGCAACAAATTGTATAGACTTGTATGGATGACTCATGATATGAAACTTATATGGTAAGAAAGAGGGACAAGTTAAATTTATTTTTCATGTTGTTTGAGGTGATTTGGTGAAGGGATGATAAAGTTGGAAGCATTTTACTCAAAACAGTTCAAAACCCTCATTCAAGATAACCAGCAAGCAAGATAATTATGTTTCTCTTAATTTACTCAATGGAAATTTCTAGTGAAATGGTCCAATTTCATGTCTTTCATTAGAATCCTAAGTTTCAGTTTCAATGGTGAAGTTTTACCCATGTTTCAATGATGCTCTAGGGGACTAGCTTTGTTGTTTTATGTTGTCATGACAATCAACAATAGAGAATGTATGTTTTGGTTATAATATGGAGTTTTTATCATATAAGGATATGTTAGAGAAATTTTATGAGATTTATTTTGATCCATTCGAAGCCAAGTATTAATGAAACTATAAGCATTTGTGTCCATGTATGCCGCTACTTTTCCAAAGCTATTACATATTTGTCACATATTAACAGGTTCAATAAAGGATGTTCAAAAGTGTATTTGTAAGTGCAAGAGAGAGGTTTTTTGGGGTTTTTAATACCATAATTTTTGCGTGTAACACCTAACAAGGTCAGATGTATCTTTTTAGTGAGTCATTCTCATGTTGGGTTGTTGTGAATATATGATAAGAGTGCCAACTAGAAAGAGTTGTGTAACATTACCTTGAAGTATTGTTAGGTTGACTTTCATTTGATGTTGTGGAATGGTTTGAAAGACAAAAGGATATTTCTTTCAAGTTTCTTGTAATAAAATTAGTTGTGTAAGTTTGGTGTGAAGCCTTAGCCTATGTATCAAGTATAAAGGTGTTGATGATGAGGAGGAGGAGACAAATTATGATGATAAAATTAAGGAATTGAGATCTAAAGCTGCCAATCAAGAAAATGTAATAGAAACTAAACTGTCTAATGAGGATTTTGCAAGAAAAAATATAAAGGTTGACATTGGTAAGCCTCACATGACTATTAATGACGTAAAAAAATATGACTTTTTATGGTATTTTGGTTCAACTTAAGAGATACTATAATAAGTATGATGAGAATGAAAATATATTACTTGAAGATGTAACCATGTAGTACTTGAATAAATACAATAGGTCACTAGTTGATATTAAAGGAGATATTCTAGAATAACTTTTTGATATCTTAGAAAGTAGAAGAGTTAATGCACAATTAGAAGACCAAAGAATTAGAGAAAGAGCCTTGATTAATCTTTGTCCTATGATAACAAAGGATGAAATGCATACCATTCTTGAAGAAGAAAAGAAGAATTTTACATGTAAGACAACGTTGAACAAACTTATGATCGATAAGACTAGTGAAGTCGTCAAAGATATAGAGAAAGTTTTAAGAAAAATTTGATTGAACAGTCAATATCAAGTGGTTCCAAAGGATGATGAAAATGAAACTAATGACACCATTATTTATGATAGTGAACCTTTGAATAGTTATTTTGAGATTATAGATGATGCCCCTAATGTGTATATTCCCAGCATTCCTATTACCTTATCTAGTGATCATTATGTTACTACTGAGGAGAAGGAAGACACTGAAAATATGGAAGATGATGTTGTGATATGTGATCTGAATTTGAAGATAAATGTTGAGGGAGATAAGGTGATGAAGTAAAGATAGATGATGATTAGAAAGGTGAGGAAGGTCAGGATGAAGGTCAAAAGGATAATTTTGTAGATCAAGAAGTTGATATGGAAGTTGAATTAGAGAAAGTGGAAGAGAAGATGGCTAAGAAAATAAAAGAGGAAAAGTTGATTAAAGTCAAGGTTGAGGCAAGAGACACTATCAAGGTAGGGAAAGAGTTCTTAGAGGAAGGAAATATTGATATGGATGACATGGAGATTATTCAAGGTCTAATTCAATTGGATTCACCCAGTTTGGTTTAGATGATTAGACTTGCATTAGTGACTCAACCCAAAGTAAGAAAGAAAATTTTGAAGTCAAATGTGAAGGATAATGAGATTTTGGAATTTGCATCTAATGTATTAGCTAAGATCATGCCTACCTATGTGAAGGACTAGAATGACACCCCATATAGCTATCTTGAGGGCTTAATCAATGTAGTTAGTACTCACTTTTACTCATTAGAAATATCTGTTATGACCAAAGTCAGGAATGAGTTTGATGAGAAGAGGTACAATGAATTGTGTGCCTTGAATGCAAAAGATAGGACATCTTTTGGAGTTGTTATACATAGATTAAAAGATACTCTAGTTGAAGGAGGAAAGATATACAATGCATGCATCACTTATCCTAAGTGTGTGAATGATTTAGAGAAATTGATAAAAGAAAATGAGAACAAATTATTTTCACTATTAACATCATTTGATCCCTTGACAATTTTAGTTCCTAGTCATGAAGGATGGGTCATATCAATGATGGAAAAAATCAAAAGTTTAATCATAGAGAAGGAAAGAGTAATTGGGAGAATTTTTTATCTGAGAATCTTGATGTCTTCTAAGATGGAAATCTTGTTTAATGGATTGAGAGAAGTAGAGGTAGTGTACAAATCACTTGATGTGCTTTACCTACAATTAGCCGAGAAACTTTCATATGCCATATGCAATTAGATCTAGATCATTGATATCCTAAAGGAGAGTTGGGACATAGATATTGGAGCTTTAAGGAGAACATTTTTTTATGTTATTAAGCTCTTGTGAGTACACACAATATATTTGTTCATAGGCAACAATAATAGGAGTTTTGATAGAATTTTTTGGTTGTGAACCCCCACACCTTTCCCATTGATGTTAAAGGGGGAGAGATATGTAGTGAAAAATGTCTTATTCATCTCAGGGGAGCTAGTGGGAGAGCATGTGATGTGTGAAATTTTTAATTTTAGGGGGAGTATTCTATCTTTTCTAACACTAAGCCATTTTTCACTAAGTGTTACCATCAATGCCAAAGGGGGAGATTATTGGAAAGAGACACTATATATATGCCTGGGCATTGTCATTTATGATAACTAAAATCTAAATTCACATGTGCATTGCAATAGGAGTTCATACCAAAAGTTATAATGGTCCATAGTAATAAATTGGCTAAGCATGGAAATGAAGAACAAAGTGTTTTACGAAGTTCAATATTTAGTTTGGTGGAATATTTCAGGTTTACATTTTTGGTTGTGCATGTCAGGGTAATATCTTGGATGATTGGAGATAATTATTCCAGATTTTGGAGGTTCGATGATACTTGGTGTGAAATTTATATGGATATGTATAATAGTTAAATTGTGTTTGGCAATTAGAACACTCAACTAGGTGGAAAATATTTTTGCAAACGTGGTAAATAATTTTTGGCTATAAATTTTATGTTCAAATGATGGAGCTAACATATATAGGGATATGTATATGATTATTTTGGCTCACATTGAAATTTGAATTTAGAATTGACGGTTGTGGTCAACATGTTTCACATTTTCATAGAATGTTTTTAAGCTGCCATGGTGCAATATAATTTTTGGTTGTGAATCTATAAGATTGATAGATTAGGGTTTGAATGTGTTGTTGTTTCATGTGAGAAAGTGTGGTGTTAAGGATTTGATGTGAGGAAGTCAGATCTAAGCCTCTTATTAGCAAAGAATAGTGAGTGTGCACTCAGTGATAAAAGGGTATCAGATTAGAGATTTGTGCTTATGTGGAACTATAATTAGACATTAGTAGATGCTATTTCAGTAGCTTAAGAATTCTATAGATCATTGTAGTGATCTTGTAAGGCATTAATCATTTTATAAAGGGTTGTATCCTTTATTTTAGTTGAGTAGTGAGCTATATGTAGTGTGTTTGAATACGTGTACATTCTTATTGTAATACCTTTAGGAAGGTATAACTATTTTGATAGAGTACATTATATTTTGGGTTCCATCCCCACCATGGTTTTTCTCCTAACAGGGTTTCCATGATAAAAATATTTGTGTTATGGTGTTGTGGTTGCTTTATGTTC
The DNA here is from genome assembly GCA_027943335.1 of Chamaecyparis obtusa. Taxonomy (NCBI): domain Eukaryota; kingdom Viridiplantae; phylum Streptophyta; class Pinopsida; order Cupressales; family Cupressaceae; genus Chamaecyparis; species Chamaecyparis obtusa. The sequence continues at coordinate 1,306,089 of BSBK01001906.1, forward strand.
ATGTTTGTTTCTTTTCATAGTATATGTTAAGTGGTTTGTGAATATTAGATTATTAAGGTTAAATTTTGTAGAACACTAATCCACCCCCACCCCCCGCCTCTTAGTGTTCCCACCCTCCAACACATGGATGCTATCAAAATCTAATTCATATTTGGTTAGGAAATATTGAAAGTCTACATATATTTTGTATTTATCATCGACCTTTCTGATTATTTTGAATAATCTATAGTAAACCAAGTCTAACACCACCTTCCCAATGATTCACATGCTCTTTGACTCCTTTGATATGCTCCTTCAAGTCCTTAATTTATAATAGTATTGATTCCATGTATGATGGAAATTATTTTGTTGATCTTGAATGGCTTGAAATGATAGGCACTTATCGATGCATGCTCTCTAGAATTCAATTGATTATTTTCAATCACAACTTGTATATGCCTCTTTAGTTCATCATGTTCTAACTATAACTTCTTGATTGTGGCCTTAGTAAAAAAACAATATTCACTACCAATGATGCATCTTATGGATTAGGGGTATCTATTACCATCTTTATTATCACTTCTCCTCTAAATTTGTCAACTTTTCTAATAACATATTCCATGCCATTATTTGGGGCATGTACCATCCTAAAAAGTTAGCACCTATAAAGAGATGCTTCATTAGGACCTAAATTAGTGATTTTGAGGTTCAAATGCTCGTTATGCTTGATCTTAGAAACTTTTTATTCTTCCTCCCACATACTTTCACCTATCTCGACACCCTACACAAACTTTTCCAGGGTACAAAATTCCAATGGCATTCTATTCCTGAGGATTGTAGCCCAAATTTGGCCTGGGGCCTTATATCGAGGTATGAGTAGGAAATTTGATCCCGTGGTCGACCTAGATCAAATTTATCCAAGTATCTAATTATTCAGGATCATTGAAGTAATTTTCTCTCTCATGATGGCCAATTAAAGGAATTCTCAATCAAGCAAGAAGATACTTCCTTTCATTCACATTCTTTCTCCTTCATTACAAGTGATTATCAAGCATATTTTCTTTCAAGATCTAGGAGTGGAATTCATAGATCCATGCATTTCTAAAGGAATCCTTGATTATACATTACATTCCAAGGTCAATTCCCTGATTTCAAGTTCATTCAAGTATCTTCATGGGTATGAGCGATTTCTACAACTGTCTGTGAGGGTTTACGCAAGATGAAACAAACATTTACCTTTTTACATACTTTTCATTATGAAATTTCATTTAATTTTAAATTTTCATTCCTAAATAGGGGTTTGACCAAGGTAAACCCCTTCAAAAAACCTTTTCCCCATTTTCTATGTGTAGGAACAGATTATGGAGTTGTTGGCAAAAATTCGGAAAGATCAGAAATTGTCAAAAGATCCTTGGAAAATTCAGTCAAAAACACTAGGTACAGATCAAAAAACCATTTTGTACCTAGGTATAGATCATAAAATCCATTTTTTACCCTACATTTTGTTCCCAAATTTTAGCTACAAGTCAAATCTACATTCTAGTTTCTATTTCTGCATATTTTAGCTTGTTGTCAGTCCATATCAGTTTATTATTTCTAGTTTTTTAGTAACTTGTCTAATTTATCTTTTACATTAGATTTTCCTATCATTTCCATTTTCATCATTACATATTTAGAGAAGGATCATTGTCCCACCTAGTTCTTGGGTCTCCTCTTGAGCCTAGTGGGGCATCTTCCTTCCAATGTGTGAATGGTGAAAGGAGAAGTAATCTACTTATTTACATTGCTTCCCTCTTCATTTTCATAACTATATATTTTTTGTGAGACTAACTCAAGTCTTACATACTTTTTATTTTGGTAGTTATATCCTCTTTGCATATCTAGATCTACTTTGCATGCTTTACATTAGATCTTTATATTTGATAGTTAGATGCACTTTTCATTAAAATTGCTATTGTACTTAGTTGAATTACATATCTCTTTCAAATTGTATATTTGCATTAGATCTATCTCTCTTTCATTCTCTTTTGCATGAGTGTTATTACCTTTATTATGTACCTATAGCATTATGGTTAGGAGAAGTTGTATACTTATGGGTTCCTTTGATCCCAAGTCCCCTATTTTTCCTAGGAATCTTGATGAGACAAACATGCCTACCAATGACATTAATCTTATTATTAAGAACAAGTCTTCCCATGATGAAGATAAGACCTTAAAATTCCCTCCTATGCAAGTTCAAAAACTTTCCCATGTATTTAAAAAAATTGAGCAATGGTTAGGACAAGAAAACTCTAATCCCAAGGTCATCTCCATTGTAGAGGGTTTGGGGAAGATAATTCATAATGATGAATATGGTGTTAATATATGAGTAGTATCTCTCATCTCATTGATAACAATATCAAGCCTATTAGATATTATGCCTAAGAGATAGGTTTCATTCCACCTACTATAGTGTTGAGACCTCCATACCTATTTCTACCTCTATTCCTAGTGTGTCCACTTATTCTCCACCTATTATAACCACTTCCACTCAAAATCTCAACCCTACACATATTCTTAATCCTATTATTTCTATTCTCACTTCAAGTTTTTTGTGCACTTCATTACCTTGCTTAATATCCACTTAGAATAGTGTTTCATTTTTACACTCTATCATTCCTTCCATTTTGCATAATGGTCTAAGCATTTTACACATATCTCCTACCACTCTTTCTACTGATTCTACTATGAGTAGCTTGCCTCAAATTGTATATTCCTTGCAAAAAAAAACTTCCATGAATCAATCTAAGTTCAACATTCCTACTTGTGGAATTGCTAGTCCTTTGTCCTTGGATATCATCTATTCCATTATTCCTCAACACATGGAAATACATCACCTAGAGACATATAATGATAAAGGTGATCCTTTGACCCATGACAAGACATTTCAAACATTGTGTAGTGATTTCTCTCATTATCATAGGCTCATGGATAAATTATTTACTAGAACCTTTCAACATAAAGCCATGAAATGGTATTGTTCTTTGCCTCTTTATTTTTTTGACTCCTTTAAAAATCTTGCTAATGATTTCATCCAACAATTTCAAAATAATATTGGTCCTAAACTTCTTTGATTGATTTAATGCATTGTAAACAAGGTATTAAAGAAAAAGTGTCTGATTTCATTGGTAGATTTAAGCATTTGCATGTTGAGATTTCTTATCCTATGCCTGATATTGATGTGCAATGTATTTTCATTTCTAATTAACAAAAAGATATTCGAGATAAGATCTTCTTTCTAATTTTTCCTCTTTTACTCAATTGTGTGTAGTGCTTCATAATTATCAAAGTTGGCTTCAAGTGAGTCATTTTGAAAGAACCACTCCAATGGATGCAGTTGATAAGAGTGATTTTGCATCCCTTTTTTTATAACAAGTTTTAGAAACCCAATAAATTCATCAAGATCAATAATTTATCCAACGATATTGGTGAACGAGTGACAATAACAACCAAAGGTGTGGTTCCTTTGTCATATAATTTTAGAGCATCTCATAATTTTACACAACTTTAAGAATCTTTTCATAATGTGATGTTGAAGTTTATTAATGTTAAAGTGTTAACTCTTCCTCTTATTAAATTTATTGAAACATCCAAACCTTTGCCCAAATCCTTTGATCATAAAGCTTTTTGTCAATACCATCATTAACCCAGTCATGATACTGAGAAGTGTTTCCATTTGAATTTTTCTATTCAAGATCTCATTGATTATAATACTATATCTGTTGAGGATGTTAATGATTAAGGAAATAAATCCATAACACTTCCCAACCAAAACTTGAAAATCTATAGCAATCCTTTGTCATCTCATTCAACCAATATTGTTGAGTCTACCCATGCTTTACCTTCTTCTTCTACCCATGTTGTTGACTGTGATGATAAATATATTAAAGCCAATAATGTTATCAATCTTACTGATCAATATAAATATGAACCTAAATCCAAACCTGAACCTAAGCTTTGTATTACCTTTAATCCTAGTGAGACGATTAAATAACTTTATGGTCCTCTTTACATTATTGCAAAGTTTAATGATCTATTTTCTTATGGTATCCTTATTGACCGTACCTACATGGTGAATGTGATAACTAAATAACATCTTTACAGTAGACAATTTCAATGTGATTTTTATGGAAAAACCAATATAAATAAAGTAGCAACACACAAATGAGAGAGGGGGGGGGGTGAATCAATTGTGTCCAAAATTCATAAAGATAAACCAACTTAGCATAAACTAAAACTTAAAAGATAGATTTGATAGTTAAGCATGAAACTAATGATCCACAACAACACATAAACACATAACACCAAGATTTTTGTGTGGAAACCCTATTAGGGGAAACCCACTGTGGGGATGGAACCCACAAGAAGATATACTATGTTAGAAGCATTATACCCTATTAGTAGTATTACAAAGGGGAATACATGCATTCAAGCACAGTGCCTAGAGCTCATTTCTCAAATACAAGGGCTAAAACCCAAAGGAAAGTTCATTTCCTTGTCATAATCTCATGGACAATAATCCACCATGGACAAAAATCCATAAATCATGAATTATCTGACAACATCTTCATTATGCCTATTCAATTCCACTAAAGTACATAAAACATTATATATCTACCTCAATTATAGATTCCACACATACCTCTTCACATACCTTCACAATTACAAATTCTTTGCTCATGCACTCACACAATCCACAAAGGGATACAATTACATTTATACAGTTCATCAACCTTGAAGAAATAAACAAGGTCTATTAAACCTTTTACACATAATATTTAATCAATTACAATACAATCATCAATTCAATCCAATATATGTTGGCCAAGACATAGAAATGATCCAAAACTTCAACCTCAAACAGGCAAAAACTCCAATAATTATGCATTAATCCTTCGCAACATGCTACACCATCATGTCAGCCAAGAACATAAAGAAATGAGCTCACCAATTAAAAAAAAATACATGCAGTCACTCCAGTCAATACAATATAGAAAGATGAATGGAACTCGATCTATAAACATTAGCAAGCACCATGAAATTCTACAGTAGCATCCTCAACAACTCTAATCTCAGAAATCATCAACAATTTTGAACTTAACTTTAAGAACACAATAGGAACCTTTGTCAATCAAGAAAAATAGCTTGTGATCCTCCAAATCACAAACCAATCAAGATAAGGACACACATCCACATCCTAAACACACCATAAGGTCCACAACAAAAAATATTGCAATATTGAACCTCGCCAAACCAAAAACTAAAACATTGTTACCACTGAAAATCTCAGAATACCTATATCAACTCACAAACCAATATCTCACTCAAATCATAATGCAAACCTCTGTAAATTAAAATGAATCAAATACATACATCCTTGGAACTAGTCATATGTATGCATCATCTGATATTTAATACAATAGTCATACCAAAACAAACATCTCTCTGAACATTACATGAAACATTGTCTCAAATAGTAGAAAAATGTTGATATCAATGACAAAACATCAATGTCAACACATATATGCATGATATCCCAAAAATATTCCAATGATCTCCACCTTTGGAATTCATGGAAACATATGATGTAAGAAATAATGAATGCATAAATAAATCAAATCAGTAGTGCTACCAACAATATCCACAATATTATCTTTTAGAGTCTCTCTAATAGTATCTCTCCCTCAGGTAGCAATCTATCCCCCTTAGCTGAATAAGCACTATTTTTCACATGAATATCTCTCCCCCTTTGACATCAACTACAAAGGGACACATATGCACTAAGTCATAAAGGCCAACAAAATCTCTCAAGACAAATTGATAAGACTAGCTACTCCCTCCTAAGTAGTAGCCACCAAATACATCAATCCAAAAAAAGATATCTCTATAAGAGCATTGGATTGATGCAAACCAATGTATCTTAACTCTGATAAGGAGGGCCAATCACCCCTAGCTTACCTCAGAGATACTCAAAAGTATCCTTAGGCAAGGGTTTCATGAAAATATTTGCAATATGGTCCTTAGTAGACACATATTCCAATCTGACTTCCTTCTCACTAACTGACGCAAGGGCAGGACTAGAGGGGCCAAATGATGGCACACCCTACAGATCTAGCTTGCTCAACAACATGTAGAAGCAACAACAAGCATACAGTGAGAGAGAGAAAGTAGGACCATTCATATATTAGCCTCTTTCAAATTGATTCATACATGCCAGGCTGTAAGGCCTTCCCGGTTAGGGCCAGATATTACAATGAATTATAGAAGTCCTCAAACATGTGAGGATCTACCAACAATCTTGATTCTACTCTATTATATCTTCTATCCAAAATTGAATTCCTAAACTCTCACCAAACATCTATACTTATACAAGAGGCTACCGAACTAAGTTGGCCTTCAGATCCATAATCAATAGAAGGAATGGTTAGATCTGGGACCACATGATTCCCAATGATGGATACCAACATTAAATTTGTGACCCATAATCAATGCACAAGTCAGCCTCAACATAAACTCAAAATAAACTACTCGGTAAGCAAGGATGACCAAGCAACAAACAAGCATAATTGAGTGCCAAAGAAATAACCAACTGCCTAGGAGATAACCAACCATCCTCAGTAACCAAAGGAAACCGACCAACTTAGTCAAAGTAGGAACCTAGCAACACAGACAAACTTCAAAATCTTTTTGGTGACACAGGATTGCCAAGGACCCGAGATGCTCCTACATCAAACACCTAGGGTTATTTAGAAATGATTCTCCGAATCATTCAGTAGGTCTAGTCTGAGCTGCATCCAACTCAGACTATGAAATCCATGAACTATCTTCAATCAGTCTATTCTTCCACTTTACTAGATATTCCATATACTATTTACCTCTTGTACTCTTGCCAATTCTTTGTTCCAAAATCTATTCAACTCCTTCATTCTGCTTCTTAGGATATTCCATCGATAATGTCATATCTTCATCTGGTTCATGGTACTCATACAAATCAGCAATGTTGAAAATCGGTGATATGTCCATGTCATCAGGTAACTCAATCTCAAATGCATTTCCACTATCAAATTTCTTCAAAATATTGCAAGGTCCAAACTTCTTCATCTTTAGCTTCCCATGTGTTCCAACAGGAAATCAACCTTTCTTTAAATGAACCATCACTTCATCATCAACATCAAAAGTTTTATGTCTCCTTGATCTATCAGCTTTGTCTTTGTATTTTTTATTACTCTCTTCTAGCTTGATTTTCACATCTTCATGCAATGTCTTCATGTACTCAACAAATTTCACTCCTTCAGTAGTTCTCTTACTTTCATCAACAATGTCTCTCAAATCAGATATACCTCTCAGTTTTATGCCATTCACAATCTCAAAGGGTGTTCTCCCCGTACTCCTATTCACTAAATTATTGTATGCAAACTCTACTTGTGCCAACACAGAATCCCAATTACTAGGTGTGTCTCCAACTAAGCATTTCAAAAGATTTCCCAAACTTTTGTTGACAACCTTTGTCTGTCCATCAGTTTGTGGGTGAAATGTAGAACTATATTTTAACTTAGTGCCAAACTTCCTCCAAAGAGTTTTCCAAAAGTATCCAACAAATTTACTGTCTCGGTCAAAGATAATACTCCTCAATAATCCATGTAATCTGACAATTTCCTTAAAGAAAAGATCTGCTACATGTACTGCATCTAATGTCTTTCTATAAGGTATAAAATGTGCCATCTTTGAAAATCTATCTACCACAACAAATATAAAAACATTACCTCTTACTGTCTTTGGTAAGCCAAGAACAAAATCCATACTGATGTCAGTCCAAGGTGTCTCAGGTACAACAATTAGTGTATACAATCTAGTATTCTAACTTACTCCTTTTGCTACTTGACAAATTCCACAACTTTTCACAAATTTTTGAACATCTTTATACAACTGTGGCCAAAAGTATTTCTCCTTAAGATAATTCAAAATTTTATCAATACCAAAATGTCCAGCCAAACCACTACTATGTTTCTCCTTCATCAAATTAGTTCTCATTTGTCCTCTCGGTATACACAACTGAATACCTTTAAACAACATACCTTCTTGAATGAAATATTCTTCCCATTTTGTACTCGGTTGATCTTGAATAGGTGCTCTACACTTTCTCCATGGCTCAGAAAAATCAGGATCAATTTCATACAAATCTCTCATCTCATCAAAACCAAGAACTTCAATTTTCATCTCGATCATCAAAGATCTTCTACTCAATGCATTAGCAACTCGGTTAGTGACTCCACTTTTATGCTTTATCACAAATGTATAACTCTGCAAGTACTCAACCCATTTCATATGTCTTTGATTCAACTTATTCTGACTACCCAAGTATTGTAAAGCCTTATGATCAGTATACATCACAAATTCACTCGGTATCAAATAATGTCTCCATTTCTTCAGTGCTTGAACAATAGCATAGAATTCTTGATCATACACAGAATATTTCCTTCTAGCATCATTCAACTTTTCACTAAAGAAAGCAACATGTTTACCTTCTTGACTCAACACAACTCCAATTGCACTACCACTTGCATCACATTCTAAGTGAAATACATTATTGAAATCAGGCAATGCCAAAACAAGGAATTCAACAACCTTCTGCTTCAGAGTCTCAAAACTTTTATCAACTCCATGCGTCCACTTGAATTCTCTTTTATCTCCTCTCATAGTCTCAATCGTAGCATTACAAATATAACTAAAATTCCTTATGAACTTTCGGTAAAAACTTATCAAACCATGAAATGATCTTACCTCACTAGCATTCATAGGTGTAGGCCAATTCAGAATAGCTTCAACCTTTTGAGGATCCATCTTCAAACCATTAGCTAAAATTATAAATCCCAAATACACAATCTCCTCTTTCATGAATGAACACTTTTTCAGATTTATCAGCAACTTTTCCTCTTTCAATCTCTACAAAACTTGTCTAACATGCAACAAATGTTCTTCTCTAGTCTTATTGAATATTAGAATATCATCAAGATATACAATCACAAATTTACCCAAAAATTTCTTCAAAACTTCATTCATCGGCCTCATAAAAGTATTCGGTGCATTAGTTAAACTAAAAGGCATAACCAACCACTCATACAAACCTTCTTTTGTCTTGAAAGTAGTCTTCCATTCATCACCTTCTCTGATTCTAATATGATGATACCCAATTTTCAAATCAATCTTTGTGAAATACTTTGCTCCAGTCAAACTGTCCATTATATCATCCATTCTCGGTATAGGAAACCTATACTTCACTTTATCTTATTGATTGCTTTGGAATCACTACACATTCACCATTCTCCATTTTTCTTAGGTTCCAATACCATAGGTACTACACAAGGACTCAAAATTTCTCTGATCAAACCTTTATCCAGCAACTCTTGAATCTGTCAGTTCAATTCCTGATTCTCAGTAGGTGTCAACCGATGAGGTGCCTTATTTGGTAAACTAGCTCCAAGGATTAGATCCATGCAATGATCAATACTTCTCTTCAGTGAAAACCATCAAGTACATTATCAGAAATGATATCACTATACTTAGTGAGTAACTTATCAATCTCCTTAGGGACATTATCCTCTACCTTCTTACTCAGTTTGTTAGGAATCACAGAAAAACATACATCATTCTTCTTCAAATCCTTAACAAATTTTCTTCCTTCCATTAAGAAAACTTTCATAGATGTGCAGACATTATTGACAGGTTCTTCTATCAAAGGTAACAAGATTTGTTTTCTTCCATCAGCCACAATAGTATACTTATGCAATCTCCCATCATATATAGCATGTCTATCATATTGCCAAGGTCTACCCAACAAAATATGACAACAATCCATAGGCATAATATCACACAACACCTTATCATAGTACTTTCCAATCTTCAAATTCACATAACATTGTTCACTTACCAAGAGTGTATGCTCATCTTTGATCCATGAAATTTTATAGGGCTTTAGATGTTCCAACCTCTTCAACTACAACTTTGTGACCATCTCTTCAAATGCCAGATTCTTTGAGCTACCACTGTCAATGATTACCTTCCAAACTTTGTCAGAAACTCTACATCTGGTCTTGAACAAACTTTTCCTTACCGGATCTTCCTTTTTACTTTCATTTCACAGTGCCCTCCTTACCATCAAGTTATTTTCCTTCTCAGGTTCATTTGGTGATTCTTCTTGCACCAAAGCATTTCTACTGCTACCAGCCTTCTTACTAGTATGTGTACATTCAAAAGATCTATGTCCTTCTTCTCCACAATTATAACAAGTTCCTTGGAAATTACCTCTGCTATAACCACCTCAGTAGTTACTGCCTCTACCTCTAGATGAACTTTCACCTTTCCACTCGGTCTTACCTTTGTCCATATTTGTCTTTTCAGGTTCAGATCTACTATTTTCACCATAGGATCTACCTCTTCCCCTAAGGAATCTACCACCTCGACCTCTTTGTCTTTGTTCATGTCTCTTGTTCAATTTCTCCTTGGCCTTCAATGTGAATTGGTAAGCCTCTTCAATGTTCTCCAACTTGACCAAACCGATTTCCTCTTGGATGGAAACTCTCAAACCATTTAGGTATCTAGCAATTCTTTCCACATCATCCTCATCATGTCCAGATCTGATATCCAATCTATAGAATTCCTCAGTATACTCTTTTATCGAGCTATCTTTCTACTTCAGACTTTGCATTCTCCTAACTAGGTTAATCAGATAATCACAAGGTAAGAATTGTCCTTTCAACTTATTCACCATTTTATTCCATACCTTGATTTTGTCTTTGCCTTTCTTCTTCTGATCCAATTGCAGATGCTCCCACCATAAGGATGAATGACCTTTCAACTTTGTGCCTACAATCTTCACCTTCTTCTCTTCAGATACATTTTCATACTCAAAATATTTTTCCATCTTGGTGATCCAGTCTATCAGTTCATCAGAATCCAATTTCCCACTATATTCAAGAGGATTGAAATGTGGTGTTGACTTCAAACTTGTCAATGCCTTCAAGAATATTTCCTCACCCTGATCCATCACAGGTGAAGGTTTTACTTCGCCTTGTTCCACTTCAACTTCATCATTACTAAGATCTTCAAGATGTCTACCTCTTCTCTGGGTTGTTTCAACAACTTCTAACCTAGCAGCAAGTTGTCTCAACATGCCTGCCAATCCTGGATCCTCTTTTTGCCTCCCACGAACCATCTTGGAACCCTCTATAATTGCAGGTCAGATCGCAATCTATCACCCACAATAATTCAACTAGGGCTTCGCAAGAAGGAACCTACAAACCTAGATCCGTAGACCTAGATCCAGATCTGACCTCGCTCTGATACCACCTGACACAAGGGCAGGACCGGAGGGGCCAAATGATGGCACACCCTATAGATCCAGCCTACTCAACAACACATGAAAGCAACAAGAAGTATACAGTGAGAGAGAGAAAGTAGGACCATTCATATATTAGCCTCTTTCAAATTGATTCATACATGTCAGGCTGTAAGGCCTTCCCAGTTTGGGCCAAATATTACAATGAATTACAAAGTCCTCAAACATGCGAGGATCCTCCAACAATCTTGATTCTACTCTATTCTATCTTCTATCCAAAACTAACTCCCTAAACTCTCACCAAACAACTATACTTATACAAGAGGCTATTGAACTAAGTCGGCCTTCAGATCCATAATCAACGGAAGGAACAGTCAGATCTGGGACCACACACTTCCCAATGATAGATGCCAACATTAAATCTATGACCCATAATCAATGCACAAGTCGGCCTCAATAGAAACTCAAAATAAACTACTCGGTAAGAAAGGATGATCGAGCAATAGACAAGCATCGCCAAGCACCGGAAAAACAACCGACCATCCTCAGTAACCAAAGGAAACTGACCAACTACTGACCAACTCAGTCAAAGCAGGAGCCAAGCAACACAGACAAACTTCAAAATCTTTTTGGTGACATAGGATTTCCAAGGACCCGAGATGCTCCTGCATCACTAACCTTCTCTCTCAAGAAATGCTATTTGATAGATATATGTTTTATCTTTGAATGTAGCACTGAATTCTTTGAGATATTAATTGCACTTGAATTATCACAATAGATAGCAATAGGCTCATCGTATTTAGTTTTGATATCCTTTAACATCTCCTTCATCCATACCACTTGTTTACAAATAACATCAACATCAACATATTCTACCTTTGCATTAGATTGTGAAATGCAATTTTGGTTTTTGCTTTACCAAGAAACTAAACTTTTTCCCAAGAAGAATGCACCACCACTTGTACTCTTTTTTTCATCAACATTATCAGTCGAATTGGCATCAGTGAAAGCACTCACTGTAAAATCATCATCTTTAGGGTACCCTATGCCATAATCAACTATCCCTTTCAAATATCTAAATATTCTTTTAACAACCATAACCTGAGATTATTTATGTTTTTCTTGACTAGCAACAATCTAGACAACATTCATAATATCAGGCCTTGTTTGAGTCAAGTATAGAAATCTGGAAATCTTAGATTTGTATCTAGTTTGATTTGCATTAGGGGACTCATCATCTTAGTCAACTTGCAACTGGTCACCATAGGGGTACTAGTTGGTTTAGAATATTCTATTCCAATAATCTTCAATAGTTATTTCACATACTTGTACTAAGATAAGAAAATTCTTTTTTCTGATTGATTAATTTGTAGTCCAAGAAAGAATTTCATCTCACTAATCATAGACACCTCAAATTCATTTTGCATCTCATTAGAAAATTCTTTCTCAACTTGTCATTTCCACTAAAAATGATATCATCAACAAATACTTCAACACTCAAAGTATTATCATGATCAATCTTGAAATACAAGTTATCGTCATCAGTACCTTTGTTAAATCCAAGCTTCAATACCTACTTATCTAATCTTGCATACTAGGCTCTAGAGGCTTATTTCAATCCATAAAAAGTTTTCTTCAATCGACAAACCATATTGCTCTGATCAATAAATGGAAATCCATCTGGTTTCTCAACATAAAGTTCTTCTTTCAACTCACCATTCAAAAATGCAGACTTTACATCCATTTGATAGACTTTGAAATCCTTATAAGCAATATAAGCAATAAATAATATCACAACTTCAAATCTAGCAATAGGAGCAAAAGCCTCCTCAAAATCAATTCCTTCCATCTATGAACTGTTAGTATATAGAGGCATTGAGAGGGGGGGTGAATTAGTGCAAACATGTAATGAACCAATTCAACTAATAATTTGATTATGCTTTTAAATAACTTCCATACAACCAAACATGCAAGTATAACTCTGCAATAGAAGTAAAATAATTCAAGAATCCACAAAAGCATAACACATAACACCACTATTTTTTTTCACGGAAACCCTTATAAGAGGAAGAAAACCATAGTAGGGATTGTGTGTGTGAAAATTGTACCTGATCTGTAGACACAACACTTCAGTAAAACATTAGAGGTTAACAAAAATCAAAATCGTGCAAAATTGAAATCTAATTTAACCAAGCGATTTACTACCTTCTAGTAGGTGCAAGATTGATATTCTCAGATTGTTATCGAGATCAGTGACCTAGACGACACCTAAATGAAAGATTTGAATGCAATTGATCTAGATATGAATTCAATGCAATTAATCTTTTTTTTTTTGGATATTTCCTATGCAATAATATGAAAAATTATATGAAATCTATGATATGTAAAAACTGATATGCTATGAATTGATCTAACAATAATATGAAAACAAAAGTGATCTCACAACAATGTTGATTCGCAATAAGCTTTGATCCTTCCAATTGTACTTCTCCAATGTGATTGTGCAAAAATATGAGATCCTTTGAGATGAGCTGAGGCCTTGATTTATAGAAATCCAGGGCTTTGGAGGTGCATGGAAGAAAGCCATAAATCACTCAAATAACTCAGCTTGATTTTTGAGTTATCTGATAATAAAGATAATTTAATTCACAAAAACATGCAAATCATGCAAAAATAGCTTTTTAACTCAAATTAGAGTTTAGATCAGCTTTTTGAACTCCAAAAGGATGTTGAGTTCTAAAAAGTCAACACTTTGCACTGATTTTCTAATTTGGAGTTTAACTGTTTCTTTTGAATGTGCATAATAATTATGAATTAATTAAATAAATAAAGTGATTTATGCTCAACTTAACTTATTTTTGAAAATAAATAATTGATTTATGGGTTAATCAATTATTTAATCAAACTTTTATTAAAAACTATATTATTAAATAATGACAACTTGCTTTAATTAATTAAATAAAAATTTAATCAATTATTCATAGGATATTGGATTTATTGTCAAAATTAAATAATACAATTAATAATAGATAGAATTAAATTTAATTATACAATTAAGTGGCAAGATATTAAATCTAATTAATTAAATATGAAAATATTCAATTAATCAAACTTAGGATAAATGTGATTTATTGCCAAATAATCATTAAATTAAAAATAATTAAGATAATTAGGAATATTGCTAGGAATATTCCCCAATGCAGAATTTAAGATAATCAATTATGATTCGATGATGTTTAGATGTGCCTTAGATTAGGACTTAGATGTTGATTTCATTCGATTTGTAGATGTAGGAGGTTAATGAACTTATAGCCCATTTTTTGGATATTACATTTTGCCCCTCTTTGAATTACTGTGCAAAGCACAGTGGTTCAAAGACAGTCTGTGTTTGATAGAGATATGAAACTGATTCAAAATTGATAATTGATATGAGACAGAAGCTGATTGATATTGATTTGATATGAAGATAATAGGTCGTGAATGACCAAAGATAATGTTCACTATAGCAGCGATGAACCGATGATTGCGAAAGAGTGTCAAAACGCCTGATTCTGAACCTTAGGATTGCAAAGAAGTGAGTGACTGGTTCTAGACTCGATTGTCTTAGTAGAACTAGCAGGTATCACATCCGAACCCTTCAGTTGCCGAAGAACCAAGGAAATAACACTGATGAACCGATGGTTGCAAAAAGCCAATACAGATTACAAGATTAGGAGGATACCAAATTAATATGGATCGATGAATCTGATATGCCCCAAGTGATGATAGATTTTCCCCAAGCGATGAGGACTTTTGATGAATCAGCAACTAGATGTGGTTGTTGTCTTGATCACTGATGAAAGATAATAGATTCCAGATAAAATTAGATTTACAAACTTGAATGATGTGCAATACCATGCCCCCTTCAGGATTGAAATTGAAATTTGACAAGAAAAGTCAGCATTGATAGTTTAGAAGCATGTTAATTGATTTGAGAAGTGGTTAAACACGTCCAGGAACATATTCTACATCGTTTAGAGGTCCAGACGACCAAGTTTGACTAGGTGAAACTATGAGTTGACCATAGTTGACCAAGTTGAAATTTTGATAGTTTGATGTAAGATAATCAATTAAGTTGAATTATGGATTTCTGTGATGATCGAAGGTTGAATATGCAAGCAATAGACCATCCTGGGCCCAAAATTTTAAATCACAATTTTGACATAATAAACTATCTCAGATTTCAATTTTGATCCCGAAAAAGGATTCTACTTGCTGTTTTGTTGGAGAAACCTTCGTGTGAGATTCAGCTCTTGTTAGATTTGAAGATGTGAGTGGAGAATTGTTTAAGCATTGAAGTTTGTTTAGCCATTGTGAGATCATGCAACATGCAAAATGCAAAGAAACATGAAAATGAAATGCAACCTAAGACCTAGGACCTAGTCACTGATCATGTGTCAATTTGTTATCATAATTGAACTTTTAGGTAACCGGATAAATCAATACAATGCCCACTAGCTATGAAACCATAGACATATGAATATCGATTTGTATGTGCAAGAATCAATACAACACCCACTGGTCAACAACCATGGATATATGAATATTGATTTTATTTTCGGAATGTCGAATTAGATATAAGCACCAAGGCATAAATGCCAGGATGACCTAAATATCATGTCCATTTTGATATAGCAATTTGTATAAGCATCAAAACATAAATGTCGTGATGACCTGCATATGCCTTGCATTGCAAACACATCAAACAATCAAGAGATCATTCTAAATCCGATGTGAATTACCCGTAGTGACCATTTATCGTTCACATCCTTAGGTAAGATCGTGTTTCACAATAAGAGAAAGAACTCACTCAAAAAGACAATAGTTAGATCAAACTTCCTTGAATTTTTCGGGTATCAATGGTCGAGGTATGCATGGCCATCCAATTCAAGATAGAGGCTCTTACAGTCGGACACCATTTCAATCTAGAATTTCCAAAGTTGTTTAGATTTTCACATACAAGTAGAAAACAAAGAAAAGATTATGCCCCCAGTCATCACTCTCTAAATCCTATAAAGGACATCATCGAAGAGCTCGAAGAGACATAATATGCAAAAATCTCAATGTGAATCAGTAAGCATACAAGGAGATAAAAGCATGAAAAGCACAGATTGTTTTCAGTTTGTGTTTGATTGCGTTGTTGTAGATGCAAAATCCTTTCTGGAGACAAGACAGACTTGACTAACTCAAATGAAGCTTCAAAAGGACTCTGACTAGATATGATACATCTAAGATATACTAGAGACCATAGGATATGACATTGATTACCCCCAAGTGTTAAGCATTGATAGGATACAGACGTTGGAGCTGATTGGTGTACAGACCAACTTATTGAAAACTGGAAATGTAGAAACAAACCGGGAGATATGTACAAACTAAAGCAAGACTTAAAGCTAGCAAAGACCAAGATTGCGCTGATAGATGGATCATTTTGAAACAAGTGGCACCCATTTGCCAGGTTTTCACCATCTTGGTAGAGATTCTATTTTTGCTACCAAGGCGCCTGTTTCCAGGTTTTCACCAAGGCACCTTTTTTTTTCATTTTTTTTTTATTTTTCATTTTTTTTATTTTTATTTTTTTGTAGTTTTGATATTTTTTTATTTTTTTGTGAATCATCAAGGTGCCTATTGCTAGGTTTTCACCAAGATGTTCATTTTTTTAGGACTTTTTCTGAATTTTATAATTTTTTCAGGATATTTTACCATAGACTAAATGCCTTAGGCATATAATTCTTCAGATGGAGAACATTGATTGGTTCTTGGAGCTATTCTCCTTCAGTCGTTGAGAGTTGATAGGCACTAGAGCCAAAAGTAGCAGTGATAACAAAGGGACCCAGCCAGTTGGGTTCAAACTTCCTCTTGCGTTCTCGATGGGATTGATTTTTAGGATTTTCTCTTAAGACTAGATCACCAACCTGAAATTCTCTATGTCTGACTTTCTTGTTGTAGCCTCTAGACATTCTCTTCTGATATACTCTGAGATGATCATACGCTGCTTGTTTGCGCTCATCTAGTAGTTTAAGTTCTTGCAACCTAGACACTCTATAGTCATCATCAGTTACTAGACCATGCATTCTGATTCTTAGTGATGGGATTTCAACCTCAATAGGTAGTACCATCTCAAACCCATAAACTAAAGTGAAAGGCGTAACCCCCGTAGGAGTTCTGATACTTGTTCTGTAGGCCCATAGAGCTGGATTAATCATGAGATGCCAGTTTTGTTTACTATTCTATGCAAGATCTTCAATATATTTTTGTTAGAGGCCTCAGCTTGTCCATTCCCTTGAGGATAGTAGATAGAAGACCAATGTTGGGTGATCTTGAATTTGGCACATAGATCATCTAGGTCTTTATTCCTGAATTGCCCACCATTATCTATGATTATGGAATGAGGGATCCCATATTTGCATATGATATAGTTTAAGATGAACATTGATATCTACTTTCCCATTGCTTGTGTCAAAGGGACCGCTTCTACCCATTTTGTAAAATAATCAGTGGCTATGATTATATGGGTATGTCTGTTAGAAGAATGAGGATGAATCATCCCGATAAGATCAAATGGCCATTGATGGAAAGGCCATTGTGTTGTAAAGGGGATTAGATCCCTCCCTGGAGCATGAATTAGGTTGCCATGTACTTGACACTTTTGACAATTCTTAGCAAATTTGATGGCCTCTTTCTCCATTTCAGGCTAGTAGTACCCAGCCCTAATAAGTTTTTGAGCTAGTGTTAAACTGTTCGAGTGTGACCCACAAATACCATCATGGACTTCCTCTAATGCACGTTGAGACTCTTCCCATTCTAAACATCTAAGTAGCGTACCATCTAGACCTCATTTGTATAGATCATGACCAATGATGACATATCAGGAGGCATTACAGATAAGGTATCTCTTTTCATGGTGGTTGAAGGTATCGAGAATGATTTGGTTTGGAGATAGGAAAAGAGGTCTTTGTATCTAGATGAATCATGACCAACAATAGTGCAGATCATGTGGGTTTCAAGGGAGTCATATGCAGGATAAGATAGTGCTTCCACCAGGAACTCGTAGCGTAGCTCATGTTCAAGCTGTTGTAATAAAGTAGATAGTGTTGCCATTGCATCGGCAACCTTGTTCTCCATTCTAGGAATTTGCTCAAATGTGATAGATATGAAATATTTCTTAAGATCATCTACCATTCTCTTGTAAGGAATGAGCTTTCCATCTTTAGTTTGGTACACATCATTGACTTGATGAATAAAAGGTTGAGAGTCTCCATGAATGTGTAGCTTTGTTACTCTCCATTCAATTGCTATTTTCATACCATTCAAAAGGGCTTCATATTCTGCAATATTATTTGTATAGGGGAACTTTAGTTTGAATGCTTTTTGGATGGAGTATCCTTGAGGAGTTATGAAAAATATGCCTACTCCAGATCCATTATGTGTATAGGAGCCATCAAAGAACAATTGCCATTCTCTAGAAGATAGGTGCATAATAGAGGAGTCTAGAAATTCCATTTGCATTGGTGTGTCATCAAACATGGGTGCATCTGCTAGTTGATCAGCAATAACTTGACCTTTTATAGCTTTTCTTTCAACATATTCAATGTCAAATTTGCTTAGAAGCATGACCCATTTAGCCAGTCTACCTATGAGGGCAGCCTTGCTTAGTAGGTATTTTAGTGGATCAATTTTTGCTACTAGATGCGTGGTATGAGCTAACATATAGTGTCTCAATTTTTGTGATGCAAAGATCATAGCGAGACAAGCTTTCTCAATCATAGAATAGTTCTTTTCATACGCCACCAATGTTATGCTTATATAATAAATGGCTCTTTCCTTTTTCTCTTCATCATGTTGCGCTAGCAATGCCCCCAGTGATGTGGCTGTTGTGGAGACATATAAGATCAATGGCTTCCCATGAATAGGAGGCATCAAGATAGGCGGATTTGATAGATACTTCTTGATATGGTTAAAGTTGTTCTCACATTCTTCATTCCATGCAAAGGTCACACCTTTATGTAATGTTTTTGTAAAAGGCTGTGATATGTCCGCTAGCTGTGATATGAATCTTCTGATAGATTGAACTCTTCTTTGCAACATCCTCATTTGATTGATATTCATGGGAGGTTGCATCTCTATTATAGCCTTGACTTTAGCTGGATCAACTTCAATGCCCTTCTTTGAAACTATGTATCCTAAGAGCTTTCCGGAAGTGACACCAAAAGCACACTTCTTAGGATTTAGTCGGAGACTAAACTTTTCCATTCTATCTAGGATCATGTTCAAGTCCTTTAGATGTTCAGTTCTGATCATAGATTTTGCTAAAGTATCATCAACATAATCTTCCATAGTTCGATGCATCATGTCATGGAAAATAGATGTCATTGCTCTTTGATATGTAGCACCAGCATTTTTAAGCCCAAATGGCATGACATTCCAATAGAAGGTTCCCCATGCACATGTGAAAGTAGTTTTCTCTTGATCCTCTGGAGAAATTTTTATTTGGTTATATCCAGAGAAACCATCCATCAAGGAATACATCTTGAAACCCGCAATCATATCCACTATCATATCAATGTTCGATAGTGGAAAATCATCCTTAGGGCACGCTCTATTCACATCTCTAAAGTTTATGCACACTCTGATTGAACCATCTAGTTTAGAAACAGGTAAAATATTAGAGATCCACTCTGCATAGTCAATAACTCGAATGAATCTGGCTTTCAGAAGCTTCTCTAATTCAGCTTTTACCAAGAGTGCAACATGAGGATGCATCTTTCTCAACTTTTGCTTGACAGGTTTGACATTTGGAGCAATAGATAAATGATGCATTATGAGATTAGGATCCAATCCTGGCATATCTGAATATTTCCATGCAAAGTTGATCTTCTTCTTTGTTAGGAATGTTGTAAAATTTTGCTTCTCTTCTTCTAATAATGATTGTGCTACATGTACCAATTGTGGTTCCTCTGTTGTACCCAAATTGATGGATTGGGTGGGCTCAATTAGAACTGGAGATCTATCTTGTAAATGACTTAGAAGAACATCAAATATCTCATCCTTAGGCACCTCAGAGAGGTTTTCACCTTCGGATACATCTTTTATTTTTACTTTTGTAGGTTCTGAGACTGCCACAAAGTGGTTTTCACCCTCAGAACTCTTTTTCTTTTTCTTTTTACTCTTGTTTTTCTGACTAAGATATTTGACGTCTGAATCAGTCATGCTGACACTTGGTTCACTGATGGAAGTCCTCATAGGGTCAACTACATTGAGGTAGCAAGCAAGGGCATAGTCATTCGGGAAGGTATAAATACCATGGCTCGAATTCGTGGAGGTTTGATCAATAAGTTTTGGATATTTGATAGTCAAAGTAGGGAAAGATTGGGAGATAGTGTTTACGGATATGGATCTATCATCATTGGTCCTAACCCGACGCTTGAGTTCAAAGGTGATATTACAACTTAAGACATTCAATTCGTGAATAGGCTCAATGTCATCATGGGAGTTGAATTCAGCTATGGGTGGATCAGACTCGATAGGTTCATCATTTCGCTCTAGACTCACATTGGGATTAGGTACATATTGGTGAATAACATCAATATGTTTCTCTATAATAAGCTCATCTTCATCTAGTTCTAGAATGGCTCCCCATTCGTAGTCATTTGATTCAGCTTCTGATTCAGGATCTCTAGGAAATCTTAGAACATGAGTAAAGTCAGGGTGAATACCCCAAGAAGGGTTACCCCCGGATTCTGATTTGAATTCATACTCATGGGAATCTATCTCAGAATCACTACCACTTCCCTCTTCTTGATTGTTTTCAAGATTAGCTGGTTCTTGTGTTGCAACTATCTCTTGATTGATAGTAGGTTCTTGTGTTTCTACTACATTAATTCTTTTGATTAGATCATCTTTATCATCAAGAAGGTCTTTGATTTCCTTAGGCAATTTTTCATAGGGGATGAGTTCTGAGCTGTCTGAATCACTATCTGATGGTACTATTTCTTCTTTCTTAAGAAGAGGTTCTCTTGTTGCGATCTGCTCTATGACATGGGAACAATTACCTTTGAGGTGATAGGGTGTTTTCGTAAATCCTAAGCCAACTTTTTTTTTATTTTCTCTACTAGTATGTGGGAGAGGTACTTCAAGACCTTTTCCTCTAATTCCTAGAGGTCCTTTACCTAAATATCCCATCTTAGCTATTAATTTATCTCCTGGACCATATGACTTGGAAGGGAGTTTGGATACTGTAGAGTCACCAATTTGAACAACTTGAGATTCAGGTTCATCTTTGTAGAGCCATGATAGCATAGCTTCATCCTCTTCAAACTCTTGCTTGGATACTTGTTCTACTACAAAATTATTTTCATATGCTTTCAGAGGTTCTTTAGAGTCTGGTTTGGATTGTTTCAAAGATTACCCATAAGACTTAGGCGAGATAGGGAGAGATGTCAAAGATAAGACTGGCTCAATAGTATATTCTCCCATACTATTTTCTTTGATATTAACCTCTTTGGCAAGATCTTCCATTTTAGATGTGGATGCTTCTTTAGTTGGTTCAATGGGAGATTCTCTATTATTAGGCACAAGCTTATTTGCACTTTCCTTCAAGGTGTTGCAAGTTGTATTCAGATTTGCGGGGATAGTAACCTCTACTCATTCATAAGGAAAATTCAAACATTGATGATATGTAGAAGGAATAGCTTGCATTTCATGTATCCATGGCCTCCCTAGAAGAATGTTGTAAGCCAAAGGTAGATCAAGCACTTGACAGATGGTATCTTTGATAACTAGACCTGCTCTGATAGGTAAGATAATGGTGCCTTTAGAAGATCTTTCTTGCTCATCATAGGCTTTTATGGTGATCTTCTTTTGAGGATCAATAGCCAATTCTGAAAATCCCAATTGTGTGATCAAGCTATAAGAACAAATGTTTAGGCCAGCGCCCCCATCTATCAACACACGTTTGACTCTACGGTTCTGGATCAAGACTTCTATATGCAAAGGCTGATTATGTGGGTGACTCAAGGAGTTGTCATCTTCCTCTGAAAAGGAGATATATTATGGAGATGTAATATGTCCAACCATAGTCTGGAACCTATCTAAATCAAAGTCATTAAGAACATTGGAACTGAGCAAACCTTTATCGAGAATGGCTCTATGAGCTAGAGATATTTGAAGCAACACAAACATGGAGATTTTCGCATTAGTGTGTTGGAGTTGTTGAACAATGCTATAAGATGTAGGCCTTGTATCCTTTGGATTGGAAGATTTGGAAGCAGCCTTCTGTTTAGAAGCGGATGAAAGATTGAAGGGAACCTTAGGGACATTTGATGAATCTAGGATTTGTCCTTTCAGATGCGTTTGAGCTTGTGATCGAGTAACTGCATTAGCTGAGGAATGATCTCTATCTCTTCATACAATTGTGATGACATTGCAACTTTTAGAGAGACATGGTTCAACCATATTGATGACAGCATTATTTCCAGGGTAGGCATAGTTGACTTTTGCCCCCATATTAGGCTGAGAAGTTGAAACTTCTTGACCATGTTTCAGAAATGGTTTTGTGAATGCTGTATGATCATTATTGCTCTAGGGATTGTCAATTGTGATGTCTCCACTATCAATTAGATCTTGAATGGTATGCTTCAAGTGGTAGCAATTATTAGTTTTGTGACCTTTACTCTGATGGAAATCATAGAATTCATTTCCTCTCCACCATTTCAGTTTGGGGTCCTGATCATTTGGTCGGATTGGTGGTAAAGAGATGATGTTATCAGCCAATAGAATTTTCATAGCTAATTCTAAAGACTCTCCCAGAGGAGTAAACTTTTGATGTTTATCCCATCTTTTGTATTCTGGCTTCTTTTGAGATGGTTCAAAAGACTTTTGCTCTGAAGCTTTAATGGCTTGAGTACCAAGAGTGAGATTGTAGGCTGGTGCCTTTGATGGGGCACGGACAGTGTCAACAACACCATCTGTGATGATGCCTTTGTTCTTGTTCCAATTTTTGTTCTTGTCTTTAGAACTAGATCCTGATTCGTACTTGTCTTTTTGAAGTGTGATTTCTCCTTTTTTCACAAGCACTTTTTCGATTTTGATAGCATTATCCACCATCTTATCAAAAGATGTATGATCTTGCATTTGTAGAGGATAATTGATTTCTAGAATAAGGTTATTGATGAAGATTTCCAGTTTTTCTATTTCTAGAATAGGTCTGGCATATAGAGAGAACTTCTTCCTCCATCTCTTGAGAAATGTTAGGAATGGTTCCCCTGGATATTGCTTGAGATTACATATATCAATCATGGTGACTGGATGTTGAATATTGTAGGAGTATTGCTAGTAGAACAATTTGATCAACTCCTCAAAAGTTTTGATAGTAGAAGGAAGTCTAGAGAACCAGTGGATGGCTGCTCCCCCTAGAGATCGAGGGAAGAGATGCATCAGATAGGTCAGTTCATGCATGAACTCCATTGATTGCATACAAAATTCTCTGACATGATCTTGATGATCAGAGTGTCCATCATACTTGTCATACTTTGGCATCTCCACTCTTTTTGGAAATGGTGGCATATACAAGTTTTTGTCAAAAGGAAAAGGGCATAGAGCTTCCATGGAGAACTCTTTGGGTTCCTTCTCTTTTTCGAGTTGATTCAGTTTGACTTGTAAAGCATGTATTTGTTTCGTCATAACTGTGAGTGGAGTTTCTTCCTCATGTGTGATGATAGCTTTGACATTAAAATTAGGAGGAAGCTTAGCTCCTTGATGAGCTAATTGTAAAAAGTATGCTTCTCTATCTTCTTTCAAGAAATTCTTCATCATTCGTTTGAAGTTATCGTCATTTTGATATTGAGCAATTTTTTCAGGTGTGGGTTCCTGATTTGCACCATGTTGAGATTGAGCTCTTTGAGAGCCAAAACTTGTCCTTGCTTGAGACATGGTAGGAGTTTGTGGACTCCCTGGATTAGATTGATCAGGGGTATGTTGAGTACCTTCGTGAGTTGATGGAGGAGGTATGTAACCAGATTTCAATCGATAGTTGCCAAGACCGTCGTCCTCGTAAAGACCAGAATTGATGAGTTGCTCAAGAGTTGGAGTTTGGAGAGTGGTGATAGATTTCTTGTGAGAGGAAGCTCTAGTATCCACCATTAACCTCAAGTGAAACAAAAGAATAAGATCCAGATAACCAAAGAATGAATTGAATCAAGATGATCAGATGATGCAACCTTGTCAAGGTTTGATTGATTTGAAGATTTTATTAGATGTGGATGAAGGATACTATGCCCTGGATGTATGGGTAGGTTCCCAAAAGATAGCAGACAAGATATCACAACACTTAGTCCTTTTGATGATTGATTGAAGATTAATAGTTATGACAAGGTTTTGACACAAGATGATAAGGACTCAAATCGATTAAACATAAGGTTGAATTGGATTCAAAAGGCCACTTTAGGAAAATGATTGAATTCTTAATAGCTATTGCTCTGTTCCTGACACAGTGATCCGTTCAACAGATTTTGAAATTAAACTGAAAAAGCTAAATATCTGGCAATTCTGATAATTTTTTGACAACTTTCAAAAATTTCCCAAACGATACTCTGTAGACTCGTACGACAATGGGTATGCTATGAAATGACAGTTGCAAAAATCGTACGACAGTTGGGTAGCAATGAAATGACAGTTGAAAATCTCATACGACAGTTGCAAGATTTTGACTTTGAGAATTTGCCGGCATGGAAACTCGTACGACACTGGGTACTCAATCATACGACAGATGGATTGTAATGAAATGACACTTGGAAAAACTCATATGACTTTTGACTTCCTGAAATGATTTTTGACTCCAGAAAGGATTTTACGTCAATTTTTGCAAAATTTTGAGTTTGCAGATTCTGATTGTTTGCAAATTTCAATGTCCAGATTTGAGGATTGTAACAGATTTGTTCATTTTTAGTAACCAAATAGATAAAAAAGCATGCAAAATAGCAAGCAAGTGATTTCAAGCATGTGTGAAAATAATGAACAAGGGTAAAAGCAACCTTGCACATGAACAATCAAGTGACTTATTTGTTCTAATCCTTAGAAGTGTTAATTGTGTACGTTCCAAAATGTTTTGCAATGACGCATATATACCCTAGAAAATGAAACGTTGGCCTCGCTAGGGTTTTTAGTAATGGTTTGACTCTGCAACTTTTATGATCCAAAGGGGTGAACTCCAATCCCGGCACACTAGGGTTTTGACACAATCCAAGAACTTAATCTTCAGGAGCTGCTAGGGAGATCTGACAACCCAATAATGAACCATACCTATGGAGATTTCTTCCACAAGGACATTTATATAGCAACTGTCACTACCACGGTGAAAATGGCTATTATCGCTTGAGGTTCCATCAATGCAATTTTCCCTATGAAGGGAGTGTCTGCTACGGTTAACCCTCTCTCAAGGTGACTCAAAATAGTATACCACAAGGGGACTTGGCTCCAGATCCAAGGTTTTTGACACCTTTTCACTTTTAACCCAAACAAAGCAAGCAGATTAATCTCACATGCTAAGACAAAGTTTTGCTTCACCAAGGTCTATGATGTCAACTCCACGTGATCTATCAACCTCTTTGGGGAGAGAATGTATCAATCAATAAGAGAAGGTGCACTAACCAATTTTGATTCACCAAAGCTCATGATGTCAACCCCACGTGATCTATCAACCTCTCTTGGGAGAGAATGTATCGATCAATAAGAGAAGATGCACTAACCAAGTTGAATGTGAAACACACTAAGTATCCTCCCTACCTACAAGGATTCTGTCATCAAGAAGGATTTCGCTGGGAATCCAATCTCTCAAGAATCACGAATAGTGTTCATAAGGCCTAATTACTATGTGAGCATAGATGTATGTTTCCAAAAGCAAATCTACCAAAAGTACCCAAAAAGCAGAAAGAGTAACACTTAACGCTTAAAGCGAATATGAGATGAGTCCACAAGGTGGAACACTTAACACCTCACACAAGCTGAAAACAAGTCCCCAACTTAGAAAACAAGTGAGTTCCTAAAAGCACAAATGGGTTGCCAAGTGGAACGCTTAACGCTTCTGTCCTGTTGACCCCTCCCCTTTAATGTGGCGCTGACCTTGCAACCACGGGGTGGAATGAGGAGTCAGCGGATTAGCAAGTCCAATAACCCAAAATAGCAATCAAGATCAATCACAAGTAATCTAAGACTGCTAATAAATACTTAAGGTGTCACAACCTAGTATCAATTATGCAAGTGTGTAAAACAAAAGCATGAAAAGAATCACCCAAGAAAGACACACGAGAGATTTATTTTAAGCCCAAATCAAAATATTATTAGCACAAGTGGAATACCTGAGATCCTTGTAATGTGCTTAGTAGATTTTTACCTGATTTTAGCAAACTTTACGCTTTTTCCAATCAAAACCAACAAGAGTCAATCAAAAATAGAGAATTCCAATTGTTAAGATTAGCTGTTAGTCAAAATCTGAAAATCAAATTTAACAAACTACCTACAAAAATGAAATGATAATTGAAATCTGATGCCTAAACTTGTACGACAGTGGGTCTATTACCAGACGACAGTAAGAAACTCGTACGACAGTGGGTATGCTCCCAGACGACAGTCTGGAAACTCGTACAACACTGGGTGTCTGATGAAATGATAATCCAGCTTCCAAATGACAGTGGGTGCCTGATGAAACAATACTCAATCAACTGTCATACGACAGCAAGCTCAAACTCATATGACTTTTGTCAGAAATTCGTACAAAGATTGTACGGACAAAAAATAAAAATCATATTTTTGCACAGAAACCAAGGAGAAAAAGATATAAATTGATAGAATTGAATTGGAAACTCATTTCAAGGCCCCACGGGGAGTGCCATAAATGTGTGTGTGAAAATTGTACCTGATCTATAGACACAACACTTCAGTAAAACATTAGAGGTTAGCAAAAATCAAAATCGTGCAAAATTGTAATCTAATTTAACCAAGCGATTTACTGCCTTCTAGTAGGTGCGAGATTGATGTTCTCAGATTGCTATCGAGATCAATGACCTAGATGACATCTAAATGAAGGATTTGAATGCAATTGATCTAGATATGAATTCAATGCAATTAATCTTCTTTTTTTTTGATATTTCCTATGCAATAATATGAAAAATGATATGAAATCTATGATATGTAAAAACTGATATGCTATGAATTGATCTAACAATACTATGAAAACAAAAGTGATCTCACAACAATGTTGATTCGCAATAAGCTTTGATCCTTCCAATTGCAATTCTCCAGCGTGATTGTGCAAAAATATGAGATCCTTTGAGATGAGCTGAGGCCTTGATTTATAGAAATCCAGGGCTTTGGAGGTGCATGGAAGAAAGCCATAAATCACTCAAATAACTCAACTTGATTTTTGAGTTATCTGATAATAAAGATAATTTAATTCACAAAAACATGCAAATCATGCAAAAATAGATTTTTAACTCAAATTAGAGTTTAGATAAGCTTTTTGAACTCCAAAAGGATGTTGAGTTCTAAAAAGTCAACACTTTACATTGATTTTCTAATTTGGAGTTTAACTGTTTCTTTTGAATGTGCATAATAATTATGAATTAATTAAATAAATAAAGTGATTTATGCTCAACTTAACTGATTTTTGAAAATAAATAATTGATTTATAGGTTAATCAATTATTTAATCAAACTTTTATTAAAAACTATATTATTAAATAATGACAACTTGCTTTAATAAATTAAATAAAAATTTAATCAATTATTCATAGGATATTGGATTTATTGTCAAAATTAAATAATACAATTAATAATAGATAGAATTAAATTTAATTACACAATTAAGTGACAAGATATTAAATCTAATTAATTAAATATGAAAATATTCAATTAATCAAACTTAGGATAAATGTGATTTATCGCCAAATAATCATTAAATTAAAGATAATTAAGATAATTAGGAATATTGCTAGGAATATTCCCCGATGCAGAATTTAAGATAATCAATTATGATCCGATGATGTTTAGATGTGCCTTAGATTAGGACTTCGATGTTGATTTCATTCGATTTGCAGATGTAGGAGGTTAATGAACTTATAGCCTATTTTTGGGGTATTATAGGGATGACACCCAAGAATCTCTTCACCGTAGTAAAAAGAGGTTCCCTATGAAGAGCTTATAATACCATGTTAAGGGCTCACCCATTTAATGTTGGAAAGTTGACTATACTAGTGTATATGACTTAATATAGTGTTGTCATTATGGCAACAAAGTCATATAGTGTTTTAGAGTCAGCGCACTTGATGAGAAGATCAAAAATTGGCTAAGTGTTGAAGACTGGATAGTGTACAAAGTACCTAAAGCTCAAAGCATCAGTGCATGTGTGTACAACCGAGTTATGGTATGCGCCCTAGAAGATAAGTTGGTTAGAGTCTATTCATGCTTATTCTATGAGCGCATGATCAGATATGTAGACATGACAAAGTTACAAACAGTTGAAGTTACATAGCCAGTGTGTGCCAGAGAAGAACAGAGTAAGCAACTGACTATTGGTATTTTGGTTTGCGGTTATAATATTATGTTGTAAAGGCTATGCGCCTATTGTAATTAAGTTGCCAACATGTAATTATGTTTGTTTGTAAACACGCTTGAGCCAATTCAATTAGAAGCATTGTATGTAATCAATTAAAGGGGCGATCTAGTTATTTGTTTTGTATGCACATATAAATACTAGATGCACCCATTGTAATTAGTATGAGAGTTGAGATAAGTAGAGTAGAAGTATGCAACGAGTTGAAAAGATGTATTAGAGCTTTGCAAGAGGTCAAAGCAGCAGTGCATCAAAGGAACTGATCAGACAAGTAGTGTCACAATGACAGTTCATCCAGCAAATATAGTGTGTATCTGAGATCAGAAGGTTGCAGCCTTCACCACTTGAGTAGTGAGCTCTAGGATAGTGGATCCACACCCCTAATAGGGTTTATTGTAAAAGACTCCTAACAGGGTCCAACCCTTGACCAGGTCATTGTACTAAATATATTTTAAAGCATCTCCTAACAGGGTTAAGGATCTTCTAACAAAGATCATAAAACACTAGTACAAAATATTAGTGGGTGTCAATTCCCACCAGGGTTTTTACCTATTTGGGTTTTCCCATAACCATATTGGTGTTATGTGTTGATTTCATGTTTCATGTTTATGTAGATGTTCATTTCAGTATTTAAGTATTCAAGTTAAGTTTAAGATTAAGTAAAAAGATAAATTCAATGAACACTGATTCACCACCCCCCCCCCTCCTCAATGTTCCCATTCCTAACAATTGGAATTAGAGCTTTGGTCCTCAGCAAAGAAGTTTAACCACTTGAGGAGATCATGGACAAAGAATAAATGAAACATCTAAAAATAAATCTTGAAGCTGCTCTTAAAGGCCTGGACAAATCTGAAAAGAACTTAAATAAAAAGTCAGTAATGCTCAAGCAGTCATGAAAAGGCTAAGAAAAGATTTGAAAGAATGCTCTACCAGTGATTTAGGGATTATGATCAAAAATCTTAGTGAAGAAAATTCATCTCTAAAAGAATAGATGGAAGAATTAGATGATAAGTTGACTAACAATAAGGAAGTCTATGATGAACAGATCAAAGAGAACCTTCAACTAAATGAAGAATTGAGGCAAGCAAACATGGAAATCTTGGAGCTAAGGAACAACAAAGAAGGCTGGGAATCCAATCTCTCAAGAATCACGAATAGTGTTCATAAGGCCTAATTACTATGTGAGCATAGATGTATGTTTCCAAAAGCAAATCTACCAAAAGTACCCAAAAAGCAGAAAGAGTAACACTTAACGCTTAAAGCGAATATGAGATGAGTCCACAAGGTGGAACACTTAACACCTCACACAAGCTGAAAACAAGTCCCCAACTTAGAAAACAAGTGAGTTCCTAAAAGCACAAATGGGTTGCCAAGTGGAACGCTTAACGCTTCTGTCCTGTTGACCCCTCCCCTTTAATGTGGCGCTGACCTTGCAACCACGGGGTGGAATGAGGAGTCAGCGGATTAGCAAGTCCAATAACCCAAAATAGCAATCAAGATCAATCACAAGTAATCTAAGACTGCTAATAAATACTTAAGGTGTCACAACCTAGTATCAATTATGCAAGTGTGTAAAACAAAAGCATGAAAAGAATCACCCAAGAAAGACACACGAGAGATTTATTTTAAGCCCAAATCAAAATATTATTAGCACAAGTGGAATACCTGAGATCCTTGTAATGTGCTTAGTAGATTTTTACCTGATTTTAGCAAACTTTACACTTTTTCCAATCAAAACCAACAAGAGTCAATCAAAAATAGAGAATTCCAATTGTTAAGATTAGCTGTTAGTCAAAATCTGAAAATCAAATTTAACAAACTACCTACAAAAATGAAATGATAATTGAAATCTGATGCCTAAACTTGTACGACAGTGGGTCTATTACCAGACGACAGTAAGAAACTCGTACGACAGTGGGTATGCTCCCAGACGACAGTCTGGAAACTCGTACAACACTGGGTGTCTGATGAAATGATAATCCAGCTTCCAAATGACAGTGGGTGCCTGATGAAACAATACTCAATCAACTGTCATACGACAGCAAGCTCAAACTCATATGACTTTTGTCAGAAATTCGTACAAAGATTGTACGGACAAAAAATAAAAATCATATACTAGCTACATTGGATACAATGAAGCACAAAATCAGATTGACAACATGCAAGCAAGAATGAAAGCACCAGAAGACACCTCATATGCTAAAAATACTGGAAGTCAGACTAAAGATCATGTTCAACCATCCAAGAATGAGCGCAAGCCAATAGATCGAACTTGCTATGCATGTAACAAGCATGGACATATAGCAAGGAACTGTATAGAGGTAAGACCTTTCAATGGTTACTTTTATTCATGCAATAAATTTGGTCATAGAGCTATGAATTATAAGACAAGTCAGAAAAACAAGACTCGACATAATCAGAGAAATCAGAATTATCCAAATGTAAGAAGTTCTCATAATGTTATATGTCAGATATGTAATTATAATGGTCACTCTGCAAGACAATGTAAAATGGTGACCCATGTCAATGTGTTGAGGAATATAAGGCCTCCAGTCATTTGTCACTCTTGTAACAAGGTTGGACACATCTCCAAGTTTTGTAGATCAAGGATGCAAGGTCAAGAAAGCCCTAAAAAGCCAAAAGAACCAGTATTGGATCCCGAAGGAGAAGTCAAGTTTGTGAAAGCTTCAAAGGATGCAAGCTTGATTTGGTCAAAGGCAAAGAAGGATAAGGTTGATGAGAATGTATTGGATGCATCCACAGTGGACGCACCCTCTACATCAAGATGAATGGCCCTCAGGGTCATAGGGGGAGCTAATTTAGCTCTAGACCCCTGCGTGGCCGATATACTCACCCTCAGAGTATGCGCCTTTGGACTTAAGCTTTTGGAGACTAGTAGAACCTATGTGCAAGAGCATACAAGCTGATTGTTTGCAGAATGAAAGTTAGAAATTTTCGGTTACATCCTGGTTACGTGGCAAGTATTAATGACATGATTCCTACTTTAAAGTACATAGAAGTTTGTAAATCTCTCATTGCATTTGAATTCAGAGTGATTGGAGAGTAGAAGAGCCCTAGCATTTAATTGTGAAGGATTTTAGATTGATTCATTAGTGACTAGCTGTGCATTTGATCAGTTGTGGAAACCCTAGTTTGTCGCGCTGATTCAGAAGATCTTGGAAACCATTTAGAAAATGATATACAAGTAAGTGATGGCTACTCCTATTGTATTTGATGTTGCAAAGAAGAAAAGATATGTATTTAAGAGGCACCCGTTTAAATCCACATTGGATGACCTAGAAGGGGCATTCTCCCGCATGTCTATGGGCGTTATGCATGTCGAAGACATTAGTGCATACATATATTGTAAGAAAGAACTAGTAGGATTGGATAGAATAAGAGCACACATGGAAACAATGTTAAAACCTAATAAAACCTTCATGGATGAGTATGCATAGTGGAATAATCATCCTATAGTTGAATATGCGATTGCATATGAGTTCTATGAGTCCAAATGGATAAAGATTCTACTTAGCAGGATTCATGATGACCTGTTTTGGATAGGTGAAGTGCCGGTCAGAATTACAGGTGACCTAATTCATGAGATGACATGCCTCTCAAAGACAGGCGCCATTCTTCCAACGGGAAAGGATATAAGAAATTTTTTTGAGCAAACATGCAAGTCAAGAAGTGATAGGCGTGGAATGACTATAGAGCCTATTGAGCAAGATGACATCAAATTGATGTCCATGATACTGGGATATAGGTTCCAACACACCAATAGGGTGAATAGTGTGTCTGCGGCCACAATTCTTGCAGTGATAATACTTGTGAAAGAGAATGGAGAGTTTAATCTGTGTGAAATCTGCGTGCATAGCTAATAGACAACATTAAGGCCACCAAGCATGACAAGACCAAGATATTTAGGTTTGGGTCCCTAATTATCTATATGTACTTCCATATTGTTGGAAAAGTGTCTGATTTGTATCTAGAAAAATCTATTCCCACAATGCCCCACAATGCCACATATATCTCTCAAGACATGTACTGAGAGTACATTGAAGGACTACATGACATTAGAATTGAAGACATTTAGAGTCAAAATGCAGATGAGATACAAAATTCCAGAGAAGATAGTTGAAAAATACAAGGAAACTATTTATTTCATGGTTGAGACTGATACAACATGCATGGAGGTTGTTGAACCGAGAACAAAATGGATTCATCCACTGGGATATGAAGTGGAAGAGCCTATTCTAGAGGCTTATGCTCAAGTTCTTTTGTCAACACCTAAGGACCCTAATGAACCTAGATGGGGGACTTATGAAGAAAAGACAAGAGAAGTAGATGTTGTATTGAACAACGCAGCAACAAAAAGAAAAGTTGCCAAGGTGACTTCAGAGATTTTGAGAATTCATGGAGTGTCTCAAGAAGACCTAGACAAAGCAAGGCAAGAGAAGATTTCTTTGGAATTAGAGATCACAGATGCAACAAAGACAAAATCAAATGAACCAAAGATGAAGAAGGTAAAAATTGAGAAATCTGATGTTTAGAAGGGTAAAACTGATGTTACTCCTTTTGCACCCAAGGAAACCATTGACCTTACTGCTCCTTTTGAGTATAAGGCAATGCCTAAGAGGAAGAAAGAGATTAGCACTGGTCATCCATCCTCGGGAGTAACAAGAAACAAGAAGAACACTCAAGCACCTCCAGAAGTAAGTTTCAAACCTAGTCTCAGTGTGTTAAGTACAAGGATTGTTGATGAAGGTAGAATTGATCAAGTAGGAAAGTTCTATGAGAAATACAATGAGATTGACAAATCAGAGATACATGGAATGATTGTCAAACACATGTTGAAGTTTAAGAAGACAGTCTTAGAACTAAAGACTACAATTCCAGATAATGTATGGAACATATTGGAATTCCTAAAAAGACAAGCCATTGAAGAGGACCTAAGGATAAGAGAAAAGATCTTAGATGAAACCCTCCCAGTATGCTCACTAGAAGAAAAGACCTTACTGTTACATCTGGTGAAGCCACATCTTAGAACCAAGTCAAGGACTTTGCATATAATGGACAAAAACTATGAGTTAGTTGCAAAAGAAATAGAGAAAGCATTTGAGAAGGTCTTCGTGAACAGACACATGTATCCAGCTACTGTGTCCACAACTCAAGTACCCACAAAGGTTGCAAAAGAGTTAGAAACCATCAATGTTCCATCTATAGGTCCATGAGATTCAACACATGCAGTTGATGCATCCACAAAGGTAGCTAAGTCTGCGCCCATGTCAAAGACATTCAAGGATGACTCAATTTTTATTGATAATGTAATAGTCACTATGGCGGCCACAAACATGGATTTGGACAAGTTTGAAGAAGCATTTGTAAGCACATAAGAGGTTGAAACTCTTTGTAGTAACACTCCTCCCAATCAACAAGAAGAAGTATTGATTGAGGATATAACTAATGAAAATGAAGAAAAGAAAGAAGTAGAAAAAGAAAAAGAAATAGAAAAAGAAGAAGAAAAGAAAGAAGAAGAAAAGATGGAAGAGGAGAAAGAAAAAGAAGAAGAAAAAGAAAAAGGAAATGAGCAATCTGTTGAAATGCTAATCGAAGTAAAGTAAGAAGTAGAGGACAACACTCCTATCACTCCACTACCCTCAGTAGCATTGTTGTCAAGTTTGACACCTGACACAACTAGTTTAGATTCATGGGGAGAAGAAGACCTGATCAAGATCAATGTCTTATCAATGGAGAAAGCCAAAGAGAAACAAGTAATGAGAAAACCATTGTTTGTTGAATCAGTCAACATATTGAATAGTCTATTATTGTCTTCAGACAAGAAAGTGTCTAAGGTACATTTAGTTGATGACGTTAGCAACATCCTCATAGTCTTCAAAACAAATTTTTCTACCTTGGAAGAGTCAGCATCTCAAGTTGCACAAGAAAAGTATCGGAAGAAGAGACTGAGTGAACTGGTCAGTAACTTTGAACTTGACCTAAGTTCTCTAAAAGTTGGTCAAGCATCTTTGAAGGAGTTTGTAGCAAATGGAAGGAAGATCATTGTAGATTGTATGGATCAAGGTAAGTTAACTGATGACCACTTCAAGAAGATACAAGAGGAAGAAGCTATGATAGAGCAAGTAAAGAAATCAGTGAAAGACATATACACTCATATAAATATGTGCAATAATGTATATCAAGGACAAATTGACAAGATTGAGAAGGCAAAAAAGGAGATGTCAAAAATATGGGCTAGGCAAACTCAACTTAGAAATGCTCTTGCACGCTCACTAGATAAACTTAATCAAAATATCAAGGAGATCGATGCCACCATGGTGACATATGATCAAGGTCCTAGCACAGACTTGGAGAAGATGGAGAAGCTACAGTATGCTCTATGCGCCCATCTCCAGATTGTTAATTCATTGATCACATTTTGGAAGAAAGAGATCCAAAACTTACAGATAGCATATCCGGATGTTCTCTCATTGTAAGTATTTGTAGATATAGTTTTGAAGTACCTTTGTCATTAATGTCAAAGGGGGAGTATGTATAGAATATGGAGTTATAGATATATAAAGAAGATATATAGTAAAGAATATAAGGAGATATAAGATTATAAGGGAGATATAAGATAGAAAATAAAAATAGTTTTTTGTATAAGAGAACAGTTAGTAACTGTGCCATATTCCTTTGTTGCCATCAATGACAAAGGGGGAGATTGTTGGCAAGTTGACTATACTGGTGTATATGACTTAATATAGTGTTTTCATTATGGCAACAAAGTCATATAGTGTTTTGGAGTCAGCGTACTTGATGAGAAGATAAAAAATTGGCTAAGTGTTGAAGACTGGACAGTGTACAGAGTACCTGAAGCTCAAAGCATCATCGCACATGCGTACGACCAAGTTATGGTATGCATCCTAGAAGATAAGTTGGTTGGAGTCTACTCATGCTTAGTCTATGAGCACATGATCAGATATGCAGGTATGACAAAGTTACAGATAGTTGAAGTTACACAACTAGTGTGTGCCAGAGAAGAATAGACTAAGCAGCCAACTGTTGGTATTTTGGTTTGCGGTTATAATATTATGTTGTAAAGGCTATGCGCCTATTGTAATTAAGTTGCCGATATGTAATTATGTTTGTTTATAAACACGCTTGAGCCAATTCAATTGGAAGCATTGTATGTAATTAGTTAAAGGGCTGACCTAGTTATTTGTTTTGTATGTGCATATAAATATTAGATGCGCCCATTGTAATTAGTATGAGAGTTGTTATAGAGTTGAGATAAGTAGAGCAGAAGTATGCAAAGAGTTGATAAGATGTATTAGAGCTTTGCAAGAGGTCAAAGCATTAGGGCATCAAAGGAATTGATCAGACAAGTAGTGTCACAATGACAGTTCATCCAGCATATATAGTGTGTATCTGAGATCAGAAGGTTGCAACCTTCACCACTTGAGTAGTGAGCTCTAGGACAGTGCGTCCACACCCCTAATAGGGTTTATTGTAAAAGACTCCTAATAGGGTCTGACCCTTGATCAGGTCACTGTATTAAATATATTGTAAAGCAACTCCTAACAGGGTTAAGGATCTTCTAAGAAAGATCATAAAACACTAGTACAAAAATATTAGTGGGTGTCAGTTCCCACCGGGGTTTTTACCTATTTGGGTTTCCCTGTAACCATATTGGTGTTATGTGTTGATTTCATGTTCCATGTTTATGTGGATGTTCATTTCAATATTTAAGTATTCAAGTTAAGATTAAGATTAAGTAAAAAGATAAATTCAGTGAACACTAATTCACTCCCCCCCCCTCTTAGTGTTCCCATTCCTAACAGTTAAGAGTGACTAGTACCTTGTTAGAAGTGCAATCAAATTTGTTGGGATCTACCTTGCTAGAGGATTTTGAGCTCCTTCTTAGAAGTCACCCTATTAAAGGATTAATACAATGAGACCTATTAAAGTCAACCCTATAAAGGGACTTAACCTGCTAACCTATTAGAGTTAGCCTTGAGCATTGAACTCAAATAATTGATCTAGAAATGGCACTGCTTGCCTGACATATCCAATATAATCTCTGAATCCTAGCACAAATTTCTAGCTTTATTTCTGATCACAACCACCAATAACATGATATTCTTCTCTAGATCACACGATTTAACTTGCCTTTATACTACTATTCTTAAGTTGACTAGGGCTTGAAAAACATTTCACAAGTTTGTCCAAAATATTTACCAAACACATAAAAATCAACACCAATCATACCTAACATGTCAGCCTAAAACGTAATACAAAACTTTATTACCAAGAACCGACAAATAATCATCCGCCTCAATCATCTGATCATCATGTATCAATCAATAACTCAATCGGCTCACTCTAAACACATTACCAAAATACCAACACACTCAAAATATTGAGTTAACAGTTGCGGTCGAAAAACTGAACTTGACTGACCAAAATAATGCTCTAGTAACAATCACACTACCCAATGTTCTCTCTATCTCGATCATCACTCAAAATACTTTGTTACTGTCTTCTTGTTAATCGCTTAAAATACTTAGCTTATTTTGCTTTACCTATCCATCCAGTTGATCAATATATGTGATCTATTCATCAAATCTGATAAAGTTGCCATCAATGACAAACTCATAAGCATAAACTACTACATCTGAGCTCCAAAATCCATCATAATGCCAACATGAATATCCTTTGCAAACAAGTCTAGCCTTATTTCGAACCACTTCACCATATTCATTCAACTTGTTTCTGAAAACCCATTTAGTACTAACCACATTCTTGTCCATAGTCTAGGAACAAGAATCCATATTTTTTCTTCTCAATCTGATCTAGTTCTTCTTCCATAGCCTTCACCCAAGATTCATCTTTGCATGCTTCATTTACATCTTTAGTTTCAATCTTTGAAATCAAACAATTTTCATCTCTATTTCTAGCAAGATCTCTCCTAGTTTGAGCACCTTTATTCTTGTTGGTTAATCTATAGGAGGCGGGTAAACCATGTCACTCATAGAGGAGATCCAAACTTGTGACCAAGCTTTGATACCACTTGTTATAATTAGTAGTTTTTGTTGCACTAAAAGATTGACTTGTCAATGCCCGATACAACCACTAGACTTATAGAATCCACATGAGGCGGTTAAACCATGTCACAAATCTTGTGATGAGGGACACTGGCGCACTGCTAACAAAGGGATGGTCTTTCTTTCAACCAAAACAATATTTGGTGGTCTTTTCTCATTTAGGTTCAAGGGAAACCTTTGCCCTATTTTCCTGGGGTTTGTGCCTTGCATTTTCACAAACATAACATTCACACACCATGTGCCTTCTTTTTTAGAGCCACGATAAATTTTTATTCTTGGGAAGATATACAAGTCCAATATTGGTTTGTCCAGCTAGATCAACAAACATTCAACTTGGTCATGTCTTCTCTGCCTCTAAATATGCTACACAAATATCCATTCACTCTATGAAGCCCCAGTTGAAAGATTGGTGTTGATTCCCCAATGCCTCTTTTTGTAGTTATAAACCGTAGTTGGGGTATTGGTGGCTTCCTTCTCATCTTCTAATGGTGCCAACTTTGAATCTTTGGTGGCATTTTCAATCTTCTCAAACCATTTGGTGTTGTTGATTTCAAAATATTTGGTCTAATATTATCAAGCCAAAGCTCACCTATTTTGAGTGGTGTATTCTTTTCCAAAGCCCACC
Source organism: Chamaecyparis obtusa (assembly GCA_027943335.1). NCBI lineage: Eukaryota > Viridiplantae > Streptophyta > Pinopsida > Cupressales > Cupressaceae > Chamaecyparis > Chamaecyparis obtusa. Next base: position 1,344,817 of record BSBK01001906.1, read on the forward strand.
TTTGGGCTACTACCTACGACATATGGGGGTCTGCCCATTTTGTGGGCAACTGGAGATATTCAAACACCTCTTCTGTTTTTGTCATCTTGCTTAAAACTTGGTGAGTTGGATTCATGATTTTTTTTTCAGCCTTTTGACCTGAGCCTTTTTCTTGGCATATGGTTGTTCGGAGGGACTAGCCTCAAATTCCCTTCAAATTTACTCAGACCTAGCATGCTTTCAATGTGGAAATCCTCTTTGATTTGTGGAAAGAGAGAAATGATGTTTTGTTTTCTCACAACTCTATTGATGTTCACGTCTCACTTTTAACTAAAGCATGTATACGTAATAATGTCATGCTTCAGATTCAAGTGCAAGCCAAGAAGGTTGCTTTGGACATCCCACCTTCAGGAACTTCTAGAAATTGGGGAAACACTCTGTGTACGGTTTCCAGAATCCCTCTGGATGCCTCTACCTCTTGTGATCATTCTCTTCCTTGTGGCCATTGACGTGGATGTATCTTTTTGGCTCGTCACTCCCAAACCCCATGATCTTAGGTTCCCTGTCGCCAATCTAGTGGCTATGGTGGTTTCAACATGTGACACTCTGCCTCTGTGCCATGCAGGGATTTTGCCTTTAGATGGAGTACGACGGTTGTGGGCCTGTCCATTGGTGGTGATAGTGGTGGGCTGGTTCTCGACGATGACAACAAATGGATCAGTTCATCCAAATGACTGTAGTGATTAGCTCTAGCAATCTCACCTTCCTGCAAGGACAAGGACAAGGACAAGGACAAGGACAAAGAGAAGGATGCTATAGAGAAGGGTGGTTCCTGCTAGACACCAACCTTGACCCTGCTCATGTATAGGGTCCTAAGGATGACAGGGATTTGCCTTCGCCATCCACTGCCATTGCTCTAATTGCCTAGCAACTTTTATTTATGTTTTTAGCTCTTCGAGCTCTACTCATGTTTCTTATTTTAGGTGCTACCCATGTATTTTTTTATTTTCTAAGCTATGCCCATTTGACTCCTCATGAGTGATCTCATATCCACCCAATTTATAAAAAAGTCATACTTACATATATAAAATATTAAATTAAGGTTATTTTTCCTTGTATAACCATACATTCACATCAGCAGTAAGTGCCTACTTGTATGCTTTACACCATCATTAATGAGTCTAGATAATTCCATGTCCAATTTTGTGAGAGCTTTGGTCGTGATGTATGGAGGAAAAAACACAACAAAATGTATTGGCGGGCATTGGGCACGAGAAAATAAAAAAATCAGGACGCTATACGCGAGCAATGATGCGAATTCAGACATTAAAAAAATTGCCCATTTAGCGACGTTGTCGGGAATATGATTATAGGTTGTCGAGGTCTGAGGTTCGAGTCCGACTAGGTCCAGGTGCAGGTACAGGTCCCGAGCAGGCTAGGCGACAAAAGGGTCAGAAGAGGAGCTTTGGGATCGGGAGAGGATCGAAAAGATGGAGTGTAACAAGGAGGAGGCGGAGAGGGCCGTGGAGATTGCGCAGAGGAAGCTGGGGATGAAGGATCTGGAGGGTGCCAGGAAATTCGCAGTCAAGGCGCAGCAGCTGTACCCTCCTCTGCCTGCACTCTCCCAGCTCATGCCCATTCTCGATGTACTCCTCGCCGCCCACCACTCTATCAACAGCGAAATTGACTGGTACGCTATTCTCCAACTTGATGATATCAATGTCATGGCTGACGACTCTCTTGTCAGGAAACAGTATAGAAAATTGGCATTGCTATTGCATCCTGACAAGAATAAAATTGTAGGCTCTGAGTCTGCCTTTAAGCTCATTGTTGAGGCATGGGGTGTCTTGTCTGATAAGATCAGGAGGGCTATTTATGACCAGAAGAGGAAAGCCAATGCCCACTTGAAAACCCACTCGCAAAACCCTAAAAGGCCTCCTCAGAGGCGAGCTACCCCTAAGAAAAAGCCTCCTGAAAATGGTTGCTTTAATGGTGGTCGTGGTAGTTCCACTTGTCCTTCCTCCGTTGATGCGCCTAATCTTACACAACAGAGCAAGTCTGTAAATTTCTGGACTGTGTGTCCCGGTTGTGGCATGCAGTATGAATACCTTTGTTTATATGAGAATCAGAATCTTCTCTGTAGGAATTGCCGGAAGCCTTTCCTTGCAGTTAAGGCAGCTGCGATTCCTCTATCAGCCGTGAGTAATTTCAGTACTTCTTGTCATCCCTGGTCTTATGCCTCCGTGGGCTCGAACAATTCCACCACTAGTTTTGGCACAGGCGTTGGGGGTTTTGCCAATGGGGTTATTCCCAATCTCAACTTCACGTGGAGTGGACCCTTTGAGGGTGCTGGACCCAATGTTGCTGCTGTCGATTCCACTGTTGAAAATGTGAAAGCGAGCTGCGGAAATGTAGTAGGCTCTAAGGGGGATGAGAGCCACAAGGAAAATCTACCCGAAAAAGATGAATACGATATACTCGTCAAAAAACCCCGTAAGCAGAAAGTCTCACAGGCTTGTAAGCCATTAGCCTCAACCTTCCACGATGCTCCATCTTCTTGTAAGGCTCCTGTGTCTCCGAAAGTTCCACTCTCCACAATGGAAACTTCATCTCCCAAGAGTAATTCTGGTAAGGCGGCATCATCTCCCAAGGTCACTTCTTTTACCAAGGAAACTTCATCTCTTAAGGTTCCGTCCCGTACTATGGATTCTTTCCCTCCTAAGGTTTCATCTCCTGAGGTTTCAGCCAAGAAGCGAAAATTTGATGACTGTGGTCAAGGTTGTGAAGATGAAGTTAATGCCCGAAAGTCTCATTGTAGTAGGAAGGATATAGATTTGAACAAAGTGGATCCTGAGGTATTTGACAGTGATGCCAATAAAGAGCAACCAAAGAAATCGTTTCCCGAGGTTGCCTTTACATCGCCTCTAAGAGCAAATCAAACTAATAAACCATTTGGCAAACAAGTTCCAGCAGCATTGCGCAAGGATTTCTTGGCAAAATCTGTCAGAGATTTGTTAGCAGAGAAGGCAAAAATGGATATACGAAAGAACCTCTCAGAGGTGAAAAGGAAAGCTGAAAAAGCTGCAGCTGCAAAGGAAGAAGCTGAAAAGGCTGCAGCTGCCAAGGAAGAAGCTGGAAAGGCTGCGGCTGCAAAGGAAAAAGCAATGGCTGCAGCTGCAAAGAAAGAAGCCTTGGCTGCGGCTGCAAAGAAAGAAGCATTGGCTGATGCAAGAAAAAGGACAGTAGAAGATGAGTTGAGAAAAGCTTCAGTTTCAGCTAAAAGTCCGGACAAGGCTAAAAAATTTGCAAAGATTGAGAAAAAGGAAATCCAAAACATGTCTAAGAGGCCTGTATTTTACAGGCCTTTACTTTACAAGAAGACATATAAGAAGCAAGAAGAGGTAATGAAAAGTGAAATTATAGAAAAACCAGCCTTTGATTCACGGTCAATCAATGTTCCAGATTCTGATTTTTATGACTTTGATAAGGATCGCACTGAGAATTGCTTTGACACGAATCAGATATGGGCTACTTATGATGATGAAAATGGAATGCCTCGATTTTATGCTCGAATTGTGAGAGTCGTGTCCCTGGATCCATTCAAAGTGCAGATGAATTGGATAGAGCCAAAGTTGAATAAGTATCAGACCTGTGGAGAATTTACAGTGGGAAAAGTGATTAGCAGTTATATGCTTAACATGTACTCTCATCTGATGAAATGGGAGAAATCTCCCAAGGGTATTTTCACAATTGTGCCAAGAAAATCCGATATTTGGGCACTCTACAGAGAGTGGGATTCTACTTGGGATGAAAATACCCCTACAGAAACCAGACACAAATACGAGATAGTAGAGGTTCTGACAGACTTTACTGAGGAGCTTGGAGTAAGTGTGGTTCCACTTGTAAAGGTTCCTGGGTTCAGGGATTTATTCCGGAAGCAGCATTTGGCATCTCAGCCATGTGATGAATGGGTAGTCCCCAAAACAGAGCTTCTTAGGTTCTCACATCAGATTCCTGCTAGGAGGCTTACAAAAGAGGACTCACCAAACATACCTGAAGGTTGTTGGGAGTTGGATCCCGCAGCAACTCCTTTAGATGTACTGTGCCAAGGAAATACAGAATCTAAAAAAAAGGAACCTTGGACTGGAGAAAAGGTAGAAGCAGCTGAAGAAAGAGGAGGAGAAGCTGCAGATAAAGGAGCAGAACCTAAAACAAAATTTGCAGAATTTGAAATAAAAATTGAGCTAGGTGAGGAAAGTTCTGCGGGATAGCGTTGTATGACAGCATTTGGATCAGAAACTCAATTGACAGTGACCCTGGAAATTTTTGTTGTTGGAGTGGGAAAATGTCTGAGTAATTCATGAGAGACAAAAATGCAGCATCTCAGATAGAGGCCAATATATTAATGCCAAATAACCACTAAGCTACTAGTGACTGGACTATGATGTACAGCACGGTCTTCTTGACTGCATGATGAAACAAAAGCAATCAATATACTTCCTGGTTTCTTTGAGAGTAATACTCATCCATGCCAATTTGGGTAAGTTTTGAACTGCATTGTCTTTACCTCCTAAAGCATGTTGTCAATGCAGAATATCCCGCGGACTCAGTTTTGTGTGTCCTTAAGTTCAGAGTGCAGATTACAACTGTTATGGCAATTAATTTTGCTCGGTGATGGCTTATCCTTACACTCGGAAGTTACACTTTCCGTCATCAGCACAGCGGTGCGATATTATGGAATCTTTCAAAAGTGGCATTCTAAAATTTCTGTTAAAAATGAGCCATAATAGCTGGTCTTTTGTACTGTACCCTTTTTATGGTTCATAGGTTATAAGCATCTTCAATTATTTGTTGTCTTGTACAAAGGAGATCTGATTGTAGTAGTGCATAACCACATTAGATCATATTTAATGAAGAGCAGGCACTGTATAAATATGATGTCATTCCTTTTTGAGTAATTGCTGCAATTTGTTTCTATGCTTAGTTGAAATTGTAGGTTTGATGGCAGCACTAACGTTTTCTAAGGCAGCATTGCAACTATGATTCAAGTGTTTGCATGGGAATTTTTGGTGATTCATATACCATGGAATCTGGCAATTTTCGATATACTATGTTTTGTAAAAAGACAACCTTTAATAGCTGTATTGATTATTTAAGTATTGCTATAGGATGTAGTTTCTCTTCCTTTTTGGTAATTTTTTTTGCATCAACAGTCTTACATGATGTATATGGCATTTGAGTTTTATATTTAGCCCCCTGGAGGGAATCAGAAACCTTTGTTACCTTTTTAGTTGCATGATCCAATAGCGAATGTTTTGTTTAAAAGTTAAAATCTGTAATCAAGGTTGGATTTTTTCGGGGGATGAAAGGCTTCATATGATTTGGAATGGTAAGTGTGAAAAATAAATCAAAGGGCTTTCACTTACATTATATTAGAGATCTCTAAGAGTAAGAATATCTCATAGGTTGAATGCTGCTTCTGTGTACCTAATTAATATGCTCCGATGAGTTAACATTGGTGCGTGAGAGGATATGAAGTGCAAACTGTGGCCGGTTTAGTGTAAGTTTGGTAGAAAATGATAACTATAAAGAAGGGCCAGTATCTTGATAGGGATCTAACAGCCTATAAGACATTCATGGATACACTTAATGCAATTCAGGTTATCCCTTGAAAGACATTACAGCCTTTGACTTCGAGCACAAGACTGACATTCTCTTCTATTAGAATGTGGATAAAATGCCATCTTCAATTGGTAACATATGAAGAAATTGATGACTTTTTAAAAGTATTTCTCATGGTATATTGAGAAATCAGGGCTACAAATCTCAGCATGGCAGGGTTTTCCGAAACCAATATGAAGGTGGGTGTGTTGAGCACAAATTAAATTGTAACTATGCTAGGATGATGAAAATCCATACTTGTAGTTAAGTACACAAAATGCTAGTCTGAGAGTGATGAAGGCCTACATTCATTTTTGGGAAATAATATAGTATAATGCTTGGCGGCTTAACAGATATATATGCCAGATCATAGACTTGGTTCACCGATTTCACTGAAGTCATTTTAGGTTAGTGGTAATCTGTTTTTCTAATTAAGTTGCAATGGGGTTTTCTGATTACTTAAGCTACTATGCTACTCGTGGTGCATGGTCAAGAGTTATTTCTACTTTCTGTATCTTTAAAATAACTTATGGCTCTGTTATCAGCTTGTTTACTTGCTCCTGCAGAATAGTTTTGTATGAATTTTATTGTTCAGACTTAATTTTAGTGGGTTGTGTTTTCAGCAACAAGTGCTGTTGGAGTTGCCAATTTGTTGAATTGTGCTGGACAATGAAATTGTCCGTAGCAATAATAGTGGCTTGTGCTTCTTGATATTTCTTTCTTAGCTGCTTGTGGCAGACTCTCGGATAAGTGAACTTGTTGGCAGTTGTGCAACAAAATATTAGCCAACTTGATCAGAATGAGGATTATATCATGTATGGTTGGGATATTTGCTTGTAGTGGATATGTCCAAGGAGGGACTGGCTGTTTGGCCTTAGTGCAAGGATCTCAACCGGCGGTCTCAGTTGATCAGTTAAAACTTAATTTGGGGCGCTTAAGTAGCTGGGGCTTGGAGGTAAGTTATTTTCCCACTGCTCGCATCATCTGTGTGGCATGTGACTTGTACAAACCATACATATTCTATAGTTGGGAAAAGATAATTTTCAATTTGACCCGACATGAGACAGGAAGAGATCAGCTGAAACATTAAAAAGAGAGTTATCTGAAGGTGCCTAGTAAGCACCCAGTCAATATGGACAATTAGAATTTGACTTGAACAAGAATCTTAGCATTTGATTGATGAATTTGGGTGTGAGATTTACTACAAGTAAGTAGTGAGGAAACTTTTGAGTTTTTCTTGTTTGTCTACGTTTATATGGTTTTGAAGGGTACAATTTCGAGAGCCATAGCTTGGTGAAGCACATTTGAAGGGTACACTTTCGAGAGCCATAGCTTGGTGAAACACATTTTGTTTTCAAGGTTTCTGAAATTTCAGAAAAGTTGACATATGACCTTATGTTCTCTGACTAGTTGCAGGAGGGGAATCTTTCCAAATATCAGTTTCAACCAAAAGATGGGCTCTGATTCAGGGACGACCATCGTGGGCGGTGAAACTTGAACAGTCTAGCAGTAAAGCTTGGAGTCCTCAAAACTAAGGTTTGTGGTATAACACCAATGAAAAAGAAAAACTTATGGGGAAGAAGGCGAAGATTCAGTGGTTGTCAAAGTCATCAAATACATGTGAAACTCTTTTCTCACGTCTGTCGTGAGCTTCAACCAATCATCATAAATCAAAACAGGCAAAAGGATGTGCAGGCACATTGAAATGGAGCAGCAGGAAACAAACTCAGGTTTACATTAACTGAACTCTTAATACTTACACTCTTTCAATGAAATTGAAAAATCAGATGTCTAGTTTATTATAGTGTTGCAGAGTATTAACTGAAATAACACGCAGAAGAGATATATGATGGACAATATGATCTAATTCTAATCTTTATTACATTTAGAATTTAGAAATAAAAGCATCCTTAAAGTTTGTTTCTGTACCCACAGAAATCCAGCACAGTCTTGCTTGTGTGGATGGATGATTGGATGTTTAGGCTGCAGTTGCTGGAATTGATCTGGAATTAGAAAACAGGAATTGGTGAATTGGTATAGGCCAATTTTAATTTTGGTCTAAAATGAGCATTTAGCTAATTCTCCTCAGAACCTGGAATTAAAATTGAGGCATGGAATTGGAATTGGGAATTTAATTTTGAGAAGGGAAACCAATTCCCGTTTTCCAATTCCAGGTTAATTCCAGCAACCAAACAAAGAACTATTTTTAAGGAGGGGTTTCATGAAGTTAAAAATAGAGTACAATAAGATTAATTAAAATCTTTTTCTTAATGATTAGAAGCCCTTATTTTTTAGTTTGTAATTTTATGCTGGTGTATTTGGGGTTGGATTACAAATTTCTTCCACCAGTTCAGAACATCATCATCACTTTTCAATCATTTAAAATTTCGAGATTCTTGCTAATTAATTTTTTTCTCATTTATATTTATATTATTCTAAATTAGATTTGTAAAATAATGAAATTCGTAAGATCACCAGCTTCTGTAAATTTTTGGGCTTAAACTATTAATCTTAAATTACACTAGAAAATTTATGAGACCACCTACTCTGAAATGCTACTAAAAATATCTAAACAGCAGCCACTGAATGAATTGTTGTTTTTGAAAAAATTAAAGACATAAGAAATTTGTAAAATAAATTAATCCAATTGAAATCCTTCTCAGTCAGACAAAACTTTTTTATAAATTAATACAACTTAATTAAATTAAATTAAATTTATAAGCTAAATGAGAATGAAATTATTTTTTTAATTTTTTAAACAGGAGAAATCAGGTATAGAACCATATAAACTGCAGTGTGTCTGGTATCATGTGAGTTGGGGGACTGAACCTCGTGCTTTACCACAAGAAACTCTCACCAATTGAACTAGATCCAAGTCCAAAAACAATTATATGCAAACTAAAACTGACATTTTTTTAAATATAATTTTTTTTAAGGAAGAAATAAATATTTTAAGGAAATCAATCTCTTTCTACTGTTGCGGGATCATTTACTGTTACTCTAGGAAAGGAAAGGAAAGGTCCTATAGTCCACGACACCAGCCATATGTTTTTGGGTCTATGAAATCGTAAGAGATGATTGCCTGGCTCTTCTGTGCCATCTTGATCTACCTACTAGCTCTTTCAGGGCGAGCAAGTTATAAACAGCATATATACCAGTCATTGAAGTTTTTTATTTTTTATATTTACCCTCAATTTGTTAATGTAGAGCCCGTACTTTTAATTGCCTCCAGACTACAACAGAGTTCCAGCACATCATTAATCATGTCTTAAAATTTTGAGACAGACAATGCCTCAAAATTTTTAGTAACCGTCTCCCTTCCTCTCTCTAGTCTTATTGGCACTCAATTGCTTTCCCCATCTTTTTATTTGGGTGTAGTCTGTTAATAATCTTACAATTTCTTTTTGCTGGTTTTTTTTCTGGAATTTGATCTTAAATATCGATCAGATCTATTAGATTTCCACAATTCATATCGAGTTAAAATCCCAGCCACAATACAAACTTATATATCGAGTTAAAATCCCAGCCAAAATCAGAAGTTGCAATGCACATTTATTACAGACCATAGAAACCATATGTCTACAAATTTTAAATAGTTATAAATTATGATGATAAAGCAAAATACAAAAAAAACACCCATATAAAATCCATCAGAACAGATTTTCACAGTACTCTTCATGCCCCTTTTGAACTCATCTCAGTATCCTCTACAATCCATGATACAGTAGTATCATCATGCCTTAACAAAATTTGTTCAATCATCTTTTCCCCCAAAAAAGTCTCTCCAAACCTTCTGTGTATAAGACCTTTTGGTGTTTTAGACCAAACTCGTTCTCGGATTCCCTCCGAATTCATCCTATGTTCTTTTTTTCTAAAAAATCTTTGTGATTAACCTATGCATTATGTAAACATTTTTCTGCATTAAAGATTTGTTTTACCACTAGTTTTGCTTATCTTCTGTGAGATAACGTGTCATAAGAATCTCTCGATTACCAAGCTAAAATTAGATAATTAATTAATGTATGAATAATGACGACGCAGATGGCTCTTTGCATAAGATTCCTTTTATTTATCTATTTTACTATTATTATGTTATTTTTTGGAACTACATTTATTTTTATTTATTTAGATTTTTTTAAGGAATTAAATTATTATTTATTTCAAAAATTAATTATTTTGATTATTACATAAAAATATTGTTATCTAATAACATCATTTATTGGTTAAATACTAATTAATGTATTATAATAGTTAGTTTTTTCAAACACTTTGTTGCTGATCCCCCTGTTCATTGTGGTCCACATTAAGAGGTTTTATAATCTTGAGAGCTAGGTTACTCAACTTACTGGTTGGAATACATGGTGGAATAATGTCATCCAACACGACTTATTTTCTTTGCATTTATGGTAGACAGTTGGCTATGTATTGTCGGTGGTCCTTTGAGACGATCACCATGGATTTGTGCAATGCCACAGAGGCTCTGACCGTCAATCCTTTTTTGCCCTGAGTTGCAATTCCGGGTTGCTCGGCTTCGCCACCAAAAGCATTGTTGACAACTATGTTGTTGTGGAGCTCAAATCAAAGCCATGTTGCATTGGCTTAAAGTGGGCGATTGTGCGTCTAAAGAGTTTCTCTTGGCTCTTAGGACATGTCACTCTAAACCTGGCATCAAACGCATCAAGGATGGACAGACGATGCTCTCTGAGCTACTAGATATTCTTCAAGCTTTTGCTAGACATTATGAGGTGTTCATTGCACAAGGAAATTCCCCTAAAAGAGATCAATCCTCGAGGGAATGTCTCTTAGTTGGTCCTCAGCTTTCTAAATCTCAAAAGGTGTTTTGCGATCAAACGCTTACCCCTGAGGATCTCAAAGAGGTGTTTTCCATGGTGGGTGATAAAGTGCTTAGTTGTGATGGCTTCCCTTGTGAATTCTATAAGGTCTTATGGCCTTGTGTTGGCCCAAACCTACACAAAGTATACCTAGAAGCTTTCCATTTGCAATCTCTTGGTCAACTCATCAAGGGAAACATATAATTCATACTTGGCACAAGATTTGGAAGACATTTGCAACTAGTGTCCTATTACTCTACTTAATGTCTCATACAAAATCATTGCCAAAGCCCTTCCCTTAAGATTCACCATCTTCTCTTGCAATTTGTCTGTCTAGAGCAGATTGGCTTCATTAAATCTAGGTTTATCATGGATAACATCATTGCTATTTGGGAAAGTATGGAATGGGCTTGTTGCTCTAAACAAAATGCCATTTTTGTTGAAATTGATGGGCGACAACCTTAGGCTTTTGGCCTATTAGGTACATTCACTAGGGTTGCCCTTTGGCACATAACCCAATGCTACAGGCAATCCGTTTTCTCAACTCCTTGGATTCTCCAATATGGGTGGAAGTGGATTCAACATGCAAAAATCTTTCAATTTATGAGCATTCCTTTTTCCTTTTAGGGATTTGTTGTGGACCTTTGGAATGTGGTTCTTGATCAAATCTAGAAAAAGCTTGCTTACTAGATTACCAAGCCACTTTTGCTAGTTGGTAAATTCTAGATTTGTTCCAAAGTGTTGGTTGCCACTCATGTTTATTACTCTTGTTGGGCACTTTCGAAGGCTTCATACAACAAGTTAGAAAAGTTCTTGCAATAATTTTTTGTGTTTTTCTGGAGATGATCACCATGACTTTCACGAGGCCACTCAGGAATATTGTTGTCTCCCCAGGCAGTTCGAAGGTCTTGGTTTGCTCTCCACCCAGAAACAAGGTCTTTCCTTGTGTGCCAAATGAGTTTTTTGTGCCATCTCTCACAGCGAGGCTTGGAAAATTCTTCTCAGACATTGCATTTCTTCAAGTTATCCAACTCATAAGCCGACCTGGAAGGGGATTATTTTTGAAACCCCTTCTTTTAATAAAAGACGTGCATATTCAGGGCACTTTTGTTGCTAAAAGTATTTGGCGGGCTTGGGAAGTTGTTAAGCCTTGGTTCCATTGGGATTGGGCTGGTTTTAGAGATGGCCTTTCTTTTGATCAACACAATATTTGGTAGTTGCCTCTCATTCAGGTTTAAGGCCTCCCTTTGGCCCTCATTCTTGGAGTTTGTGCTCTATGCTTTCACAAGTGTAGGCTTTGCAGTTCTCGAGATCTTTTTTCTAGAGTTACTATGAATCTTTGCTCTTGGGAAGATTTGCTCTCCCAATTTCGCCTCAACCATCCAAATCAACAGACTTTTGAGCTAGTTGGTCGATACTACCTTTGAATATACTTCACAAGTTAGGTATCCACTTGGCCAGACCCAATACCTCCTTTTGTAACAAGAAGCCTAGGTTGAGCTATCATTGGCTTGTTCCACATTTGCCTATGGTTCCGACCTTGAATCTCAGCTGTCATTTGCAATCCTCCTAGTTTGTGTGGCATTATAAGTGTTGCACTATATGGATTGCTATTGTTGAGCCTAAGGTAACTCATTTTTCTTGGTGTATTCTTTTCCAAGGCTTGTTGTTGGGCTCTCACCAATGACCTCTGGGTGTACTAAATCCCTGTCGCCCATTTTGTGGGAAACTTGAGACTTTCATACACCTCTTTTGGTATTGCCAACAGTCGTAGACATGGATTCATGATTTATTATAGCTCTTTTAGCCATAACCTTTTTCTTGGCATATTATTATTTTGCTAGATTTCCCTTCAAGTTTATGCAAAAGTGACATGCTTTCAGGGTGGAAATCCTATTCACTTTGTGGAAAGATAGGAATGCTGTTATTTTTTCTCACAACTCTCTTAATATTCAAGTATCTTTGTTTACTAAAGCTTGTATTTGTAACAACATGATGCTTTAGATTCAAGTGTAAGCCAAAAAAGTTGCACTTGAGGTGGCCCACTTGCAGGGACTTTTGCAACATTGGAGAAATGCACCTTGTACTGTTGCTAGTGTTGTCGAACCCTTCTGCTTCTAGTTTTCAGTTTTCACCTCGTTGTGGGCCACACTATGCCTCTTCACCACATGGTGGCTTTGCTGTTGGGTGGAATATGAGAGGTGCATTTTCTTCGACTAGTGGTGGCATTGGTTGGCCAAACACTGACGATGATACTAGTTGGCCGAGGTTGTCCAAATGGCTTCCACGACTGTCTTTGGCCATATCTTTGGCAAGGAAGGATACTGAGAAAGATGTTGCTGCTGAGGAGGGGTGGTCCCTTCTGGACAATAATCCCAACCCTGCTAATGTATGGGGTCATAAAGATGACAAGGATCCTCTGCTGCTACCATCAACCACTACTTTAGCCCCTTAGTAGCTAGTTTTAATAATTTTTCTTCTGGGCTCTGCCCATGTCTCTTTTTAATGTTGTTTTTTTATTCATTTCTAACCTTATTCAATCTCATATTCATCACTTCTAATACGAAGATTGAGAGAGATTTGGGAAGATCTTTCTTTCACCTTTGTACAATTATCTAGGATATTCTAACACTCAATTCTTCAGATTTGAGAGAACCTAGAGGGGATTCCTTCATAGAAGACTAATCTAAAGGCACAACATAAATACAAGAATGTGATCCAAAGTAGCCAAGCATCAAACAACCACCTCAAGGGTAGGATAACGTTGAGTTTAAGTTTGATGGAATAGTAGACCAATCAACCGAAGTAGGTGGTAATTGGGACTCACTAGTGAAAGACGATAAAAAAAGAGAGTGATACTTACCAAAGTTGCACAAGTTGCATGAGATAACCCTTTGAAAACTACCAGGGTAATAAAAAAAGAAGAGCCATCATTTTGAAAAGGCTTGTTATTCTAAGGAGAACCATCAACTAGAGTCAAAACCATGACTAGTCAAATGATCTTTATAAGCATTCCTTCACCAATGATCATGCTTTTGCACTAGAAGAATGGACTATAAAAAATGAAGTGGCCATGAAAAATATCATCTACGGTTGAAGAGAGACTCTCATGATCAAGTGATTGAGTCCAAAGCCTAACCCTACCATTATAATAATATCCTTATGAAGAGGCTTGGAGATGTTAATGTCCACTAGAATATAAGAAAACATTGTTTAAACTATGTAGGAAGTAGTAGAATCAACCTTTAAGAAGCAACCACTAGCATTGCCAATGGTCTCATAGTAGCTAGAAGTTGAGAGGGTGATTTAAAAGTTGAACACACACAAGTCTAACATTGAGAAGTTCATCGAGGGGGTTGAAGGAGATAGACCAATAATTGACCATGACAAAGTGCACTCCATATATCCATGATCTATTGTCAATCACCAAATCTCTATTATTTGAAGAGGCAAAATATGCAATATAGAAGCCCCAATCTATGAATCCAATATCTACTTGTGAATATCTAGAAGGAAAGGCAAAATATTACTGAATCTATAATCCAAGACCCTATAAAGATAAAAAGCTTCATTTTAAGCACACTCTATCCTCAAAGCATCATAGGGGAAGATTGCGCACAAGGGAGGGGTCGTAATACATTCTATGTAGGGCATGCAACACCCTTAAAATCCGTATATTTATATAGGAGAATTGACAAATTGGACTTGAAGCTACAAAGTTTGCAACACTAGGCACATGACTGCTAAAAGAATACTTACTCATTATAACAAGGAATTGTAGGTTTGTGGCATCATTACCCATCCAAGTCATCATAACAAGCAATTGTAGGTTTACGGTATCATTACCCATCCAAGTCATCATAACAAGGAATTGAAGGTTTGTGGCATCATTACCCATCCAAAAAATAGGCGCATACAGGTCAAATTCACCTAAAATGGCACAAGTACCAAATGGCACTATTATTTTATTTTGTTCACATACAAACATTAAATATTCTAGAGCTAATGTAAAATAAGAAGCATTTTTTTTTTACTTACAATAATTCATCTAAAATTGGTTTCATCTAATTTAATGTCCTATTTTTATATTTTATTTTGCATAAACTAATTATTATTATTATTTTAGTAATTAATTCTTGTTTGTTAATAAATATCTTTGTTCATATTTCCTTACAATATTAATTATAACATTTTACTATTTTAGAAAGAAGGGGCCATGACATGCTCCCTTAAAATTTGGCATCCAAATAAGTTAAATTCACTATACTATTATGTTTTTATCAAGGTTTTAGAATAAATAAGGATATCACTATTGCATTTCAATTGCATCTTTACATGCATTTTCAATATAAGATTGATTCCACTAAACTTAACATTGGTTTACCATTTCGTTGCACGATAGGCATAGTTGCTTCTCCAAGATTTGTTAAGGTTCTATTGTTATCATTCTCATCTCTTAAGGCCTATAAGACATGCTATTTCAATATATGCTTAATGTCAAGTACATACTTAAGGAGTGACACATGGAAAATATCATGGATTCGACTTAGGAGGTATAAATACTCAATAAGCCACTAGGCTTATTTTCTTTAAAATCTCAAATGGCCCATCATTGTGAGGTACATACTAGATTTCCTTGAGATCTATTCATACAAAATTTATACTAATGACATGTAACTTATGATTTGGTACATCATGAGGGTATACCAACCTAATTGGATAATTATGTTTAGTATTAACTCTTTTACACTCCAAACATTTTTCCATAAAGAGAACTATATATGCTTCTTCATTTCTACTAAAAGTAAAACTTCTTAAGGTTTAGATACATCTTATTTACTCTTTGATGCTTGAATAAGAAGCATTATATGCTTGGTCAAAATTAAGATTTCATCTTCTCTAAAATTAAGAACATATATATTTTTATAATATTGAAGCAACTCATCCTTATTAAAAGTATATATCTTATAAAACCATAAATTAGTTGCTTTAATTTTTAAAGCTATTTTGACTTGTTCATACCCCATCAAGCATGAAATGGGTAATAATCAGATAGAGGCGGAATGTCCCTCCATTAATTTGGTTGTTCAAAAAAATAGTTACTTTGAGATAAATAATTATGCAAACACTTTCAATATGGCTTGCGAATTATTTGGGATCACCAATAAGAATAGATTTGGAAAGATTCAATGACATTCATGTACAAGCTCAAGTAACCTTTGCGGATCTTACAACTATTTGACACCCATGCTCTATATCATTGGTGAACATTGTGGAAAATAAATCTTGACTAGCTTATAAAGTGAGGAGCATCAAATCCAATCTACATTTTATTCCGATCAATGTATATAGTCCTTCCTCCTACATAAAAAAGGTTTATGATGAATTTGATTTTTAAAAATCTTCCTATACAATTTTTTTTTCAATTCTAGGTAGAGATTTCAATGCAATTCTACATGACATAGACAAGCTTTGAGGGCTCCATAAAAGAAACCAGTCATAGGCATATTTTAATTTTTTTTGGAAGAAATAACTTATTGGAAATCTCAATGAGGAATGTAACATACACATGGATGATTAAAAGACCAGACATAGTAGCATAATATAAAAATTGGAAATTGACAACTTGGGTGCATGTCCCTTTGCAGGAGATTGCTTTTTTATTCCTTTCATCTCATACCACTATTCAATCCAATTGATTTTAGTAGAAGATGAGAAACTCGAAAGAAGTATTTTCAAATTTGAGAATTTGTGAATGAATGATTATCCTTTCCTCCCCCATCTTAAAAAATTTGTGCAGAGGAATCTCAACTTGGGGCAAAAATATTCCAACTCTTCATTAAACTTAAACATATCAAGGAAAAGATGAAACAATGGAACTCATAGTAGCTCTAAAATAATCATGGAAGAGGAAAATATTGAGAGAAAAATATTAGAATTAAATGAGGAAGTATTTAGGCTTGGGATTGATAAAAGAAATATGCATGATTGAGAGACAACTTATGATAGAGCATTCATAATTACTAGACAAATAAAAATCTCTCTAGAAATAGAAATCCAGAGAGTTTTGGCTAAAATATGGTGACACTAGCTTTGAATTTTTTTCAAAGAATCTATAAACACATCAACAAGATTAAGGTCCAAAATGGTACACTATTAGAGGACACCAACTTCATTAATACAAAGATCATAAAGCTATTTAAGGAGCTTATCAATAATTGGGAAGGCTAAAAAATTAGATCCCATCATTAATTTCTAGATGACATCTCAAAATGTGTCATAGACAACCATAATATGGAAATGGAAGCTTTTTCATAACAACAAATAAAAGAAGTCATGATGCAACTTCATCCAGAAAAAAATACTTAGGTCTAAATGCTTTCCTTCCTAGTTTCTTACATAAATGTCGACACATAATTAGGAAGGACATTTTTTATGCATTTGATTAGTCTAGAAAGAAAGGTATGCCTCTGAAGGATCTACACAATAAATTCACTATGCTCATTCCAAACAAAGAATAGGCTCTCGCCTTGGATGAGTTTTCACCCCTTCACTTTGCAATGCAATCTATAAAATTATTTTGAAACTTGTGGCTAATAGATTACAAAAGGCACTCCTTGATATTATAGCTAAAGAACAAAATAATTTTGTTCTTACTAGATCCATTCTAGATGGGATCATCATAACCCAAGAGTCAATACATTCAACACATATGGCTGGAAAGAATTTCATTCTTGTCAAATTTAATACTAAGAAATCCCACGACTAAGAGGATTGGAGATTCTTATTCAAATTTCTTGGGTTTTTTGGTTTTACAAAACCACAATGGATTAAATTTTTAATTTCATTGCTAGTCTCAGATATTCAATCCTAATCAATAGCTCCCCCAAGGATTTTTTTGGAATATCTCGAGGTTTGCGTTAAAGGTGCCACTGTCTCCATTCTATTCACAATCATAGTAGATTCCTTAGGTAGAGAAATCGATCTTGCAATTAACTTTGGAAAACTAGAAAGCATTATAATCACTAGAAATACTCCTATATCACACCAATAATTCGCTAACTATACCATGTTGTTTGGAAACTAAAATAAGAAATAAAAACAAATGGAAAATATTCTTAGTTACTACTCCAATGCTTCCATCCAAGTTGTTAATGCAACAAAGTCTAAAATTTTCTTTCTAGGATAGTCATTCCAAAAATAAACAAGGAATATTAAGGGTTTTGGACTTCAATAAATGTTGTCTCATAAGCACTTACCTAGGTCCTCCACTAATGACGAGACTTAGGACAACCAAACAATGAGATCCCATACCATAAAAATGATCAAATAAAATCACTTCTTGGAAGGGTCAATGAATCTTGCGGGTTGGAAGGATAGATGCTAAAGGCTACCATCTCCTACATCTTGATATACTTGATGTCATGCCTCTCATTCCTAGCTGGAGTAATTTTACATTTAATGTTAATGATTATAGATCTTTCTATAATAGAGCTAATAAAATAAAATATCTTACGTAACACTAATAAAATAATATCATTTTATTTTATAAGCTCTATTATTTTGTTAGTGTTTAAGTAAGATATTTTATTTTATTAGCTCCATTTTATTTATGATTAAAGATAAATTAATTAAGAAAATAATGTTAGCTATAAAGAGAATAAAAGGTTCCAAGTCAACTAGTTGAAGAAACTTTAATGTCCAAAATTTCCCAACCACTAATATCATTCATGGAATGTAATTATGAAAGAACAAGTGGACATATACAAAGAGATAAGATAATACAATGATTGATTAGGTAAGGGACCATGGAGAGTAGGTGGTTGAATAACATCCCTAGACAAAAGGCTATTCACGAGTTGGTCGCAGTACACTCTCTGACTATCTTTTGCATTTAGGAGACTAAGCTTTTAGCTGATTCCATTTTCACTGTGCTTCTAGTATTTGGCATCATGGACCGTGCCTACGTATTGGTTCTTTGGGCTTCTTTGGAGATTTTTCTCTCTTTTGGAATTTGAGAAAGATAGTTCCTCTCTGGTGGATATCTATCCTTTTAGCTATCTCTATGATTGCATCTAGTTTGGAGATTGGAGAGATAATTCTATGTGAATGCTCCAGTTGATTTTCATGGCAAAACCTTTCTTTGATCTCATATAAGGTTTGTTAGAGCATGTTCTTCTTTCCTCCCTTGGGTTTTAGCCGGCGATTTTAATTCAGTGTTAAGTTTGGAGGAGAAAAGGGGTGGGTTAGCTCATTTGGGTCCTTCCTATGAGCTCTTTCGCGAAAATGTGGATCTGTTACATTGAATTGATATCAAGTCGGCTAATGTGATTTTTACTCGGAATATTAAAAGGGGTAGAGAAGATTCTATCTCTGAACAGTTGGATAGATTTATGGTTTCTTATTTTTGTGCTGGAGGTAGCCCTGTGTGCTATAATTGTGTCACACTTCTATGAATCATTACATTCAAGAACACTCAAGAATGAGGTCTCAAAAATTGATCCATAGCTCCCTAGGCATGGAGTGCAAGGGTTTTAAGAATGCTCTTAGCTAGAGCTATTTAACCTATAACCTTGCTAGTAAACCATGCAATGAGAGATTCAAAGAAGACAAGGGCAAGAATGCCAATATCCTCAAGAATCAAGAATGAAAATGCAATGCAATGCTATGCTAGAAATAGAAATGCAAGCTAAGCTATGAAAATGAAAGATGCAAGTATTACAAAGCCTCCTAGTTAAGATAGATGAATTAATCTAAAGCATAAAGGAAACTAAGCTAAGAATGCCATGATAATGAAGCTACTATGTAAGAAATGAAACTATGATAACATGTAGATGCAAAAGCCAAGAATGCTCCAACTCTCTAAAAAGCTCCAAAGTGACCTAGAAAACCTGCAGCATAACATTAGCATAAAAAGTTGAGGATCTAGAATGAAGAAGAGAGCTCTCCTTTTATAAGAAATGAAAAGGAATGGACCATGGAGATTAAGAGGCAAAAGATTTAATCAAGGGTGGAGCTTAAAAGAGGAGCAATCCATGTGCACAAATATCCTCCAATGAGAAAATAGGAGTTGACTTTTGTGTCCATATAAGATAAAAAGTGCTTTTTCCTTTTTTATAAAATAAGAATAATTCTTTATTTGTGCAACTTAGGATAAGAGAAAAAGTGGGGGCTTTTTATTTAATAAAAGGGGAGGAAATATTCCTTTTAATAAATAAAGACTTAGGATAAGATGGTTAGCCCATAGAAAATAATCGAATAAATGATAGAGCTAGGATTTGATCAAGAATAAGAAATTGATAATTTAGCAAAAGGGGCTAATAGTCTAGGTGACCATTTTTAGGTGTATACATTTGCCCCTCTTTGACTAATGTGTGATTGATCTGGGAACACATTACGTCAAAGAATGAAGTTGAAATGTGAGATCGATTTGGGATCACAAAACAACTCAGATCAGCCAAGAAGGAAAGCAGATAGCCAAGAAGGCAAGCAGATAGCAATCTGACTCCAAAGAATGAAGTGCAGAGAGATAGCAAATCCTGCTTGATCAGCCTGGTAGCGACAGTACTGAACACTTAGGAAAGAGATAGCCAATAAGATATGATGTGTCTGCCCCCTTGGGATCGAAAGAGAAATCCAGGTAGAGGGAAAGCAGAAGCAAAAGAGACATGATCAAATCACTAAAAATCATAATCGAAGAGAGAGAACAGAATAACCATCAAGCAGTGAAGATATGCCCCACACATGGGACCCGGGGCACGAACCAAGCGGTCCCTCAACCCGAAAACACCACGGAGGGGGAAGAATTTGAACTTGGGATTTGAAAGTGAATGAAAGACTAGAAGGGTGAGAGAGATGGGGATGAAGAGGTGAAGAATGCCCCAGTGAAGATCGAAGGATCAGGCCTCAAAAGGTCAGCCAACTGCGCGAAAGAGGGGGAAAAGGTGATTTGGATGATCAAGGTGAACTTGGATTTTAGTTTCGATCCGAAAATGATGGGATATGAAAAACCAGAAGTGAAAGACATGATCGGGAAGAAGTGAAAGGTGAACGCAGTTGATTAACAAGTCCATGAAAGATGAAAGGAGAGCTCTCTCCATATGCAAGATGCAAAACTAATCTAACATGAACCTAAGAATGCAAGCTACATGAAAAGTGGTTTACTTGCAAGGTCACAATGCTAATAGACATCTAATATTCATCATCAAGCGTTATTGGTAGCGTCGCAAGATCATACAATACACACTAGCATAACTATGTGAATCTGAATATGATCTATATCAGATAGAAATGTGGAAATCTCACTTAGGCATCAGAGACATGTAGGTCAAGATGACTAGTGCAGTGAGATCACCTAAGTTTGATATAGCAAGATTATGCTCGCATCGAGACACAAGAAAGTCAGGATGGCTATAAGCATGCACTCGTAGAATAGTCAAGGATAATACCTTGTTAATCCATTGTGTCAAGTAAGACCAGCATAAACGCTCATGATAGTTAGGACCAACAAAATATACCCACAAGCAGAAAAAGCAATAAAACATGTTCTCATTCCCTCAGTCTTCTGGCTATGCATCATCGAAAATGATCATAGGGGGAGAACACTCAGTAAAGAAATCATCATAGACAGCACACAAAGAAAATAAAGCCAAGCAAGTCTCAGCGAGTCAAGTGCGTGTGTGTAGGTCATAGAGTCAAGCATTGAGTATCGCATCTGCCAGTGAGAAATATCGCATCATCTAGACTGCGGGTAGGACATCTGATAAGTGTTAAGAAACACTCGACGCTAGGGTAGTGTTGAAAAACATAGTTTGAACCAAGTTGCCCAAGAAACCCTGATGCACAAAGAGACCCAAGATAAGCTCAAAACAATAGATGCCCCCTAGACTAAGACAAGAGTCAATTCTAGGCTAGGAGAGGCAAAGCGAAAAGTGGAGTGAATGAGCACCATGCAAGACTGATAGACATAGGTGCAAGGGTCTCAAGCAGTGCCTGTTTCCAGGTTTTCACCACTTGATAGATTTATTGCAATTTTTTTAGGACTTTTTATAAAATTTTTTGTATTTTTGCTACCAAGGCGTCTGTTTCTAGGTTTTCACCAAGGCACTTTTTCAATTTTTTTGGATTTTATGAATTTTTTGATTTTTAGGATTTTTTCAGCATCATATATGAATTTTTTTGGAATTTTTCAGGATCAATAAAAATATGTACAAAGAATGCCCCAGACAGAAATGGGCATCAAGAATCTGCTTCCTCTGATGTAGAGAACTGATAGGCCCCAGGCCCAAATGCTGTAACTGTGATGATAGTAGGTCTCAACCAGTTCGACCAGAAATAACCAGCCCTAAGCAATGTCTGAGCTAGTGGAGGATCATTAGAATGTGATCCACATATGCCATCGTGGATTTCAGCTAGCACTTTTTCTGACTCCTCTATTTCTAAACACCTAAGGAGAGTTCCGTCTAGACCCTTCCTATACAAGTCACCAGAGACAAAGGAAAAGTGTAAGGGATGGCAGGAAGAATGGTGTGGTGGATTTCCAAGAGGAATATGAGGTGGAAGATATGAAAAGATGGTAGGATTGTAAGATTTGTGAGTAGGATAGCGTAATTCATCCACCAGGAACTTGAAGTGAAATTTATGCTTTTTCATTTGTAAGATATGAGATCATGCTTGAAGTAGTGCACCATTTTTTTGTAGAGAATCAACTTGTCATCTTTTATTTGAAAATCATTATTTTTGAGCAGATTTTTATTTTTACTTTTCTTAGGTTCGGATACCGCCACAATGTGGTTTTTGCCATCTGACAATTGCTCTTTTCTTTTGACTTGATGACTGTGATGCTTGATTGCTGATTCAATCTTTTTTGTTGCTAGTTCTCTGGTGGAAGAAGTAACAGGTGTTGATGCGAGATGAAATGAAGCGACTGGTTCAATAGCATTTATGTGAGAGGTGTCATCTCTAGTGACAAGAGAAGTTGAGCCTATAGGGTAAGCTCCAAAAGTAGCTAGATCTAGATTCGTTAGAGAAGGACCAACGTAGTCAACTAAGGCAATATGGGGAACAAACCCATCAGACCCTTCGCGAGACTCATCGACTACATCGGGATGGTCACTATAAGTATGAACCATATCAACATCCATATCTATCATGGAAGAATCTTTTGGAAGAGGCTTAAGATGCCGAGAAGTAGAGATACTCATGTCATTATGTGAGAGATCACCTCTTTGTAGTAGTCATGCTATGTTGCGACGTTGTCTATCATAGTTCAATGATTCTTTAGGCACATAGGTTCTAGACATAGAGGCCTCAGCTATATCATCAGTAGATATACATTCTTCTCCCCAAAGAAGTGAAGTAGAAGGAAGATCATCTCCCATTTGAACCATAGTGTGCAGTGGTGACTCATCTGTATTTGTGTCTGAATTACTGAGCATGGGAGTATTTCTAAAATCTTCTCTATAGATCCACTCTTGAACAACTTATTCTTCTCTTTCTGCTTCTAAAGGAACATATGAAGGAATGAAAGTATCAAAGATCACCATAGCAGAAGTGGAAGGATTCATGTTATCAGAAGGTTTCCCATATGACCTAGGAGAAATAGGTATAGAAGCAAAGGAATCCACCGTATATTCACCCATACCAAGGCTCCTCATCTTAAGTGATTTCTCAGCAGCAGCTAGAGACGTACTAGGATCAACAGTAGGTTCATTGTGAGGGACAAATTTTTCAGCAGTAGTAAGATCATTAATATTAATAGTATGGTCTCCAGGAATCACAACTTCAGTGCCATTGTACAGAAATTTGACGCACTGATGATAAGTGGAAGGAACAGCTTGCATGTCATGGATCCAAGGACGACCCAAAAGAATGTTATATGTGAGTGGGATGTCCAATACTTGGAAGTTAATATCTTTTGTGACAGGGCCCCACTCGGATAGGCAACGTGACAAGACCTTTGGAAGATCTTTCCACTTCATCATAAGCTTTTATAGTAATCTTCTTCTTAGAATCCACAACAAATTCTGACAAACCCAACTGTTGTATGACATTGAAAGAAACAATATTTAACCCTACACCATTGTCTATCAGGACTCGGCGGACACGGGTGTGGTAGACTAGAACTTCGATGTGTAAAGCTAGATTATGAGGGTGAGCGATAGATATGTCATCTTCTGCAGAAAAGGAGAGAGATAGCGGAGATGAAATGTGGTTGACCATAGCCTGAAATTGATTCGGATCAATGTCATTGGGAACACGTGTTGTATGTAGAGCCTCATCAAGAATCTCTCTATGCGAAGGGGATAACCGAAGCAACTCAAGGAGAGATATCTGTGCTGGTGTCTTTTGCAAATGTTGGACAAGATCATAGCTAGGGGTGGCTGAAGGAGCCGCTTGTTTGGAAGGCAAAGCTTACTTGGGATCTTGCACAGTTTTAAGGACAATCTTGGCTTGCTCCCTAGTAATAGCATTCAGTGTCTCACTTCGGGAAGATGAACTACCACGTGTTTGCAAGACCAACTTTGGCTTACCATGATTGGCTTTATTATCCTCTTGAGACCTCATCATTAAAACACTCTCAACGGGCTCTACCATGTTAATCACAGGCGTATTAGAAGGATATGTGTAATTGATCTTTGCATCATGATTCTTCTTATGTGCTTGAGAGGTTTCCCCCTTATCATGCTTAGGTAGAGGATATTTGAAAGTTGTGTGATCAGAATTTTTAGTTAAGCCATCAGTAGAAATTGTGCCATTCTCAATAAGATCCTGAATATCATCCTTAAGCTTAAAACAATTGTCTGTCGGATGTCCCTTGTTTCTATGATAATGACAATAAGAATCCTCTCGCCACCAATCAGGCCTATTTATCAGATCCCAGTTACCAGGTTTATCAGGAAGCGTAAGATATCCATTATCAACCAAAGTCTTAAGGATCACATCATAAGGTTTTGCCAACTTGGTATAGACTCGCTTTTGAAATGACTTCTTAGGCTTATCTACATATTGAGGTTTAGGAGCACAGTGAGCATTGGCAGCTTCTTGTTGTTTTGCTGCATAGATAGCATTGGAGAGTTTGAAAGCAGGCTCTTTAGCTTTAGGAGCATCAACAACCCCATCATTAACAACATACTTGTTTTTATTCCAAGGTTTGTTCTTGTCTTTGCCATTGCCTTTAGCATCTTTATTAATAACAATATCCGCTTTTCTTATAGCTACATCCTCAATTCGATATGCACTTTCAACCATGTCATTGAAAGAAGAGAACAATTGTTTCCTTAAATCATAATATAGCTCAGGCACAAGAGTGTTGACGAAAATGTCAATCTTTTCTCTCTCGGGTAAATAATGAGGATACCTAGAATACAATGACCTCCAACGTTGTAAGTAAGTTGCAAATGGCTCACCTTGATGTTGTCTTAGATTACCAAGATCTATCATGGTGACAGGTTGTTGGATGTTGTAAGAATAATGCTGGGTAAATTGCTGAGCCAACTCATCAAAAGTCTTAAGAGGTGGTGTCAATTTCGCAAACCATTCTAAAGCTTGGCCTCTTAAGCTTCGAGGGAATAATCATAGAAGAAATGTGTCTTCAAGAAGAAAGTCCATACTAAGAGCATAAAAGTGACACACATGGTCTTGGGGATCACCATTTCCATCATACTTGTCATATTTGGGAACCTCAATATCCCTAGGAAATGGGACCATGTATAGACTCCTATCAAAGGGAAGAGCACAAATTGATTCTACAAAAGAGACCTTTGGAGGCTCTCTGTCTATTGCCATTTGGGTAAGGCGTTGATTTGTCTGACACAATTCTTCTTGAAGGACTTCCAATTCAGTTGGTACTCTTTGTTGGATAATTTGTCTGACATCATAGCTGGGAGGAAGCTTGTATCCTCTAGAAGTCATATATTGAAAATATTGATCACCATTACGCTCTAAAAGCTTATGCATCATTCGTTGGGAGACCACATCTTGTTCAAATCTCATAAGATCCTCACTAGACATATCATCATCAGCCTCTGCCTCATGTTGAGAGGGAGGAGGTCTAGGAGGTGAAGAAGGCATACCAAAAGTAGGTCTTGGAGGAGATCTTGGTGGCGTGTTGTTGCCATTGTTGCCATTGATAAAAAGAGGTCTATGCTCATGATTACTAGTCTCAGGTTGCTCATGAAATGTCCCTCTATAAGCCATGCACCTAGCAGCATCCATCCTTTGTTGATTGTGTTCTTTGTCTAAGCGCGCTTGGTTATCTTTATGCTCAGAATGTTCTTGCAAGCGTTGAAATTTTTCTTGTTCAGTCAAAGTGAGTGAGACATTGTCTGTGTTTTTGGGGGTCTTGAATGCAGAAAAGAGGAAACCTCCTTTGTACCACGAGGTAGCCTTAGAATTCTCAGATTGGTCAGAACTAGAACTTTTGTTGCTAATGGGCACTCGTGAGTGTCTAGTTGGAGAAGGTAACTATGTATAATTGAATGGAGGATGACTCTCCTGCTCAAATTGAGACCGAGTTGTAACCGGCATGAAAAGAGATGTTGGTTGACTAATAGAATGAGACAAAGTTTCTCAGATTTGAGATAAGAAAAGCTAATAAAGATCACTTGTCAAAGTAGAACAATAGAGAGATGGCTCGTCAAAAGTGCTCAAGCACTTACATCAATCAATTTACTAAAGCTGAGCAATGAGCAAGAAGCTCAATAAGCAAGTAGTTAGAGAGGAAACCGTGATGCGACAAGTGATCAAGAGTAGCATTCGTTAAACTCAAATCCAATAGTTTTAGCTCATTTTTTTC
Source organism: Chamaecyparis obtusa (assembly GCA_027943335.1). Lineage (NCBI taxonomy): Eukaryota > Viridiplantae > Streptophyta > Pinopsida > Cupressales > Cupressaceae > Chamaecyparis > Chamaecyparis obtusa. The sequence goes on from BSBK01001906.1 coordinate 1,371,085, forward strand.
AGTCTAGAACAAGTCTAAGCATGCAGATAATAGTCCAGCTTTAGCTAAGAACAGAAAAAGACACTCTACGATAGGTTAAAATGCAAGTGTAGCAACTCCAGATTGCAGCAATGACAAGATAGCAGAAAGATTCTGGGCGATACTTCTCAGTCGGGCGATACTTTGCCTTATACCAGGCGATAGAGATTAATATACCAGAGCGACTAACTTCAAGCAAAACAAGCGATAAACAACAGGCGCAAACTATCGCGCGATATTTCTCAATAAGGCACGCGATATTGTTACAGATTTGGGTGATTCTTTGACCAGTGAACATAAAAATCTCAGTTTTGAAGCGTTTTGATCAAGTTTGAAGGTTGGATAGTGCAATTTATTAGTTTGACAAGCAGTAACAGCAGATAAAAGATAGGTTTGCAAACAGTATAGGATCAAACATGTCATAGAACACTTGAAACAAGGGCAAAAGCAACCTTGCCAAGACAAGCACTTGTGATATCAAAATAGAGAACCTTATGAATGCTACCGTTTGTTTGAATGTTGAGAACATTTACATTGGTATAGCACAATCGAAGATAATTCAAGCAATTACTACCTAGAAGGACAAGGCTCATTACTTAGCAACGTGGCCCACAACTTGATGCTCCCTTGCCTCACACCAAGTGGTTGCCCACAAGAGATATTGGCATTGTCATGGAAGTGTTAAAAACACCACCAAAGGAACACATATGGTGAGTGTCTTGGGGTGATCCGGGTAAGTCCACTTGGATCAATCCTTGCACCAAGAAGCTAAGCGGCTAAAATAAGGTGGCCTCTATCTAATGGTTCGTAGTAAGGGCTTCCATTCATAACACCCCTCTTGCTCCTCATAAAGGACTAGGACCTCGCAGCCTCAAGAGTACCTTAAGCATTCTTGCTCAATGCTTTCCCTATGGTCGCAATCCCATGAGCTACTCACATCAAGCGAAGACAAGTGTTATGTCTACCAAGGTTTTGTGTCCTCGATAGCCTTGAGATTATAGTGAGTTGGAATAGCCGGCAAAAGACTTGTCCCCACTTGGATCGTTCCTCTTGATTGCTCAAGAGCAGGCCCGCTAAAAGATTCAAAATCCAAACAAAAAGTGGATCAATTCTTGAGGTTCAAAGTTTTTGGTTCATCACAAGGGTGAAGAGCATACTCCCCTATCTCAAAAACTTCACCCAAACACACCAAGCAAATGTTTAATTACCCCCTTGCTTTCAAAATCCCAAGATGGGTCAAGATTTCTGCTTCACCACAAGGGTGAAGAGCATACTCTCCTACCACCTCAAAATTCCTACAACAAGGTATTAAGTGCCTATGAAATGAAACAACTAGTATATGTTGCACTCAATAAATAAAGTAATTAAATAAGCACTTGATTTGGTTTTTATGCTTAGGGCAGCCCTGCAAAAACCATTAGTAGCCCTCTTTGACATGCATTCTTTTGGCAAAATATCTCAAGCAAGTGCACCTACAACCACAACTTGTTAGGCCCACAAGGTTAGCAAAATAAAAAATCAGATAATCTACAAGTAAAATAGCTAATCAAATGGTAAAATCTGAGAATGAGACTAGCATGGTTGGATTAGGCATGAAAAGACATTTCCAATGATATATCACACTTTGATTTTTGAATAAGGTAACACCAGGTTTTGAAGGGACCCCGAAACCCTTTACAATCGTTTGAATAGGAGTGCCCATTTTTGCAAGATAGATAAAATAACTCAAAAATAGCTCACTGCTAGGTATAGGCGATAGTTACAGACACTAGAATTATCGCGCGATACTTCTTAGTATACTGGGGTGATAATATTAGTCTATGTGATACTTCACTCGACACCAGGCGATACTTCGCCCAAGACCAGGCGATATTCTCTGCAATAGCTAGGCAATACTTCTGACAAGAGAAGTATCGCACGTGTTAAGGAGAACTATCGCATGATATACTGGGAGAGTATTGCACAATACACTGAGAAAAAAAATAGAGACTTAAAAACTGAGCTGAAATTAATCCGAAAAATTGACGGAAATGCAAAAATAAAAGGACAAAGTTAAGCTACTCTGCCCCACGGTGGGCGCCAAAAATGTGTGCATAATTGTGTCACACTTCTATGAATCATTACATTCAAGAACACTCAAGAATGAGGTCTCAAAAATCGATCCATAGCTCCCTAGCCATGGAATGCAAGGGTTTTAAGAATGCTCTCATCTAGAGCTATTTAGCCTATAACCTTGCTAGTAAACCATGCAATGGGAGATTCAAAAAAGACAAGGGCAAGAATGCCAATATCTTCAAGAATCAAGAATGAAAATCCAATGCAATGCTATGTTAGAAATAGAAATGCAAGCTAAGCTATGAAAATGAAAGATGCAAGTAATACAAAGCCTCCTAGTTAAGCTAGATGAATTAATCTAAAGCATAAAGGAAACTAAGCTAAGAATGCCATGATAATGAAAATACTATGTAAGAAATGAAACTATGATAACATGTAGATGCAAAAGCCAATAATGCTCCAAATCTCCAAAAAGCTCCAAAGTGACCTAGAAAACCTGCAGCATAACATTAGCATAAAAAGTTGAGGATCTAGAATGAAGAAGAGAGCTCTCCTTTTATAAGAAATGAAAAGGAATGAACCATGGAGATTAAGAGGCAAAAGATTTAATCAAGGGTGGAGCTTAAAAGAGGAGCAATCCATGTGCACAAATATCCTCCAATGAGAAAATAGGAGTTGACTTTTGTGTCCATATAAGACAAAAAATACTTTTTCCTTTTTTCTAAAATAAGAATAATTCTTTATTTGTGCAACTTAGGATAAGAGGAAAAGTGGGGGCTTTTTATTTAACAAAAGGGGAGGAAATATTCCTTTTAATAAATAAAGACTTAGGATAAGATGGTTAGCCCATAGAAAATAATCAAATAAATGATAGAGCTAGGATTTGATCAAGAATAAGCAATTGATAATTTAGCAAAAGGGGCTAATAGTCTAGGTGACCATTTTTAGGTGTATACAAGCCCAAGCCCTACTTTTGAAATTCTTGAATGGAGGGGCTCTAATCATTGGCCTATTAAATTTTTATCTACTTGTGTTGTAGTTCCTAAAAAACTTCCTTTTAAGTTCCAGTTGATGCGGCTTCAGGACTCTTCCCTCCATGACTTAATGGTTTAGTGGTGGAGAGATAGTGGCCCTACCTACGATACTATTATGTATTCTTTTGTTAAGAAATTGTAATATGTGAAACAACAACATAAAAAAATGGAAAAGGTTCTTCTTTGGTAATCTTTATGCTATGAAGAGGAAGGCTCAAGAATGTCTGGCTATTATCACTCGCCGAATTGGGGATCTTGGTTTCTTTGAGGATTTAGACAAAGTGGAATCCAAGGCTGTTTCAGAATTGGATGAATGGGAACCTAGGGAGGAGATTTTTCGGAAGTAGATGGCTAGGGTTGATTGACTTTAGAAAGGGGATAGGAACACTGATTTTTTCCATAAATCTATGTAATATCGTTGGAATAGGAGTTTCTGATTAAGGTAACACCATGTTTTGAAGGGACCCCGAAACCCTTTACAATCGTTTGAATAGGAGTTATATATCTTCTTTGGTTAATTTAGATAAAATTCAGTTGTCTTCTCTACAAGCTTTGTTTTGTGAAGTTACCCGGTACTATTATGCTCTCTTTTATAATGACTCACCTCCTATTGAGAATGAGGAGAACATGGTCCTTTCTTGTATTCCCTCTTTAGTTACCAATGTGATGAATGATTCCATCATGCGTCCAATATCTATGTTTGAGTTGGAGGAGGTTGTTTTTGGGACGTGTAAGGGTAAAGCTCTAGGCCCCGATGGGTTCCAAGTACAATTTTTTAGGAGTTTTGGGATATTGTTAATCTAGATTTGTTAGAGGTGGTCCATGAATCTTATGTCAACAAACAAATGCTCATGGTCTTGAATTCTCCTTTCCTTGTTCTTATTCCCAAAAAGGAGGGTACTAATTAGTTGGAATTTTTTCAGCCTATTGCTCTATGTAATGTAGTCTCTAAAATTATTACTAAGATGATTGCTAAGAGGCTCAAACCCTGACTTCCCACCATTATCTCAGATGAGCAAGGCGGTTTTGTGGCTGAAAGACAAATTCTGGATGGGGCGGTAGTTGCTACTGAAGCCATTCACTCTATGGAAGTTTTTAAGGAGAAATCTATGTTCATCAAACTGGATATGGCTAAAGCCTATGATAGAGTTAAGTGGCACTTATTGCAAAAAATTTGCATTGCCTTTGGTTTCATTCCAAATTGAGTTAGTTGGACTACGAGTTGTGTAAATTCTTTATCCTTCTCTGTTATTCTAAATGAGGAGTCTTCTGAGTTATTTGGAGCCTCTAGGAGTCTTCACCAAGGGAATTCTCTCTCTCTCTCTCTCTCTCTCTCTCTCTCTCTCTCTCTCTCTATTATTATGGCTGAGGGTCTTGACAAATTTATTAAGTCTCGAGTCTCACAGGGCTTGATCCATGGTTGAAGTTGGGTTAATGGGTTGCCTGATCTTTCTCATCTCTAGTTTGTGGATGATACTACTCTTATCAAGATTTATCAACTGCATGAAGTTGAGTCCTTCAGGTGAACACTAAATATTTATTTAGCTTCTTTGGGTCAAAAAGCCAATGAGCTTAAATCCTCAATCTATTTTTTCATACTTTGGAGCCTATCTAGAGGAGGATTTGTAACATCCCGAGGTTTCAAATTGGGTCTCTTCCCTACTTTATCTAGGCATTCCTATTGCTATTGGTAGGCAATCTAGACTATTCTAGTAGGACTTGCTAGATAAGCTACATCAGAAGGTCAACAAGTGGACTCATCAGTGGCTTTCTACTGTTTCTCAGGTGACCCTTCTTCAATTGGTGTGATTCAGGATCTTCCTATTTAAAGATGTTTGGTTAAGGCAGCTCCTGTGTATTTTCTTAAGGAATTCGATGCCTTTTCATGATAGTTTCTTTGGAGTGATAATTTGCATAATTCTAAATAGAGCCTAATTAAGTGGGAATCTATATGTTCTCTTAAGAAGGAGGGGGTTTAAGCCTTTGCTCTACTATTCTGAGTGGGTAGGATCTTACAACCAAATTATATTGGCATTGGTGTACTAGTCAGAATCAACTTTGGGCCCACATTCTCACACATAAGTATTTACAAGGAGTTGACTGTTTGGGTGTTTCTCGGTATCCTTTCGAGGGTAGGGTTCTATGGTTTGGTACACTTTGAAAATTGAAGTTCAGTTGGTTAAGAGGGGCCTATTTTGGATTTGACATAGGGGCTTTGAGGCTATCTTTGGGAGAGACTCTTGGGATGGCAATCCCCATATTCTTTCCATGTATTCACATCTACAACCCCTTTGTGATTGTTTTATAGAAATTGGGTGGGATAATGTTGTACATTATAGACTATTCAGAATTTAGGCTTGGTTGTTGGTTAAATAGATCGAAGGATTCTTCTGATTGGTCGCCAGGGGGTTTAGAGAGGGATCATAATAAGTTGACACAGATCCTAGCTTCTTGAGAGTGTAGTTCCTTGGTGGTTTTGGATGTCATAGCCTAGGGGGAATCTCGAGCATGCTAGCATTGGTGGAGTTGGTTGGGATAGTGCTGGTGATGTTTAGTTTATTTTTTCTATTTACAAGGGCTTTCATACATAATTTTATGGAGGCTCTTGCCATTTTGTATGTTGTTGAGTGTTGTTGTGTTCTTGGCTAGCGCAAAATTATTTACGAGTCTCATTCTCAGGTGGTGGTGACTTTGTTAACTAGGTAAGAGTTTGGGGATGCTAGCTAAAACTTAGTTTTAGTTGTTAGACAGATTCTCCTGGTGTGCAACTCCTTGGAATATGTTACTTTCATACACATTCCTAGGGAGTGGAATGGTGTTGTGGATTGTTTGGTCAAATGGGCTTCAGATCAAATGCAGAATTGGAATATAGTGGATAAGGGACAATTGCCTCCCAATATGTCTCTTATGTTTGATCAGTTAGTGGATAGTGACAAGGTTCTATAGCACTCTCTCTACTGGGCACTCTACTTATTTTGTATCTCTTTTGAGTTTGAATAAATTTGTACCCCTCTTTAAAAAAAATTATCTTACTTTTAAATTATTTTTATGTGAATCACATGCCTTCTAGAGCAGGTGAAATGTGTAGCTTGTATTTGCTCAGGGTGATTTATTTTTGCTAGTTTTGCAACTCCCATGTTCTCTACAAAGTTTTTTTTTTCAATGTAGAGTAAATCAATGGCCATTTAGGGGAGGGAAGCTTGCATGTGTGTATATTCTCACAAAGTCCAATGTTTTCTTTGAAGAGTCTTCTAGTCCTCAAGTTTAGGGTTTCATGAGCTTGGTAATGGCTTCTAATGGAGATGGGTTGCCAATGTTTGATGCACACAGGGAATATATTGTCCAAAATAGGGAATGCAAACATTTAAGAAGAAAAGAAATGAGAGAAATCATAGGATCAGATGACTTGAAATGCTTTTCATTTATTTTGATTATTGGATCCCTCATTCTACTTCTCTCTAAATATTGGCTTGCTTTCTGGAGCTACTTGTCATATGATTTTCTACCGCCTAATTGGTTGTGGTTGGTTAGGAAGTGGGTGAAGGACATGTGAGTCCATGACGTGATGACTGTAGTTGTCCCACGTGAATGCATGAATAGAAGATTTTAGAGACATTTACTCTTTAACACATCTTCAAAATCCTCTTCATGTTAGATATCTTACTATAGAATTTGATCAAGAAGCTAGTTTAGTTATCTTGTAGATATTTGTATCCTTAAATAACTTTTTAAGACTGTTAACTTTTAAGCTGTTCCATCTATGCTATTCCATCTTCATTACTCCTCTAATACAAAATATACAAATTCTTTTTTCCCAAACCTTTTAAAGAATAGTCAATTTCCTAATTTCACATCTAAGATGATGTGATTCCATTTTCAACTTTGCAATCGGCAATCTTATTTTTCTTTTAATAATTGTTCTTAGATATATTTTTTGGACCATGTTTTCAAGCTGGTTATTGATGTAGTAAGTTTTCTTTCATCCCATCTGTTTTGTTCACATTGCAGTTCAAATTTTTTGTCACGCTAGTTTTTTATTCTCTTGTTTGTGTTCGATTACTTCTACAAATCAAAGTCTCATCTGCTCAACTATTTATTATTTTACTTCATCTATGTCTTCTTTCTGTGGTCTAATTCTTCTATGGCCTAATTCTGATCTATGTTTTCAGCTTTCCTTCGATAGTTTGGCAACATTTTTATATTGCTGCTCCCGAGGATAATGTTCTTGTTCTAGATAAAAGAATCTCATAAAGACCGTGGTTTTTACTTTGGAACGATTAATTGTGATTAAATGCTTTTGGATTTTTTAACTGTTTCCATATGTGATTTAAAGTGATATTTCTCCAAACCTCCATTAGTGAACAAAAAAATTGCTTCTACAGCAACATGTACTCACGATTTATTGAAGGAGTGGCTATCCTCCCCAAGGAATGCAAGGCTGTACAGTTTTGAGAAATCGGAAAACGCAAGATTTTTACCAAAAATTCAGGATCTGTTCTTCTTCATCTGTATATTCTGAATCGAAAACAACCAACAAATTTAAAAAAAAACTCTGCATTTTCGCAGATCTGAATTTTTTTTTTTTCATTTGCTATCGGGAAGATAGCCGCCGCCTTTATTGAATGGCTTCTGTGGCAATAAATTGCACATACTTTTCGGTGGTCGTACTGTTTGGCTTGGTATTAGATGTGACTCCTGTGTATCACAAAGTAAATCGGTTATCTCTTCAAATTTCTTATTTCAAGAGCTGATTCCAAAGATTTAATTTATTGTTTGGCATATGAAATATGCTTGAATTCAAATTGTATAATTATTTTTATTACTTGTATTGATGTATAAGAATGGCAATCTGTTTGAGGCATTAGGCATGACAAACAGTGAACGTGCCCTACTTATGATTCCACATTCTGGATACATGCTTGTGGGGCAGCTGCATGATGACAAAAAAATTCTACTGATACAAACATTAATGTAGATTGTAGAAATTTAATAGATCTGATATTAAAATGTGACATTATGCTTTCCTGAATGTTCATGCTCTGTTCAGAGGTTCCTGTTTTGGCAGAGTGGGGAAAATGCTGTCAAAAGGTTGTCGAGTCTGGATTTACACCTGTCAGTTACATTTGCTAGAAAGATTCATCTGATCCCTTTTGTGCTAATTCCGAAATCATTTCAGTCCATGAAAGCAGGTGTCTTAGAGGCATTCTGTCAAACAGTTCGCGTGCCTCTTCTTTGCTTCCACATTTCGGATACATGTCTGCCATTGGATTCGTAACTGCAACATTTGATCTGTACTTCATGTTTTTATTTATGTCCATATCCCGTTTCCAAGCTCTTATGTATGCAGATTCCAGAATAAGGGAGGATACTATACTAAAGCTTTGGTGATGACTCCATAGCTCACACCCCTGTTAACATTTTCTATATACATCAGAAAGGGAGACACATACATTTGAGAAGGTTTTTCCATCAATAATGACAAATGGTAAGATTGATAATGTCAAGACGAGGATGTTTATGACAAGAAAGTTTCTTGCAAGGAAGCGGCTTGGAGATATTCTGGGCATTTCTCTCATTTCCAATGTCATTTTGAATGGTAATTGTAAAGATATTTTTCACTCTGGCAAGCCAAATGTTTCTAAGTTTGTGGACTTCTGCATCCTTGACGATACATGTTTTGTTTGGGACAAAAGTTCTTGTGGGTGGAGATCTTCCACCGTCTTAAGGTGAGTTCTAAGAAATTGAAGCCCTGCAATTGCTTTCTGAGATGTTTTCTGATCAAGTCTATTTACATTTTTGACATGTAACGATTCAAAGGAAGGTTTTTTTAGCATGAATTATACTACTGTCAAAGTCTGAATTGAATATGCTGCCTGATACATTCTTTCTATTAACAAGTACATCTGCAGTTCCCTTTCGAGTTTTTCTCAATTAAAGGGCATTTCCAGAAGGCAGAGCAATTGTCTAAAGCATTATTGTAAGTTATAGAAGCTTCAGACGAGTCTATCCTTTTCTTTATCTCTTCCTGTTTGCAGATTTCCTTTTCCCTTAGTTTGGAACTTGCAGTCTGATGCTTTACCCCTTGTTTGTGTGTCTGCATGGTAGAGAAAGGGAAATTGAATAATGCTTAAGCAAACAACTGATAAGTACCCTTATTTGTTATTTGGATATCAAGATAATTAGGTGAAAATAAATCGTCTTCATATTTTGAACATATTATTTTTGAAGATAATCTGATTCAAATGTTTTTTTTGTTATGTTAGAGGTATCCCTGCGACCCGACCCGACCCAACTCATCTTATCTTGGTCTTACTTGCTGCCAAATTGGGGTCAAGAAGGGGCGGCACTAATCCTCTGGGATGCACCAAGCTGTCTGCAAGGTAGGTGCATCACGTGAGTTCGGGCTTTGGAGTCAAACTCAAGACCACTAGAGAGCAAACCCAAGGCTCAAGCTAACTCCGCTACTTGTGCGGACAATCTGATTCAAATATTTCAAATATCGGTAGTTAAGATCTACCAGGAAACACATTGGTTAAAGAAAAGAAAATTATTCCAGAATATTGTTCGGAAGATAACATCCAATTTCTAACCCTATTTGATTCAAAAGGAATGTGCTTTCCTCTAGATTGAGTGTTGAATGCTTATTTAATACATGTTATGCTCATCTTAGTACATTTGAAGCATACAACTCACATTTTGGATCCCGTTGTTTTTTTGGATTTGATTGTGTTTGTTTTTAATCAATGTTTCAGATTACACTCTATAATACATGTTATAATGTTGTATTTTTTTTCTACTCTTTGGGCTTTCTAACATTCTGATAATGGATCATAGAGTGTGATCCAAAATGTTGATGAAAAAAATAGACAATCAAATCCAGAAAAATAAGAAGAAACATTATAGATTGTGAAAAACTGATATCTTTAATCACATTTTAGAATTGCTCAACAAACTAAAGAGTAATAGGGGGGTAAGTGCACAAAGATGGGGGACCAAAAAGATGCCATTCAAATTTTTGGTCCCCAAAAAAGCATATAGCCCGTGTCCTATATGGCGCACGCCTATATGGTGCACACCATATGGTTTGACATGGCAAGCCTCAATTTTGGCACACCAAGCCTATTTGGCATGTGCCAAATATGGTGCATGCTAAATAGGGCACACACCCTATTTTTTGTGTGCCCTATTTGGCAATTAAAACATGTAAAAAACTTTCTAAATACGACGTGCACCATATATGGCATGCGCCAAATGTAAAAATCCAACATTTCATTGAGAAATAGTGTGCCATGGAGTTTTGTGTGGTTATCAAGGTGCTAATTTGGTTTTGGTGGTGGGGGCGCTGCCCCTCAACCCCACTAGGGGTGTTGCCCCCAAACCCTCGCAAGGGGCGTTGCCTCTTGACCCCACTAGAGGGTTGACTGACCTAGACCCTTGCAAGGGGCACTATCCCTTGACTCGACTGGGGGCGCTTCCCCCAAATCCCCATTCAATAATTTGGGGGGAAATTGCATTGATAAAAGTGGGGAAAAGTTAAATTCCGACTCTGATTAGGATCCATATAAAAATATTAGGGTTTAGGGGAAAGAGGGGGAGATGGGGGAGAGGTGGGGAAGATGGAGAGAGATAGGGGAAAGAGAGAGGGACAAGGGAGACACGGTTTAGAGAGAGAGAGAGAGCTTATGGTTATAGGGTTTAGAGTTTAGGGCTTAGGTAGGATTTAGGTTTTAGGGGGAAGAGGGGGAGATAGGGAGAGGTAGGGAAGATGGATAGAAGGAAAAAAGGGATAGAGTAAGAGAGGGGGAGAGAGGGAGAGAGCGGGGAGAGAGAGAGGGAGAATGGATTTAGGCCCAGTTGATGGATAATGTTTATAGGTTTCATCCATTCTCCCCTCTTCTCTCCCCTTGTCCCCCCCTGTCCCCCCCTGTCCCTAATCTTCCTCCCTCTCTCTACCTATCTCTCTTTCTCTAAACCCTAAACCTTAAGATTTTAATCCTTTTTCCCTTTCCACATATCTCTTTCTCCTCTCTCACCCTCTCCCCATTTCTCTTCTCTCCCTCTTCCCTACCTCTCTCTCCATCCATCCCCTACCTCTCTTCCATATCATTTTCTCTCCTCCCCCTTTCCCTTTCTCCCCTCTACCTTCCCCCCTCGCTTTTTCCCTTACTTTATCCCTCCTCTTCTCTATTTCACCCTCTCTCTATTTCACCTATCCCTTTCACCCTCCCTCCTCACTCACTCTCCCTATCCCCTTCCTCCTCTCTCTCCCCCTCCCTTTCCCTTGATCTCACACTCTCACTCTCATTCTCCCCCTCTTCCCCACAACTCTCTCTCTCTCTCTCTCTCTCTCTCTCACACACACACACACACACACACCTATGCATTTCCCCGCCCTTCCTCACTCTCTCCCTAGAATACCTAATGGGTCCTAAGTAGTCATAAGGGGTCCTAAAACACATTAATGTAATCTAGGGCCCCTGACAACCCCTCAACATACATTATTGTGTGGTAAGGAGTTGCAAGGGGTCATACAGGGTCCTTAGGGGTCTTTGGATAGATTTGTGTATCTTATGACCCCTTAGGACCCCTTAGGACCCCTTAGCATACATTAATGTATCATAGGACTCCTACAATACATTAATGGTTGATGGGGGTCGTAAGGGGTCATAAGAGGTCTTAAGGAGTCCTAGGATACATTAATATAACTTAGGACCCCTTACAACCCCTCAACATACATTATTGTATGGTACATAGTTGTAAGGGATCATAAGGGATCCCGATGGCTCCTAGGATGGATTGGTGTATCCTATGACCCCTTAGGATCTCTTATAACCTCGTAGGACCCCTTAAGGCTCCTTATTTCCCATTAAGACCCCTTACCATACATCATTGTAACCTAGTGACTCATAGGATACATTAATAGATAATGGGGGCCGAAAAGGGTCCTAAGATATATTTGTGTATTTTAGGACCTCTTAGTGTGATACCCCAAAAATGGGCTATAGGTTCATTAACCTCTTACATCAACAATTCAATCGAAATCGACATCAAAGTCTTAACCTAAGACACATCTGCACATCAGTTTATCAAAAACCTAATTGATTATCCTAATTCTGCATCAGAGAATATTATTTGAATATTCCTATTTATCCTAATTATTTTTAATTAAATATTATTTGGTGATAAATGTCATTATTTATCCTAAAATTTGATTAATTGAATATTCTGAATATTTAATTAATTAAGTTTAATTCTGCCACTTAATTATTTAATTAGATTTAATAACATTTATTCCTAAATTGTATTATTTAATTTTGACAATAAATCAAATCTTGTGACTAATTGATTAAATTCTTATTTAATTAATTAATGTCAATTGTCAATATTTAATGATATAATTTTTGAATATTAGTTTGATTAAATAATTGATTAACCCATAAATCATTATTTTAATTCAAAAATCAGTTAAGTTGAAGATAAATCACTTTATTTATTTAATTAATTCATAATTATATATGCACATTCAAAGAGCAGTTAAACTTTAAATCAGAAAATCAATTCAAGTTGTTATCTTTTTGAAACTCAACATCTATTTTGAGTTGAAAGCTAATCTAAACTTCTGATTTGAGTCAAAAAGCTATTTTTGCATGATTTTGTGAGTTAATTAATTATGATTTCTTGTTAACTCAAAAATCAACCTGAGTTTATCAAGAGTGATTTATGACTTTTCTCAATGCATCCTCAAGCCCTGGATTTCTATATAAATAAGGCTCAGCTCTTCACAAAAAAAAATCTCTCGAATTTGCACAATTACTCTGGCGAAATTGCATACGAAGAATCAAGCTTTTGTGAATAGGTGACTTTGTGAGATAAATGCAATCATGCAAAGTGCAAAATGAAATGCAAACCTAAGACCTAGTACCTAGTCACTGATCATGTGTCGGCCATTTTCATCATTTAATTTTTATTAGGTAACCAGATAAATCAATACAACATCCACTAGTTAGGAAACTATAGACATATGCATATTTATCTATATGCACAAAAATCAATACAACGCCCACTGGCTAGACAACCATAGACATATGAATATTGATTTTGGTTTCGGAATGTCAGATTAGATACAAGCACCAAGGCACAAATGCCAGGATGACCTGAATATCATGTCTATTTTGATATAGAAATTTGTATAAGCATCAAAACATAGACATCGTGATGACCTGAATATGCCTTGCGGTTGAAACACATCAAGCAATCAAGAGATCATTCTAAATCCATTGTGAATTACTCGTAGTGACCCTTTATCGTTCACATCTTTATGCAAGATCACGTTTCACAGTAGGAGTAAGAACTCACTCAAAAAGACAATAGTTAGATCAAACTTCCTTGAATTATACGGGTATCAATGGTCGAGGTACTCATGGCCATCCAACACCTGATGGAGGCTCTTACAGACGGACACCATTTCAATCCAAAATTTCCAAAGTTATTAGATTTTCGCTCAAAGAAGAAAATAAAGAAAAGATTATGCCCCCAGTCATCACTCTCTAAATCCTATAAAGGACATCATCGAAGAGCTCGAAAGGACACAATATGCAAAAATCTCAATGTGAATCAGTAAGCATAAAAAGAAGATTAAAGCACGCAACAAAGATTATTTTCGTTCGTGTTGATGTTTATTTGTGTTGTTGTAGATGAAAAATCCTTTCTGGAAAGGAGACAGACAGACAGACTTGGATGTAGCTTCAAAGGACCCTAACTAGATATGACATGTTTGAGATATTGAGGACTGTAGGATGACTTTAATTGCCCCCAAGTTTGAACATTGATAGGAGACAGACACTTTTGCCAATTGGTGTACAGACCGACTTTATTGAAACAAGGATATATACAGACTAAAGTAGACTGAAAGCTGGGAAAGACCAAGATTGCACTGATAGATGGAGCATTTTGAACAAGTGGCGCCCATTTGTCGGGTTTTCACCATTGTGGCAGAGATTCTATTTTTGCTACCAAGGCGCACGTTTCTAGGTTTTCACCAAGGCACTTTTTCTTTTTCTTATTTTTTTGTATTTTTCATCTTTTCAATTTTTTTGTAATTTTGATATTTTTTTAATTTTTTTGTGATACATCAAGGTGCCTATTGCTAGGTTTTCACCAAGATGTTCATTTTTTCAGGACTTTTTCTGATTTTTATAATTTTCTCAAGATATTATGCAAAGACTGAATGCTTTAGGCATAGAAATTTTTCAAATGGAGAACGTTGATTGGTTCTCAGAGCTGTTCTCCTTCAGTCGTTGAGAGTTGATAGGTGCCAGAGCCAAAAGTAGTAGTGATTACAAAGGGACCCAACCAGTTGGGTTCAAACTTCCCTTTGCACTCTCAATGTGATTGATTTTTAGAATTCTCTCTCAAGACTAGATCGCCAACCTGAAATTCTCTGTGTTTGACTTTCTTGTTGTAACCTCTAGACATTCTTTTCTGATATACTCTCAAATGATCATACGTTTCTTGTCTGCGCTCATCTAGTAGTTCAAGTTCTTGCAACCTAGACACTTTGTAGTCATCATCAGTTACTAGACCATTTATTTTGATTCTTAGTGATGAGATTTCAACCTCAATAGGCAGTACCGCTTCAGACCCATAAACTAAAGCAAATGGTGTAGCCCTAGTGGGCATTCTGATACTTGTTCTGTAGGCCCAGAGAGTTGGATTGATCATGAGATGCTAGTCTCTTCCTGTTTTATTAACTGTGCGATGCAAGATTTTTAATAGATTCTTGTTTGAAGCCTATGCTTGTCCATTCCCTTGGGGATAGTAGATTGATGACCAATGTTGTGTAATCTTGAATTTAGCACATAAGTCATCTAAGTCTCTGTTCTTGAATTGGCCACCATTATCTATGACTATAGAATGTGGAATACCACACCGACATATGATGTAGTTTAGAATGAACATGGAAATTTGCTTTCCGGTTGCTTGAGTCAAAGGGACTGCTTCTAACCATTTTGTGAAATAGTCTATAGTTGTAATAATATGTGTATGTCCATTAGAAGAATGAGGATGTATGCCTCCTATAAGATCAAATGCCCATTGTTGAAAAGGCCATTGTGTAGTAAAGGTAATTAGATCTCTCCCTAGTGCATGAATTAAGTTTCCATGTACTTGACACTTTTGACAGTTCTTAGCAAACTTGATTGCATCTTTTTTCCATTTCAGGCCAATAGTACCCAACCCTAATAAGTTTTCGAGCTAGTGTTAAACCATTGGAATGTGATCCACATGTACCTTCATGGACTTCCTCTAATGCACGTTGAGACTCTTTGTGCTCTAAACATCTACGGAGTGTACCATCTAGACCTCGTTTGTACAGATCATTACCAATGATGACATACCAGGATGCATTACGGATGAGGTATCGAGAATGATTTGGTCTTTAAGGTAGGAGTATAAGTTTTTGTATTTGGAGGAATCATGACAAAAAATAGTGCAGATCATGTGGGTTTTGGGGGAATCATATGCAAGATAAGATAGTGCTTCCACCAGGAACTCATAACATAGCTCATGATCGGACTGCTATAATAAAGTAGATAGCGTTGCCATAGCATCAACAACTTTATTATCCAATCTAGGAATTTTCTCAAATGTGATGGATATGAAATATTTCTTAAGGTCATCTACCATGCGTTTGTATGAAACATGTATCTCATCTTTTGTCAGGTACACATCATTGAATTGGTGTATTACAAGCTGTGAGTCTCCATGAATGTGTAGCTCTGTTACCCTCCATTCAATTACTATCTTCATGCCATTAAGAAGGGCTTCATATTCAACAATGTTGTTTGTGCAAGGAAACTTTAGTTTGAATGCTTTAGGTATTGAATATCCTTGAGGTGTGATGAATAATATGCCTGCTCTAGATCCATTATGTGTATAGGATCCATCAAAGAATAACTTCCATGCTCTAGAAGAAAGAGTCATGATAGAGGAATCAGGGAATTCCATTTGCATTGGTGTATCATCAAAAAATGGTGCCTCAGCCAGTTGATCTGCAATTACTTGTCCTTTGATAGCTTTTCTTTCAACATATTCAATGTCAAACTCACTCAATAGCATCACCCGTTTAGCTAGTCTATCTGTGAGGGCAGCTTTGCTTAGTAGATACTTTAATGGATCAATCTTAGCTACCAAATGTGTGGTATGAGCTAACATATAGTGTCTCAGTTTTTGTGATGCAAAGATCACAGCTAGACAAGCTTTCTCAATCATTGAATAGTTCTTCTTATATGCGACCAATGTTCTACTAATATAGTATATAGCTCTTTCCTTCTTGTCCTCATCATGTTGTGCTAGCAATGCTCCCAATGATGTCTCCATGGTGGAGACATATGTAATCAACGACTTCCCTTGAATAGGAGGCATCAAAATAGAAGGATTTGATAGATATTTCTTGATATGATTAAAGTTTTTTTCACATTCCTCATTCCATGCAAAAGTCACACCTTTATGTAATGTCTTTGTGAAAGGTTGTGATATGTTTGCTAGCTGAGATATGAAGCATCTAATAGATTGTACTCTCCCTTGTAATGTTCTCATTTGACTGATGTTCTTGGGAGGTTGCATCTCCATGATAGCTTTGACCTTAGCTGGATCAACTTCAATACCTTTCTTTGAAATAATGTAACCTAAGAGCTTTCCACAAGTGACACCAAAAGCACACTTTTTGGGATTCAGTCTGAGACTAAACTTCTCCATTCTATCTAGTATTTTGCTCAAGTCACTCAAATGTTTTGATTTTATCATAGACTTAGCTAGGGTGTCATCAACATAGTCTTCCATAGTTCGATGCATCATATCATGAAAGATAGATGTCATAGCTCGTTGATATGTAGCACCATCATTCTTAAGGCCAAATGGAATGACATTCCAACAAAAGATGCCCCATGCACATGTGAAAGTAGTTTTCTCTTGATCCTCTGGAGCAATTTTTATTTGGTTGTATTCAGAAAAACCATCCATTAAAGAATACATCTCAAAGCCCTCAGTCATGTCCACTATCATATCAATATTTGGTAATGGAAAATCATCCTTAGGGCATGCTTTGTTTACATCTCTAAAATATGTGCATACTCTTATAGATTTGTCTAATTTTGATACTGGAAAAATGTTAGAGATCCATTCAACATAATCAATAACTTGGATAAATTTGGCTTTCAATAGTTTTTCTAATTCAGCTTTGACCAAGAGTGCAACATGTGGATGCATTTTTCTCAATTTTTGCTTAACAGGTTTGACTCTTGGAGCTATAGATAAATGATGCATTATAAGATCAGGATCTAATCCAAGCATATCTAAATATTTCCATGCAAAATTGATCTTCTTCTCTGTTAGGAATGTAGTAAATATTTTCTTTTCTTCTTCTGATAAGGATTGTGCTATATGGATCAACTGTGGTTCTTTTGCTGTGCCCAAGTTGATGGATTGAGTGGGATCAATCAGTATTGGAGATCTGTCTAGTAAATGACTCAGAAGGACATCAAATATCTCATCCTTAGGCACCTCAGAGAGATTTTCACCTTTAGATATGTCTTTTATGTTTACTTTTGTAGGTTTTGAGACTACCACGAAGTGGTTTTCACCCTCAATACTCTTTTTATTTTTATTTTTATTCTTATTCTTTTGACTAAGATACTTGATGTCCGACTCCATCATGCTAACGATTGGTTCACTGATGGAAGTCATCATAGGCTCAACTACATTGAGGTAGCAAGCAAGGGCATAGTCATTTGGAAAGGTATAGATACCGTGGCTCGGGTTTGTGGAGGTTTGGTCAAGAAGTTTGGGATGTTGGATAGTCAAAGTGGGGAAGGATTGGGAAATGGTGTTTACGGATATGGATTTTTCATCATTGGTCCCAACCTGACTCTCGAGTTCAAAGGTGATATCACAACTTAAAATGTCCAATTCGTGAATAGGCTAAATTAGCTTGACACTCAAATGATTCTTCAAAACTATGCTAAACACATCACAAGGACTGAGTATCACATGAAGGTCTTTTTAACAGATCACCAAGTAGGCACCGCTGGCTAATTTTGATGTTTTGAACCCATTTTCAGGATCAAAATCAAAATCTGAGTTCATTTATATTGTCAAAATAGTAATTTCAATTTCAGACCCAGGACGATCGACTGCTTGCATAATCGACCTTCAATCATCATAGAAATCTAAAATTCAACTTAACTGATTATCTTACATCAAACTATCAAAATTTCAACTTGGTCAGCCATGGTCAACTCATGGTCAAACCTAGTCAAACTTGGTCTCCAAGACCTCTAAATGATGTAGAACACAT
Source organism: Chamaecyparis obtusa (assembly GCA_027943335.1). Classification (NCBI taxonomy): domain Eukaryota; kingdom Viridiplantae; phylum Streptophyta; class Pinopsida; order Cupressales; family Cupressaceae; genus Chamaecyparis; species Chamaecyparis obtusa. Next base: position 1,389,544 of record BSBK01001906.1, read on the forward strand.
TCTTAAATGTGTATAACCACTTCTCAAATCAATTAACATGCTTTTAAACCATTTAACACTGACTTTTCTTGTCAGATTTCAATTTTCATCCCGAAGGGGGCATGGTATTGCACACTAATCAAGTCTATAAATCAAAACATTCCTCATTAATCAAGAAAACAACCACGTCTAGTTGCTGATTCATCAAAAGACCTCGTCACTTGGGGCATATCAGATTCATCGAGATCCATATGAATCTGGTATCCTAATCAATCTTGTAAACTGTATCATCTTTTTGTAACCATCAGTTCATTAGTGTTATTTCCTTGGTTCTTCGTAACTGAAGGGTTCAGATGTGATACCGTTTCAATTCCTTTGGACAATCAGGTCACTCACTTCTTCGTAATCATAAAGTTCAGAATCAAGCATTTTGATACTTTTTCGTAATCACTAGTTCATTGTTGCTATAGTTGACATCATCATGATTCTTGGTCAACCAGGACTTGAATCAACTTTTTCCAATCTTTTAATCGATTTTTGTCTTGGAATTGGTTTATCTCTCAAATCAATTTTCAACATAAAAAATAGATTAATCTTTGAACCACTGCGCTTTGCACAATAATTCAAAGAGGGGCAAAATGTAATACCCCAAAAATGGGCTATAGGTTCATTAACCTCTTACATCAACAATTCGATTGAAATTAACATCAAAGTCCTAACCTAAGGCACATTTTCACATTAGTTTATCAAAAACCTAATTGATTATCCTAATTTTGCATCAGATAATATTCTTTGAATATGTTAGAAAGTAAAGTCCACCAAGATAACTGAGAGGGGGGGGGGGGGGGGGGGTGAATCAGTTATCAGATAATTATAACATTTATCAACTTCAATATATTTTAACCATATAAACAATGTAACCAACAACCATAGAAAGATATTCATACACAATAACACAATGACACAAGATATGTTGACTAGGGAACTTCTTGATCAAAGAGTAAACCTTGGTGGGAATAATGCCCACAAAAGATGCACTAATATGAAAATTCCTTGTGAGAGGATGGAATCTGTTAGGAGTCTTATGAAATACATTTAGTACATATGAGTCCCTATTAGGAGACTTTGAATCCCTGCTAAAAGATTCTAACTCTGTTAGGAGTTATGGAAGATAGAAGGACCCACTGCCCAAACAACTTCAATGGAAAGATCACTGAACACACTATCCAACTGATCTCTAGATTATTCAACAGAATAATACCAAAATATTACTGATCTCAAAAATATGTTACCTCTTCTTTGATTGTGCCAAACCGCACTCATTGCTACACCAGATCTCAATTTCAGATCTTTGTACCTCGCATATCCTCTTTCCACAAATTCACTTCCATAATTTCATTCACTCTTACATTACTACATTACAAAAAGGAAAACATTCCTTCATTTATACCACACTCAAGTAATTACAAATGAGTCAGCAACCAAATTACAAAATAAATGTTTCCACATGTTATATCAAAATTACACAAAACTGTTAGCTTCTAATTAGAATAACTCTTCACTTGTGTGACCTCAAAGTTTGCACTATCATCCATGTCACTATCAACATGTCTTCAACTTCTCTCTAACTGCACATAACCAGATTCCATCCCGATTAGGAGATATCATCTGATTTCCACAAACCACTACTCAAGAACACTGCCTGAATACTGCTTCCACTGAAATGCTCATAACTTCCATGAGTAATAGAATTACTATCTGCGCTCTTAACCATGAACATATAACACATCATAGAGTAAGTCCTCAACATCGCATAGCTTGATCTCAAATATCCCACGTGCGCTAATTCAAACACTATCCGCTCCTCTGCTAATCTTCAGTAGATCACTGTGTTGATATCAATGACAATCATAGTCATGAATGCAACAACAACTACTACAAAATGGCTGCTAATACTCCCATAGGATATATTCAACATTCATTCTTAACAATCTCCCCCATTGGCATTGATGGAAACATAGATGAAAAACATCCAATGTTCCATAAATCCAACACTGTAACACTGCTGCTCTGAAAAATACTTCAAGTCCTCTTCATCAATCAAATCTTGCTTCATTTTCCTATTTAGTTCTCTCCAACAGATGGTACAAATGGTTTTTCATGTACACTTCTCCCCCATTGACATCAATAACAAAATTTTTATCATTATGTCAACAACAACTCCAATGTCAAAAGACACTGTTTAGAAAATACATTCACTAGAGTCCTCATGCTCAGCTCAGATATGTTAGGAAACTCAGGTGTGGAAATAGATTCCTACACTAATCTCTAAAGGAAAGTATTGTGCAAATTCTTTTTAAATCCTACAATTTTAGATTAGTTAACTACTTTAACAAAGATATTGCAGCCATATACCATGCATACAGAAAATAGATAGAGAAGATTGAAACACATAAACATAAAGATATGCCGGTGGGGAAAAACCTTTCGGTAAAACAACCCCACCCCTCCAAAACCTGCAAAATGTATTATCTTCAACACAAAGACTACAACACACTTGCAATGCAAGTTCTTTCAGGAGATGAGAGACTAGTAAAACTTATATCTCTCCCATAGAAGAAACATCATATATATAGACTCCTCAGGACCCAAAAAATACCCAAAAAAGGAGTTTGGCATCCAACCACCAAGACCCATGCACAAAGGCACATGTACACATCTGTTACATGCAATCCCAAGAATAGGTGTCCATCCCTAGAATAGACTATGACAGCTTGTCATAGAATCTGCCAAAAATAACGGTCACAAGAGAAGTGTAAGAGAATCTATCATACCAACCTATTTTTGGCATATTCTCTTACACACACCAACCACTTCTTCTTGGGTTCCCAAATAGGACCAAGTCATAAGATGCTCTTACACCTATCATAGCACATTCCTTAAATAGTTCTTACGCATCATAGGAATCCGTTATGACCGTTTAAGTCATGATCTCCTTACACACAAAATACCGACACATCAAGTGGAGTGACACATCAACATGCCAACTAGACATGTACACTCAAACTTAATTTCATTATTTGCAAAAAATACATTTACAAAACAAATAATAAGAATATGAATTATCCAAGGTTGAGACACCTTATTCCTAACAAGATACACATACTCCCCCATAGAGGAAGTACCAACATCTAGTCCAGAAGAAAGATAGGGCTCATATACCATTGGATGGATGCAACAATCTGCATCACTTCTCAAAAGTAGGTTGGACATAACCCCAAGCATACCTCTCAGATACTCAAATGTATCCTTAGGAAAAGGTTTTGTAAATATGTTTGCAATATGCTCCTTTGTGCTTATGTATTTAAGTCTGACTTCTTTCTCAGAAACTTTCTCTCTTACTACATGATACTTTATCTCTATATGATTTGTCTTAGAATGTAATACAGGGTTCTTAGACATACTAACTATGCTAGTGTTGTCACAATGTATAACAATAGAATCAACAAATTTTATTCCAATATCCTTCAACATCTGCTTCATCCAAATTATCTAGTTACAATTGTTTGCTACTGCTACATACTCTACTTCTACTGTGCTTTGTGAAATACAATTCTGCTTCTTTCTTAGCCAAGAAACCAATCTTCCTCCAAGGAAAAATGCTCCACCACTGGTGCTCTTTTTATCATCAACACTGCCTCCCCAATTCGCATTTGAGGGTGCATGTCCAAACCATAGTTCATAGGGTGTCATGTCTGTGTCTGCTCTGATTTGTACTCTATTCATTGTATACATTGCTGTGTTCACTACTTCTCTCCAAAATATCTTTGCTAAGTCATTCTCAAATAACATAGCTCTTGCTGCTTCAGTCACTGATCTGTTTCTTCTTTTCGCAATACCATTTTGTTCAGGTGTCCTAGGGGCTTAAAATTGTCTCTTAATACCATTCACTTCACAAAAGGTATTAAATTCTCTAGAAGTAAATTCTCCACCTCTATCTGATCTCAAACATTTAATCTTCATTCCAGATTCATTTTCAACTTTATTCTTAATGATCTTAAACTTATCAAATGATTCAGATTTTTCTTTAAGAAATGCAATCCACATCATTCTTGTAAAATCATCAACAAGAATCATAAAATACCTTTCTCCATAGAATCCTCTAGTCCTTGTAGGACCGCTCAAGTCTATATGAACAATCTCCAGCTTCTTTGCTGATGTAAACTTCTTACTGGGAAATGAGCTTCTCTTCTATTTAGCCATCACACATTCCTTGCAAATCATGTTAGTAAGCTTCATAATTCTAGGCAAATCTCTTATTGCAAGTGTAGTACTCACTTTCAAAATGTTATCAAAATTTATATGACAAAATCTTCTGTGCCATAACCAACTATCATCAATCTTAGTAATCAAACATGCCATCTCAGCAGGATTCAACTGAAATACATTACCTTTGGTTCTAGATCCAATACCAATCAAATTTTCATTTTTGTCTTTTATCACACAAGTTTTCTCAATAAACCAAACTTGATATCCCTTATCAACTAACTATCCAACACTCAAAAGATTATGTTTCAAACCATCCACAAAGTAAATATCATCAGTATTAGTCTTTCCATCAAGAGTAATAGATCCTATACCTTTAATCAAACAAGGTGCATTGTTTCCAACTCTAACAACTCCTCCATCATAATTGTCAAACTTTAAGAATTTTTTCATGTCTATAGTCATATGATGTGAACAACCACTATCTATAATCCAATCAAATTTCTTTTCAACTTGAGAAACTAGAAATTTTTCTTCATTAACCTCTATTTTAGGATTTTCTTCTTTAATTGCTACAAATCCTATATCATCATTATTCTCAGTATCACTTTCACTTAAGGTTCTCTCTATACTAGCTTCAAGTTCTTCATCATTAGCATAATAACATTCTTTAGGTCTTCTAGGCTTAAAATTATTTCTGTACTTCTTAACTCTCTTAGGACATTTAGATGCAAAATGACCATATTCTTGACATGTCCAACATTTAAAAATTTTCTTACCATCTAGTTCTCTCTTCACAAGCAAGGCAATACCTTCTTCAATCTTCCTGTCTTCTTCATTTCTAGATCTGCTGCTGCCAGCATAATCTCCACTCACATTGATGCTTCTTGAAAAAGTAGGGAAAACACTAAGAGCACTGAAAGCTATCTCCATTCTAGGTAAGTCTCCTGATAACCTCAGGTTCATTTCTGCTGCTTCCAATCTTCCAAGAAGAGTCTCTCTTGTAAAGTTCGTAGTACAAGGTATAACTTGTTCAATCATCTGTGTTGTCTGCTTAAATGCATGAGTCAATGTCCTCAGAATTTTCCATATCACTTCATTCTCTGTCTTTGTTCCTCCATAAGATTTTATACCTGCAACAATCTCTGACATTCTACCAGTATAGCTTCTAACAGATTCATCTTCCATCATTCTTATATCTTCAAATGCACATATCCAATTATGTAATTTGACTTTCTTTGCATGGTCATCACCTTTAAAAGTAGAGTGTAAAGCTATCCAAATTTAATGAGATGTTTTCAAATATTTTACCTGACTGTACTCATTCTTCAGAAGAGCTGACAAAAGTGCTTCTCTGGCAAGTATGTTACACATGAATAGATCTTTTTCATCATTAGTACATGTTTCAATATTATCCTCATCAATGATAGTCTTCTCATTCTTAGTAATCAACCAATAACCTGGTCCTAAACATAGTAGATGTGTCTTCATCTTTTCTTTCCAACTGTCAAAATTCACTCCATCAAACTTAGGGCTTTCTTTCCTAAAATTTACCATGGATCTCCTTAAGCTGTTAAAATTTTCTTTCAAGGAACTCCTGCTTTGATATCATTTGTTAGAAAGTAAAGTCCACCAAGATAACTGAGAGAGGGGCGAGGGGTGAATTAGTTATCAGATAATTATAACCTTTATCAACTTCAATAGATTTTAACCATATAAGCAATGTAACCAACAACCATATAAAGATATTCATAACAATAACACAATGACACAAGATATGTTGACTAGGGAACCTCTTGATCAAAGAGTAAACCCCGGTGGGAATGATGCCCACAAAAGATGCACTAATATGAAAATTCCTTGTGAGAGTATGGACTTTGTTAGGAGTCTTATGAAATAAATTCAGTACATATGAGTCCCTGTTAGGAGACTTTGAATCCCTGCTAAAAGATTCTAACTCTATTAGGAGTTATGGAAGACAGAAGGACCCACTGCCAAAACAACTTCAATGGCAAGATCACTGAACGCACTATCCAACTAATCTCTAGATTATTCAATAGAATAATATCAAAATATTACTGATCTCAACAATATGTTACCTCTTCTCTGATTGTGCCAAACTGCACTCACTGCTACACCAGATCTTAATTTCAGATCTCTGTACCTTAGATATCCTCTTTCCACAAATTCGCTTACATAATTTTATTCACTCTTACATTACTACATTACAACAAGGAAAACATTCCTTCCTTTATACCACACTGAAGTAATTACAAATGAGTCGGCAACCAAATTACAAAATAAAAGTTTCCACACGTTACATCAAAATTACACAAAAATGTTAGCTTCTAATTAGAATAACTCTTCATTCGTGCAACCTCAAAGTTTTCACTATCATCCACATCACTATCAACATGTCTTCAACTGATCTCTAATTGTGCATAACCAGATTCCATCTCAATTAGGAGATATCATCCGATTTCCACAAACCACTACTCAGGAACACTGCCTGAATACTGCTTCCACTGAAATGCTTATAACTTCCATGAATAAATGAATTACTATATGCGCTCTTAACCATGAACATATAACACATCATAGAGTAAGTCCTCAACATCGCATAGCTTGATCTCCAATATCCCACGTGTGCTAATTCAAACACTATTTGCTCCTCTGCTAATCTTCAGTAGATCACTGTGTTGACATCAATGACAATCACAGTCATGAATGCAACAACAACTACTACAGAATGGCTGCTAATACTCTCATAGGATATATTTAGCATTCATTCCTAATAGAATATTCTTATTTATCCTAATTATTTTTAATTAAATATTATTTGGTGATAAATGTTATTATTTATCCTAAAATTTAATTAATTGAATATTCTGAATATTTAATTAATTAAGTTTAATTCTGCCACTTAATTATTTAATTAGATTTAATTACTTTTATTCCTAAATTGTATTATTTAATTTTGACAATAAATCAAATCTTGTGACTAATTGATTAAATTCTTATTTAATTAATTAATGTAAATTGTCAATATTTAATGATATAGTTTTTGAATATCAGTTTGATTAAATAATTGATTAACCCATAAATCATTATTTTAATTAAAAAATTAGTTAATTTGAAGATAAATCACTTTATTTATTTAATTAATTCATAATTATATATGCACATTCAAAGAGCAGTTAAACTTTAAATCAGAAAATCAATTCAAGTTGTTATCTTTTTGAGACTCAACATCTATTTTGAGTTGAAAGCTGATCTAAACTTCTGATTTGAGTCAAAAAGCTATTTTTAAATGATTTTGCATGATTTTGTGAGTTAATTAATTATGGTTTCTTGTTAACTCAAAAATCAACCCGAGTTTATCAAGAGTGATTTATGGCTTTTCTCAATGCATCCTCAAGCCTTGAATTTCTATAATTACAAGGCTCAGCTCTTCACAAAGAAAAATCTCTCAAATTTGCACAATTACTCTGGCAAAATTGCACACGAAGAATAAAGCTTTTGTGAATAGGTGACTTTTTGAGATCATTCATAGTTTTTCATAGGTTTGCATAGTCTTTCATATCAATTCATATCATTGTTAGAATAATCTTCATATCATTTCAATTCAATTCTAGATTAGATTCATACAATTTTTCATCTTATTGCATTCAAAATCCAAAAAAATAGATTAATCTGCATTCATTCTACATTCATCTTTTAGCATTAAATCCTTCATTTAGGTGTTGCATCATCACTAATCTCGGTCTAATATGAGAATACCATACTCGCACCTACTAGAAGGCAGTAAATCACCTAGTTAGCTTAGTTTCATTTATTTGTAGATTTTGATTTTGCTAAGCTCTAATGTTTTACTGAAGTGTTGTGTCCATAGCTAGATAAAATTTTGACACACACACTTAGGACCACTTCAGACCCCTTAGTACCCATCAACTTACATTAATGTATCCTAGGAGCCCTTAAGACCTTTATTATCTATTAATGTATCCTAGGAGTCCTATGATACATTAATGTATGGTAAGGGGTCCTAAGGGGTCGTAAGGGTCCTAGGATACATTAAGGGTTCTAAGGGGTCTTAAGTGGTCCTAATGGACCCTTAGACATATTAAGGGGTTCCCCCCCCCTCTCTCTCTTGGCTAGCCAAATATGACTTTATCCACTCTCAAAGCAGGGAATAAAACTATAGAGGAATGACAGCTAACTGAGAGAAAGAGGACAAATTTATTTAGACATTGTTTGCAACTCAATCTGTTTATCACATATGCATCGCACACGATGGTTCAATTTTGACATATTCCAACAATGACTATATTCATGGTCACACATCTATTTCTACAATCATATAGAGCAATCAAATGAAAAGATTGAGAAGATGTAAAATCATGTGACAATCCCAACACCAGCTGTGTCTAGTGTATTCTCTACCCAAGCCTTGTTTGTGGGGAAATGTCTAGACAAAGACCATCAAGCATTTTTTAAGAATAGTTTTTCCTTAATTGGAAGAAGTAATAAATTATATGAGCAGTTCATAAGAGTAGAACTACTAATTACATAGAGAATCAACTAGAAGGCTACAAACAGAACACTAAAAAATCCAACAAAAACTCCAACAAGGAGACTAGCTATAAAATACTTCACAATAACAGGTTGAACAATAGCCAACTGAAGATGATGAAGGTAGAAATAAAAAATTATGGCTTAATGACAGTGCTACACAAAGAATCAACTAAAAAATAGTTGTAGCATCCCACTAGAAAGCTACAACAAACATGATAGCACTAAAAATATCAACAAAGAACATAAACTCAACTAGGTAACTCTTCACTGTCACAAGCTTTACATTTAACATAACGACAAAAACAAAAAATGTTTGAAGGATTTGAGCTTACAACAGAGAGGAAAAGAAGGGGGAAAGTTAAGGAATTTAAGGTAAGACCCAACACTTGTAGGTTTTCATGAAAAATTTCTAAGCAGTGAGCTGGGCTTGGGAGTCTTTTTGCATTTCCAGATTTGGAAACTAAGTTAAACTAGCTGGTACATTTAAGCTTGCATCTCCAAATAGAGTTAAGTCTATGAGATATGGGCATGTTAGGCACAAGTTGCTTATGTTGAATACCTAGAAGAAAAAACCTTAGCTTTAAGGAGTTAACTCACATACGAAGACAATGAAATTTTTTGTCAAAATTTGACATATAGTCTAGGTTCTACTGGTGCACGAAGTTAGGGTGTGTAAGTACTGGTGCTCTTCCCCCACTCTTCTGTCAATGAGTTTGCAACAAGAGTACTCATATTGATCTCTTCTTATACCTATGTTCATTTTCATAATCTGTCTCACAATCTATTTTCATGCGCTACATGTTGAGTGTTGATTGGAGATGATCTTTAGAATGAACATGTATGGGATGAAAAGGCATTAGTACATTTTCACATATTTATCCCTTTTCCATCATATTTTTATGATACATTTTGTGTTGTCTTCATTTTCCTTTCTCCATTTCCCTTTCTCTAAACATGCTACATTCTTTAATCACACGTTATCCTTCATTGGTAGGAAGGCCTTCTATAATGAGTTATCCCAAAATGATATATGCAGCTGATATAAATGTAAATTATAAACCAATGTAAGATCTAGCTATGGAGATAGCCACCCAAGATCTAGAAGCCAAATGAGAAGCACAATAACAAGAGAGAATCATTATGATAAGAATAATCTGTATTCCTATCAAGAATGCTAATGAATAGCTTAATCTGTATTCCTATGAATACCAATAGTTCATGAGCACAGGTGACTGCTAATGGATACCTTAATTTGTATTTAAGTACTTCTACACATATTTATGAAATCATCACTTCCGATGAGGTAGAGAGAGGGAAAAGGGGTGGAAGATATGGTGAGAGGAGGAAGGGTGGAGATTGAAAGAGGGTAATTAGGGGGAGTGATATGTGAGAGAGAGCATGTGAGAAGGGGGAGAGGGTAAGAGACATGAGGTAGATATAGATGATAATTAGGGGGAATAAATGACCTAAGAGGGGGAGACAGATGAGAGAAAGGGAGAAGGGGGAGGTAAGAGATGAGGTAGAGAGAGAAAGGGGAGGGGGATAGAGGTGAGGTAGAGAGAGAGAGAGGATAATTAGGGCATGTAATAGAGAGAGAGAGAGAGAGAGAGAGAGAGAGATGATATGGTGAGAAGAGGGAGGGGAGAGAGTGAAAGAGGGTATTTAAGGGGAGATAAATGTGAAAGTGAAAGTGAGAGAAGGGAGAGAGGGTGATAGGCATGAGGTAGAGATAAATGGTAATAAGGAAAAATAAATGGTGAGAGGGGAGGGAGATGGGATAGAGGGAGAAGGGGGAGGGTAAGAGATGAGGTAGAGAGAGAGAAGGGGGAGGTGGAGGGTGAGAGAGATGTGGTAGATAGATGTTGGTAAATAGATTGTTCTTTTTAAATTTAACTCTTTATTTTCCCAAAATCTTCTTAAGAAACAATGTGAATATGAACAATCGGAAAGTTGTTAACTGTTTAACTAACTTTTCTCTGAATTTTAACAGGTACAACTACCTTATGTAAGATATGAAATGAATTTTGTTTGCTCTAAATCCTAATGGGGTATTTTCTTAACCATAGAACAATAGAGGTAACCAAATTAGCCCATGGTGAGAAACTAATCCAGGCGGTGAATTTGATTTCTAAATTTTAACCAACTCTATGATTTCACAGTGCTTATGAATTCACACCAGTGGTGATGCATCAATGAACTCTACTTGAATTAATGAAATGCAGTAAAAAAATATGGATGAAACTAATCTAAAATAGGACATATATGTATTCTCCCAACCTCCAAGTAATGCTCTGATTACTGTTGACTAGCTACACTAAAGAAGAGAAATAGAACTCCGTCTATTTTCTAATTTCAATCCAGCTTAAGGAAAACAAATATATCCACTTACAAATGCATGGAATAGTAAATGAATGGCACAAAAAACATTCTAGATTGACTCTATAATAAGATGTATTTCACACCAAAAATTAGCCGACCTTTTCATTGATTTTCAAAGTATTACATATAGGCTTCAATAATTAAGCCGTTGCAAAATCAACTGAATCGATTCATATTCTACAAGGTTGGTAAATGACAAGTGGCCATTTACTGATTATACAATGTATATCCAAAAGAAGAGGGGAAAGCTATTTTCTCATCACTAGCTTCTTCACCTTCTCCAACTTAGACTTATGAGCTTTGGCAGCCGCAAGAATCAGAATCATCCTTTCAGAATCTGGGATGTACACATTTTTCAATCTTATGAACTAGCGAGCATGATCCTTCTCTATTTGTTTTGCAACATCTTTTTGGGGTTGCATCTTCATCATGGATTTGTATATGCATCCACTGAGTTGTTGAAGATAAGGTATTCTATCTAGGTGAGACCTAGATGACTTTGCAATCTAGTCCAGGTAGTCAGAGAATGACTTCTGCATATTGGTTATACTAATTGGGCTCTTTCTATCTCTGCTAGCTTGAGACTCGAAGTGAAGACCTGTCAAGTATACACAGATTTTACTTTTCTCTTTTGTGACTTCCTCATCAGTCACCTTCATTCCTGCCTTTGCTTTGATTATCATCTCCATTTTGAATTCTACTCCTTGGAGCCATTCGATCAGAGGTTCATCCCCTTTCTGCAATATGTTGGCTTTGATTGCATCTTTAGTCTTCATCATGACCAACCAATGTAGAAGCACCATGCACTCTTCACACCTCAACCTCTCTGCTATGAGTGTCTGCATATGTCCTTTGAGAGAATCCTTCTCTGCTTCTAACTGTAAAAATAAATTTCTGAGCTTCTCAATGGGTACCAGACTTTCAGACTTCAATCGTTCAATCCACCTCCTGCCAATGTGCCTGAAATGTCTATCTTCTTGCAATTTGGCAAGTATGGCTTGGTTCTCGGCCACAACAGGATCAAATGTTGTTAGAAAATTGGGTAGGCTTTCCATAGGACTGACCAACTACATAATGAAGTTAGTCATTTCCTTAATCTTCACCTCGAGTCGAGTCTTAGTGATTTTGAGTTCTTCAAGCTCTTCCTCGATCAAGACATTACTAAACTTCCATAAGTCTACTTTTGTATCATGACGGGAAAACCCCATGTCTAAGGACTAGAGTACAAAGTCCGAGGTAGTGAGGTCTTCGATTCTACCATCCTTCAGTGGCTTGGCTATTTCCATCATCAGGTGCCTTGTGTCTGGATCTTGACCAAGAGTGGTTAGAGTTCTAGTCTTCTTAGCCTTGCTCATGGCTAAACCTGACTGCATTGCTTGTGAGAACATCTCACCATTGGGAGTGCCTTGCTCAAACCTTTTTCTTTTCCACTCCAGAGTATTCTCGAGCCATGATTCTAAACTTGTAACTTTTGTTGTAGAAATCAAACCTTCAACAAATAATTTCTTGACAACAGGAGGGGAAGACTTAGCCTTGGAAGCGAAAGGATTAACCTATGGAGAAGAAATGCTCTTTTCCTTTTGAGGAGACCCCAAGTGCTCATCTATCTCATTAGTTTCTGAACTACTACTATCATCACCAACCTCAAAAATAGTAGGAGCCCCTTGGGTAGGAGTGTCCCTTATGTCTCAATAGTTTATCCTTGTGCTTACTTCTTTGGTTTCATGGTTCCAATAGGTTCATTCACTGGCTTGTCAAATTTCTCAACTTCGGCTTCTTCATTCGAACAAATGATTGGAGATGAGCCTGCTCCACAAGTCTTCTCAAGTGTGATATCTTTTTCAAATGGTTCCTCATCTCCACCTAGTGGTTGAGCTGGGCCTTTGGCCATAGATGATGCCGACAAAGAGGAGGATGTAGGAGCTCTCGCTGACTCAATTGCAGGAGCTTGTTGAGGAGTAGGCTTCCCAGATCTCTTTCTCCTTCCCATCATCCATTGAAACCACTTATCGGTTCTCTTAATGACTTTAGCCATTAATGTCTCCAAATCTTCTATAGATTAACCTTGAACCGACTCTGAGCTCACAAGATAGGGCTTGATCTGATCTCTATATGTATCGGTATACATATATTCTCCATCATTGACAATGTCTTCAACATTAATGTTGACATTGAATAACTTGATTTGTTCAACAATCAACTTGGAGTAAAATCTTTTTCGACTCTCTAACTCATCCTTGTAGTTGGCCCAATAATCTTCAAGTTTGGGAATGTGCTTGACCATAGTGCCAATCTGTAGGTGATTGTTGGCATAACCTATTGGATCAAATTGAGGCCTCAAAACTTCATACAGTTTTGGTTTATATCTTCTCTCGAATGCCTTCATCATGTTCTTAGCATTTGATCTTGAGGCACAACTATAAGCTCCAATGGTAATAGGGAATTCATAGCCTTTCTTCTTAATTACCGCACTGATTAGGTTCACTTGCAACATCTGCCAGATCAACTCTATGAGCACGATCATGTCATCAGGGTACCTTGGCAGCTTCATGTGAAAATCATCAAAACCTGCAAGAGAAAGGTATGAGAAACTAGAAAATTGAATGAAGAAGCTCCCAAATTGGGTGATGAATTCCATGGCTTCTGGCGAGAACCTCCACTCTAGGCATCCTTGCAATTCTCTGCACAACCTCATTGTAAATGAGTCATTAACTTTAATGAAATCAGCATAGCTATTTTGTAACTTCAAATGAGGGAAGAAATCATAAATTTTCGCATCATCTTCATATTCTTCTAGCCTAGGGAGTCCTGGCCATACTTACAATGTAGCTAAAACATAGATCAAATAGGAAGACATATAAAATTTATTCTGGAACTTGGCAAGAATCAAGGCATTGGATAGATTTTCACTTACCACTTGAGCCCAGTCTATATAATGGTGCTCAACACATATTACCTAGACCATGAAGAAGTAGTTGTCTATGAAATTCAATGCGTCACTTTCACCTTTTATCCTATGAAGGAGCACCAGGATGTCGATGATCTTGACCTTTAGGTCTATCCCAAAAAGTGTCTTTGGCACTTTTCCTTTTATGCTTCTAGCCTTCTGAAACCATGAGTTCATGATTTCCTTTCTCCACCTCATCTTCTTCTCATTATATTTTGAAATTATGATCAAGAAGTTCATATTTGAGAATTTCACTCACTCTGGGATTTGAAGACTATTATGCATGGACTCTCTATCAATTGAGATGAGAACTATGTCATCCGACAGCAAAATCTGTTTTGTATCCAGGTTGAATCTGGTTATACATTCTTATATTAGCTCGGGAGCTTGCATTGCAACAGGAAATCCAATAGCTTCAACCAAGCCACTACTTTTGAGCTTCTGCATCATGGGATGGAGGTTCTCTTCGTTTAATCTTCTGTGTAGATTTCCCAGATTGTAGAATTTGAGGGATATATCTATCAAATTTTTCCATTCAGATGTAATCCCGTTCAATCCATCAAAGCCCATGAATCTGGTGGCCATAGCTTCTGATTATGCTTTTGATTTACTGCTAAAAATCTTTGGAGAATGCTATAAGATGATTTGTAAAATTGTGGGAAATCAAGGGCATATGAAAAAGATGTGAACAAATGGTAATTTTCACTTGATTGTTTGAGTCTTTTATAAACAAATTGCTTCCTTACCGTTACTTTCCATATCTCGCGCCACACGAGTGAGAGATTTTGAAAAATATTCATTAAAGTTCTAACGTTAAGATTTGATTAAATGCATCTTATTAACGGCCTTAAGAAATCACTTTTACTCGCTTGGGGTAGCTGTAATGGTAACTTAATTGGCATAGCAAATTTTTACTTTTATGCTTCTCTCAATTCAACACCTTTGTCAGAAAACTCAATTTGAAGTTGGAAACCTGACTATGGAGAAGCTGGGAAGTGATTTTCTGAAACTTTGCAATTCACCCATTTCTTTAGCAATTCTCTCCAAATATCAAAGCAGACTATCTTCATCATAACAAATCATTCAATCCATGAAACTTCTTGTGCTTATTTCTTCACAAGTTGTTGCTTCTCAGAGACTGACCTTCTCAAGTGATTTTCTGATAAGGGAGAAGTTAACAGCCAATTCTCCGAAAAGGGTCTCTTACTTCATCATATTCTGAGACTATTTTATCTGCAGCAGGGGCTCGATCTTTTTCCCTCAAAATCTAGATGTCTAGCTTTCTAGAATCTCTGATACACTTTCCATTGTCGCTCGGAAAACAACCTCTGTAGGGAAAACTCCACAAGCGGGGAAGTTCATTACACCTTCTCCGTCGAGCTACTTTTTTGGACCCAGCTCATTCTTTAACTGTGAATCTTGATCTCTAGGCCTTGTGTCTATGTTTTGATGATTCCTATGTTCTCTTCCCATAGAAAATTACGTTCATGGGTCAAAACCTATTGAGGAGAAGGCAGTTTTTAGTTTTCTAACAAATGGGAAAAATTTCATTTTAGAGCTTCACTTTCATATGAATACCATCGATCAGAACTGAAAGAAATAGAGTCTTTATCAAGTTGGGAACTATAACTTACCCATTCCTAAGATGAAATAAAAACCAACCTGACTTAAAAGTAAGAAGAAGGAATGAAGGGATAATTCGATAAAGACTACCTATCCTAGGGGGATTCTAGACTTAGACTCTAATTTGATATCTCAAACTCACAACTCAATCTAACACAAGGTATGCACCTTTGTTTTCAAGGGTGAAGAACAAAAGTGGGGCAACAACTAGCTCTATCCGGGGACTTGGATATGATCATATCTAAGGAAGGAATCCAAATCTATGGTTTCGCAAGTTAAATGAAAAGGTGGCTCACAACAAAACTAAAGCAAAGGAAGGAAACAGGAAAGGAAAGACAAAATGAGGGAACCTAAACTAAGGAAAACAAAAATAGGAACTAAATTTAACTATCATACAATACAAGGGTTACCTACTTTCAATTTGCAACTTGATATAATTTTAAATCTTGACCATTATAGGTCAAGGGTAGTACCTCACCATTTGGATATGCCAATTTGAGGGAATTTCTGTCAAAGGCTTGATGGATGATGAATGGTCCTTTCTAGAGTGTCACAAATTTCCCATGCATTCCTTTAGGTGCACTTCATTTATCCCATAGCAGAACTAAATCTCCAACCATGAACTTCCTTGGTCTGGTTTTCTTGTCAAAGAGATTCTTTACCCACATCTGATGTTCTATGATGTGATCAACAATCTTCTCTCGTTCTTCCTCAAGTTTATTCAGATATAGAACTCATTTTTCCAACCCATCCTTATAGATGCTATCTTCTACCACCATTCTCAACTTGTTAGTAGCCAATTCTAGAGGAAGGGGAAGGCTTGCCTCAACTCTATATACTAGCTCAAAAGGTGAAATACCAATCACCCTCTTTGGAGTTACTCTGTTAGCCCAGAGTGCTTTATGAATTTTCTTATGCCAAGTCCTTTGGTTATCTAACACAAGTTTTCTCACTATATTCACCAGGTTCTTATTACTTGACTTAGCTTGACCATTCCCTTGTGGGAAATAATCAGATGAATGACTACCAACTATGCCATACTCAAAATATAATTTGGTAATTTTAGTCGAAGAAAAGTAAGCTGCATTATCCATGATTAGTTTAATCGGCACACCAAATCTTACCATGATGTTCTCCTTGATGAATTTGCACACTACTTCGGAGGTAGTTCTCTTAGTGGCCTTTGCCTCCACCCATTTCATAAAATAATTAGTTGTACTGATTATATAAGTGTGACCAACACTTGATGTAGGATTGATAGGCCTGATAAAATTGAGGCCCCATTGCTGGAAGGGACCTTCTATTACTACCGGTCTGAGAGGGAGAGCTACTAGTTGAGGTTGACCTGTGAACATCTTACACTTTTCACACTTGGCCACCCAATGATATGCATCCTTGAACATCCTTGGCCAATAATAGCATTGCCTCAAAATTTTAAATGCAATTACAAAAGATGAGAAATGTCCACCACAAGCTTCATCGTGGAATGTTTTTAACAATCTCTCCTATTGTTGCTTGTCAACACACCTAAGAAAAGTTCCATCTATAGATCTTTTGTATAACATACCTTCCCAAATGACATACTTAGCAGATTTCAACCTCAAGTCTCTCCTTTTTTAAGCTGTCAACCTTTCAGGGCATTCACCATAAGTTAGGAAATAAACAATGTCTTCAAACCATGGGTCTTGTAAACTCACTGCTAAAACTAGTTGTTCTATTTCAGGCTGATTATCTTCTTCACTTTTTGCCATAGCTTTTCATAATGCATTGCCTCATACCAATTTAGTTGGCTTAATATCTATATCATATTCTTGTGTTTTGGCTACCCAGGCTCCTCTGTTATTACATCCCACATCTTGCTGGGTCAATATGCTCTTCATTGCAATGTCAGGCACAAATACGATGGAGTGAGAATGTAAGATATAAAATTTGAAGTTCTTCAAGACTTTCACCACCGAGAAGGCATGTTTTTCAGTTTGAGAATATCTTAGGTCATGATTTTTTAGTGGCACGCTCATAAAGGCAATAGGAGCCTGAACTCCTCTATTTTCTTGCATAAGAATAGCTGACAATGTATGTTCAGATGTGTAACAATAAATCATGAAATCCTTCTTGTAATTTGGGTGGCATAAGACAGGGGCATTGGCTATAGTTCCCTTTATATCTTGAAAGGATTTTTTACCAAGGTCATTACATATGAAATTCTGATTACCTTTCATCATTTCTATAATATACTTGGTGATCTCTGAGAAGTCAGGGATGGATCTTTTGAGGAAGTTTACTTGACTGAAGAATGATTTCACTCTAGTTTTACTTATAGGTAAGCTTAGCCTTTGAATGGATTTGACTTGTTCTAGGTCGATCTTGATACCTTCTTGTGATACAATATGACCCAGTAGTTTTCCTTTGGTAACACAAAAAAATGACTTCTTAGGATTTAAAGAGATCCCATGTTCCCTACATCTTCACAATACTCTTTCCAAATACTTAACATGATCACTTCTTTTCTTAGAGAATACTATTAAGTCATCCAAATATATGACAATGATCTTATCTTTCATATCAGCAAAAGACAAATCCATACCTTGCTGAAATGTTGCATTGACATTGATGAGGCCAAATGGCATTCTGTGGTACGCAAATGTGCCCCAAGGAGTGGTAAATGCGGTCTTGTGTTGGTATTTCTCTTCCACCTCTACTTGGTTGTAGCTTGAAAAGCCATCGTGCATAGACATCATTTCAGCTCCTGCAACTGTCTGCAACAAGTGATCCATGTTGGGGAGTGCATAATTGTCTTTTAAAGAAGCTTGATTTAAATTTCCAAAATCTATGTATATCCTTATTTATCCATTCTTTTTCCTCACAGGGATGATGTTGGCTATCCACATAGAGTGGTGGATTGGGTTGATAATCCTGGCTTTGAGCATCTTTTCAACTTCTCTAAAGATAGCATCTGCCTCTTTGGATTGTAATTTATTTGTTTTTGTCTGAATGGGGCAGCATCAAGTTTTAGGGGGATTTGATGCTTGAAATTTCCTCCCATGAAGCTTTTTAGATCTTCATAACTCCACACAAAGACATCTTGATATTCTAGAAAAAGCCTTCTAGCTTCTGCTATGTTTATCATCCTGGGATCTAACTCATTCCCAATGTTCATCTCTTCATATTCTTTGGTCATGAGACCTTTATCTATTAATTTCTTCTTAACACAAGTATCATGACCATTGAACAATTTCTCTAATGATATAAAGTATGGGGGAATGACATTACCTTGTAATTAAGTCACACCTGGTTCATCTTTCTTTCGCTTCTTGGGATGATCTTGTGAGAGATCATTTGGCTTTTCTTCAAGAGGACTCTCATTACCTTCAAGGAAGAGTTACAGGAATTTTTCATCATTGAATACTTTCCAATCATCTACGTTATCAAGTACTGATGACCTGTACATCACCTCTACCTAGTACTTCTTCTCTTTAAACTCCAGATGAGGTAGTAGTAAGGAAGCGGAGACTGCTAGTGAATCTGCTTTGGAATTTAATTCTCTAGGGACATATTAAATTGCAAAGGCATCCAATCCTTCAACCTCATCCCACACTCTATTTCTGTAACTCTTCAGCTTCTAATTTTTGACAGAGTATTGGCCTTTGATCTGGCACACAATCAACTCAACATCACCTCAAGCTTTTAGAACTCTCACTCCTTTTTCCTTCGCAATAATTATCTCGAGTAACAATGCCTCATACTCAGCTATATTATTGGTATTTGCAAACTCTAGTTTGAAAGCCATAGGCTTAGGTTCACATGTGGGTGGAATCAATACAACTCTGGCACCAGACCCAGAGGAAGAGAAACTACCATTGAATTCTAGTGTCTAGACTTTTGGAGTCTTATCCTTCTCAGAGGCCTCAATTTCTTTTGGTTTTCTTTCAGGTTCATCAACAACAGCCTGGGTAAACATCATATAGTTACCAAACTCCAATTCTTGGTATAGGATTTGAGCTTTCAGATCATCAGATTTTAGAACCATGAACTTTGAATTCTCCTCAGGTTTTAGTCTGACCTTCTTGTTTCCCACGAGAATTACCGCCTGGGATGAATCTAATTTAATTTCCCCGCCCAAGTATCTACAAAAAATTCTTCTTAGTAGTAGTCCATAACTTGCCAGTATATCTACATCAAGGATCATCAATAGCATCTTCTTTTCATGATGGGCAGCCAAAGCTACTCGGGCATCTTTTATTTGGCCAAGTAGAGGGACTTGCTTAGCATCCATAGAATAGCATCTACTGTGGACTTTTGTCATGGTGAGGCCTAAGGATTTGGCCTCAGGGGATGACATCACATTATCAGAGGCACCTAAATCTATGATACAATTGCTAAGTTTACAACCATTGATATATAATGAGACATAAAATGGTTTGGGTTTTTGACCTAGGAAGGTAGCTAGCACAGTGGTTTCCCCTTGTTCAAATAGTGTTGCTAGTGAGGAATCATCCTCATTGGAAGAGGTGACATTATGATTCAATTTAATACTATCTCCCTTCAAGTAATCTATGAATCTTTTCAATTCAACGGGATTAGACCTTAAATAGTCTATGGGAGAAATTTGGATCTTCAAATTTTTGCAGAACTGAATGAAATCAAAGGAATCATTTTCCTTACCCAGCTTAGAGATTTTCATCCCTTGAATGATTTCTTTTGTACCTAAAGTAGATGCATCATTGGTTCCCATTGAAGGAATGATAATGGGAGTTTTGTCTTTTTTGCTCCGAGTTAGGACTGCATAGGTGGTGCCATCTATGGTAGCATAACACTCTCCTTGCTTCTCAGAATGGGATTCATACTCAAAGAATAAATTTATAGAGTCACCATGCGAGCATGAATTTGGTTCATTGTCTGGTGTCGTAGTGTCTAACTCGGTAGATAATAACTGCATCATATGAGCTATTTCAGGACAACTCTCACCATTATGGTCTGTTGTTAGATGAAATACACACATATTTCCTTTCTTAGGGGGAGCCTCAATTGCAAGCCTTTGTTGTGGAGCAGTTAATTGTAGTGTCCTACTATTAGTATTTCTACTATTCTAATCTTGAAATGATTTATGGTACATATTGTTAAACTTAGAGAGTTGCCTTTTTAAAGCGATGATTTCATTGGACATTTTCTGCATCATCTCATTAGTTGATGTAGTACCACTTGAACTAGCACCTATTTGTATCTCTCTTTTGCACATGCTAGCAGAAATCATGCCATCTTCCAACTCAATGGCTATTCTTTGAGCAACATCTAAATATGTAGGTCATGCTCTTCTCAAATCATAGTTTATGTTTGGTGGCATGACAACCATAAAGAATATCTTTAGGTTCACAGGAGTAGGTCTATCAATAGTGGGAATCCTGTTGGCAATTTTATTGAGCTTAGCAATGAATTATCTCATACTTATAGAAGCTTGTTTCTTGATGGAGGTCAGTTGCACCAAAAGGGCATGTTCATCTTTAGCCATTTTAAATATGGCTTCAAAAGTTAACCTCATAGTAGCCCAACTCATAATTGAAGTGTCATCCAAGTGATAAAACTAGTCAACCGCTGTCTCAACAAGAGTTTCAAAAAATATCCTTACTACAACATCTTCATGTCCAATTCCTAGGATGTGAGTTGTTGTGAAGAAGGCTTTAATGTGTTCATCTATAATAAATTTCCCATCTCTCGAGAACTTAGGAAAGTTCTTTCTAGATCCTGAAGGGAGTGGGTGATATGCTGCAAACTGTAACAAACCAGTTGCAACGGCCCATGGAGCTGCCATGACCGTATGTGCAGGATGTTGCGGGAAATTAATAATAGGAGGAGCAACTACTCTATGTAAGTTAACACCTGGCAAGTTTTAGGCAATGAAGTTTGTGTCTTGGGAGGTGAAGGTGGTCTACTCCTACTCTTTATGTCACCTCTTTGATGAGGTAAGTCTATTATGGGAAAATCAAGCTCAGCGAGCCTTGTGAATGTAGGGTCTTTTCCACCTTTCCCCTTGGCACTTCTGAGAAATCTTCTTTGATCTAGAGCTCTGAATTAGTTTTGCTACCTAGCTTCGTGCTCGACTCTACATTGATTTCTTCTCTGAATGGATCTTTCAAGTGCTTTTTCTCTCACTTCTTGTTCAAGCACTCGACTCATGTTCCTGTAATGCTCTGCATTTATTCTGTATCTCCAAGCAAAGGTATTCAAAGATGAGAGTATATCTTCTTGGTTATCTTGAAAACCAAGATTGGGTTGAGCCACAGGAAACATGTTCTCATGAGGTAACACCATTTTTCCTTATGACAAATATTCTAGTCTAGCAACTATTTATCTCCCCAGCAGAGTCTCCAAAAATCTTTTGGTAAATAGATTGTTCTTTTTAAATTTAACTCTTTATTTTCCCAAAATCTTCTTAAGAAACAATGTGAATACAAACAGTTGGAAAGTTGTTAACTATTTAACTAACTTTCCTCTAAATTTTAATAGGTACAGTTCCCTTATCTAAGATATACAATGAATTTTGTTTGTTCTAAATCCTAATGGGGTATGTTCTTAACCAGAGAACAACAAAGGTAACCAAATTAGCCCTCGGTGAGAAACTAATCCAGGCGGTGAATTTGATTTCTAAATTCTAACCAATTCTATGATTTCATAGTGCTTATGAATTCACACCAGCAGTGATGCATCAATAAAATCTACTTGTATTAATGAAATGTAGTAAAATAATACAGATGAAACTAATCTAAAATAGGACATATATGTATTCTCCCAACCTCCAAGTAATTCTTTGATTACTGTCGATTAACTACACTAAAGAAGAGAAACAGAACTCCATCTATTTGCTAATTTCAATCCAATTTAAGGAAAACAAATATATCCACTTACAAATGCATGGAATAGTAAATGAATGGCACAAAACACATTCTAGATTGACTCCACAACAAGATTTATTTGACCTTTTCATTAATTTTCAAAGTATTACACATAGGCTTCAAGAATTAAGCTGTTACAAAATCAACTAAATCAATTCATATTCTACAAGGTCGGTAAATGACAAGTGGCCATTTACCGATTATACAATGTATATCCAAAAGAAGAGGGGAAAACTATTTTCTCTTCCCTGGCTTCTTCGCCTTCTCCAACTTAGACTTATGAGCTTTGGTGACTGCAAGAATTGGAATCATCCTTTCAGAATCTGAGATGTACACATTTGTCAATCTTATGAGCCATTGAGCATGATCCTTCTCTATGCATTTTGTAGCATCTTTTCGTGGTTGCGTCTTCATTATGGCTTTGTATATGCATCCACCGAGTTGTTGAAGATCAAGTATTCTATCTAGGTGAGACCTAGATGACTCTACAAGCTAGTCTAGGTAGTCAGAGAATGACTTCTGCATATTGGTTATACCAATTGGGCTCTTTCCATCTCCGCTAGCTTGAGACTCAGAGTGAAGACCTGTCAAGTATACAAAGATTTTACTTTTCTCTTTTGTGACTTCCTCATCAGTCGCCTTCATTCCCACCTCTTCTTTGATTATCATCTCTACTTTGAATTCTACTCCTTGGAGCCATTCGATCAGAGGTTCATCCCCTTTCTACAATATGTTGGCTTTGATTGCATCTTTAGTCTTTATTGTGACTAGCCAATGTAGAAGCACCATTCACTCTTCACACCTCAATCTCTTTGCTGTGAGTGTCTGCATATGTCCTTTGAGAGAATCCTTCTCTACTTCTAACTGTAAAAATACATTTCTGAGCTACTCAATGGCTACCAGACCTTTAGACTTCAGTCGTTCAATCCACCTCCTGCCAATGTGCCTGCAATGTCTATCTTCTTTCAATTTGGAACGTATGGCTTGGTTCTCGGCCACAACAGGATCAAATGTTGTTAGGGAATTGGGTAGGCTTTCCACAAGAGTGACCAAATGTGTAATGAAGTTAGTCATTTCCTTAATCTCTGCCTTGAGCCAAGTCTTAGTGATTTTGAGTTCTTCAAGCTCTTCCTCAATCAAGACATTACTAGACTTCCATAAGTCTACTTTTGTATCATGATGGGCAAGCCCCATGTCTAAGGATTGGAGTGCAAAGTCTGAGGTAGTGAGGTCTTTGATTCTATCATCCTTTAGTGGGTTGGCTATTTCCATTGTTAGGTGCCTTGTGTCTGGATCTTGACCAAGAGTGGTCAGAGTTCTAGTCTTCTTAGCCTTGCTCATGGCTGAACCTAACTGCATTGCTTGTGAGAACAACTCACCATTGGGAGCACCTTGCTCAACCCTTTTTCTTTTCTACTCTAGAGTATTCTTGAGCCATGATTTTACACTTGTAACTTTTGTTGCATAAATCAAACCTTCAACAAATAATTTCTTGATAACAGGAGGGGAAGACGTAGCCTTTGAAGCAAAAGAAATAACCCGTGGAGAAGAAATGCTCTTTTCCTTTTGAGGAGATCCCAAGTGCTCATCTATCTCATTGGTTTCTAAACTATTACTATCATCACCAACCTCAACAATAGTAGGAGCCTCTTGGGTAGGAGTGTCACCTTGTGTCTCAATGGTTTCTCCTTTTTCTTGCTGCTCTAATTCCATGGTTCCAACAGGTTCTTCCGCCGACTTGTTGGATTTCTCAACTTCAGCTTGTTCATTTGAACCAATGATTGGATATGAGCCTACATCACAAGTCTTCTCAAGTGGGGTCTCTTTTTCAGGTGGTTCATCATCTCCACCTACTGCTTGTGCTATGCCTTTGGCCATAGATGATGCTAGCAAAGAGGAGGATGTAAGAGCTCTCGCTGACTCGACTGCATGAGCTTGTTGAGGAGTAGGCTTCCCAGATCTCTTTCTCCTTCCCATCATCCACTAAAACCACTTATCAGTTCTCTTAATGACTTTAGCTGTTAAGGTCTCCAAATCTTCTATAGATTTTCCTTGAACCAGCTCTGAGCTCAAAGGATAGGGCTTGATCTGATCTCTATATATGTCAGTATATATATGTTCTCCATCTTCAAAAATGTCCTCAACATTAATGTTGACATTGAACAACTTGATTTTTTCAATAGTCAACTTAGAGTAAAATCTTTCCTAGTTCTCTAACTCATCCTTGTAGTTGGCCCAATAATCTTTGAGTTCGAGAATGTGCTTGACCATAGTGCCAATCTGTAGGTGATTGTTGGCATAGCCTACTAGATCAAATTAAGGCCTCAAATCTTGATACACTTTTGGCTTATATCTGCTCTCGAACACCTTCATCATGTTCTTAGCATTTGATCTTGATGCACAGCTGTAAGATCCAATGGTAACATGGAATTCATAGCCTTTCTTCTTAATTCCTACACTGATCAGGTTCACTTGCAACATCTATTGAATCACCTCTACAAGTATGATCATGTCATCGGGGTACCTTGGTAGCTTCATGGGAAAATCATCAAAACCTGCAAGACGAAGGTATGAGAAACTAGAAAATTGAATGAAGAAGCTCCCAAATTGGGTGATGAATTCCATGGCTTTTGGCGAGAACCTCCACCCTGGGCATCCTTGCAATTCTCTACACAACCTCATTGTAAATGAGTCATTAACTTTAATGAACTCAAGATAGCTATTTTGTAACTTCAAATGAGGGAAGAAATCATAAATTTTCACATCATCTTCATATTCTTCTAGCCTAGGGAGTCCTAGCCATACTTGCAATGTAGCTAAAACATAGATCAAATAGGAAGACATAAAATTTATTCTGGAACTTGGTGAGACTCAAGGCATTGGACAAATTTTCACTTACCACTTGAGCCCAGTCTATATAATGGTGCTCAACACATATTATCTGGACCAAGAAGAAGTAGTGCTCTATGAAATTCAATGCATCACTTTCACCTTTTATCCTATGAAGGAGCACCAGGATGTTGATGATCTCAGCCTTCAGGTCTGTCCTGGAAAGTTTCTTCGGCACTTTTCCCTTTATGCTTCTAGCCTTTCGAAACCATGAGTTCATGATTTATTTTCTCCAGCTCATCTTCTTCTCATTATATTCTAAAATTGAGATCGAGAAGTTCATATTTGAGAATTCCACTCACTCTGGGATTCAAAGACTGTTCTGCACGGACTCTCTATCAATGGAGATGAGAATTGTGTCACCCGACAGAAAAATCTATTTTGTATCTAGGTTGAATCTGGTTATACATTCTTGGATTAGCTCAGGAGCTTGCACTACAATAGGAAATTCAATAGCTTCAACCAAGCCACTACTTTTGAGCTTTTGCGTCATGGGATGGAGGTTCTCTTCATTCAATCTTCTGTGTAGATTGCCCAGATTAGAGAATCTGAGTGATGTATTTGTCAAATTTTTTCCATTTAGATGTAATCTTGTTCAATCCATTGGAACCCATGAATCTGCTAGCCATAGTTTCTGATAATGCTTTTGATTTACTGCTAAAAAGCTTTGGAGAATGTCGTAAGATGATTTGTAAAATTGTGGGAAATCAAGTGCGTATGAAAAAGATGTGAATAAATGGTAAATTTTGCTGGATTGTGTGAGTCTTTTATAAACAACTTGCTTGCTTACCATTACTTTCCATATCTCATGCCACACGAGTGAGAGATTTTAAAAAATATCCGTTAAAGTTATAATGTTAAGATTTGAATTAAATGCATCTTATTAACAACCTTAAGAAATCACTTTTTCCCGCTTGGGGTAGCTGTAACGGTGACTTAATTGGCATAGAAAATTTTTACTTTTCCATTTCTCTTAATTCAAAGGCTTTGTCAAAAAACTCTCTTTGAATGTGGAAACCCGACTGTGGAGAAGTTGGGAAGTGATTTTTTGAAATTCCGCTTTAGCAATTCTCTCCAAATATCAAAGCAGACTATCTTCATCATAATAGATCATTCAATCTTTGGGACTTCTTGTGCTTATTTCTTTACAAGTTGTCACTTCTCAAAGACCGACCTTCTCAGGTGATTTTTCGATAAGGGAGAAGTTAACAGCCAATTCTCTGAAAAGGGTCTCTTACTCACTTCCTCATATTTTGAGACTGTTTTATCTATAGCAGGGGCTCAATCTTATTCCCTCAACATCTAGATGTCTGGTTTTCTAGAATATTTGATACAATTTCCACTATCCCTCAGAAAAAAACCTCTGTAGGGAAAATTCCGCAAGTGGGGAAGTTCATTACAGCTTCTCTACTGAGCTACGTTTTTGGACCCAGCTCATTCTTAAACTATGAATCTCGATCTCTAGGCCTTGTCTCTATGTTTTGATGATTCTTGTGTTCTCTTCCCATGGAAAATTACCTTCATGGGTCGAAACCCATGTAGGATAAGGCGATTTTCAATTTTCCAACAAAGGGGAAACATGTCATTTTAGAGATTCACTTTCATATGAATACCATTGATCAGAACTGAAAGAAATAGAGTCTTTATCAAATTGGGAACTATAACTTACCCATTCCTAGGATGAAATAAAAACTAACCCGTCTTAAAAGCAAGAAGAAGGCATGAAGGGATAATTTGATAAAGACAACCTATCCTAGGGGGATTCTAGACTTAGACTCCAATTTAATATCTCAAACTCATGACTCAATCTAATACAAGGTATCCACCTTTGTTTTCAAGGGTGAAGAAAAAAAGTGGGGCAACAATAGAGAAAGAGGATAATTAGGTCTTGGAATAGAAAAATATAGTAATGGGGGAAGGAAGAGGGGAGAATATATATATATATATATATGTGTGTGTGTGTGTGTGTGTGTGTGTGTGTGTGTGTGTGTGTGTGTGTGTGTGTATCTGTATGTATGTCTATATATGTATATATGTATGTATATGTATATATATGTATGTATATGTATATATATCTTTATATATGTATATATATATATATATATATATATATATATATATATATATATATATATATATATCTCATAACCCTAAAACCTATAACCATAATCCATCAACCCTAAATCCTTTCTCCCTTGTCTCTCTCTCTCTCTCTTCCCCCTATCTCTCTCCCTCTTTTCCTTCTCTCCATCTTCCCCACCTCTCCCCCATGTTTAATTCTTTCCCATAAACCCTAATGTTTTTAAATGGAGCCTAATTAGAGTCAAAAGTTAACTTTTCCCCACTTTTGTCAGCACAAATTTTCCATAAATTATTGAATAGGGGTCAAGGGGAAGCACCCCCAGCAGGGTCAAGGGGTAGTGCCCCTTGTGAGGGTCTGAGGTCAATGCCCCTAGTGGGTTCAAGGGGCAGCACCCCTCACGGGGTCAAGGGGTAGCGCCCCTTGTAGGGTCGAGGGGTAGTGCCCCTTGCAGGGTCGGGGGGAAGTGCCCCAAGTGTACTCCCTATTGTGGTATAGGGTGGGGTTAAGGAGTAATACTCCTGCCACCAAGGCTAAATTATCACCTTGAGAATCACATAAAAATCCATGGCACACACCATTTTTTCAATGAAATGTTGGATTTATACATTTTGCACATGCCATATTTAGAAAGTTTTGTATGTGTTTTTATTGCCAAATAGGGCACACACTAAATAGGGCATACATCCATTTAACTGCATTGGGATCCACCAAGCGCAAGGCTTGGATTTTCCTTGGGAATCCAACCCAAAGGCTTGGAGGATTCAAACAGGCCTAAAATGTATATTTCAAGAAACATACAAAAAAAAAACATTTTTTCATGTGTGTTCTCCATTAGGTTTGCATGTGGTTCAACAACAACAAAATCAGGCGACATGATGTTCTAGATAGATATCTAACCATATAATTTATTTTGAATTCTGATTATGTTAATATTTTCATCTGTAATTTCTTTTGTAAGTATGTTTGATTTTTGTCAAAATCCAACGTGTAGTATTTTGGGCTTAGATTTTGGCTCGCTTGTCTAATTTTGAAAAAAGTTACTTTTAGAAACTAGACTCCATTCTACACACTTTTAAAAAAAGAAGTTTTATTTTTATTAGTTTTTAATGAATTCTAGGGGGAGCACACACAAATTTCACATTTTTAGGATGTGTCCACTTTAGAAATTTATAAAAAAAGTACATTAAAAAAAAAACTACTAGAAAAATATGGGATAAACTATGTGATGTTAGCTAACTTCTCACTGGAGAGATTAAAAAAATTCAAAAAAAATTGACATTTTAGGGGGAGCACACCAAATGCTATGTTATATTTTTTTCACAGAAAAATAGGACCACTTGTTGTGCTCCCCCTTTTGAGGGCCTTAATCTCCACCATTTTCAAAATAAATTAGTAGTTTAGAAACTAGATTCAAAGTACTACAACTCTTGTTCTTGTCACATCCTAAAATTTTGAGTCTAATTGTCTTCAATTTCTCATCGAAGTTTCCTGTTTTCTGATTTAAAAAAAAAGTGACATCTTATACCCCTTTTTGGTCCCCCATCTCTGTGCACTTACCTAGAGGTCTTAGTGATTCAAGAAAAAACAAAAATAGTAAATTAAATAGTTGATTTTGATGTTTATAGAGTGGATTTATTATCCAATGAAGAACATATTTCTTGCAAAAGCTTTTATATTTTTCAATTTTCCACAAACAAGTAGTACTCTTAGTGTGTCATTCCATGGAGGGGGTTTCCATTCATATTCACATGTTGGATGTGGACCCATGGAAATAATTTATTGCAACTACAGGGACATAGAGAATCCTAACTAGAAATATTGAAGTCCCTATTTTCCTGGAGTGCAATAGATGGATAAAATTATTTTCACAAGCAAAGGAATTTTATTGCTAGGTGGAAGCTTGTGTGCATTGCGGTGACTAAGTAAATTTTTATCATCCAATATTCTTGTAAAAGACTTTTTTTCTTCTCTATAATATCACAAGAAGAGAGATGAGAATTCATACAAGTATCAAGCTAGGATACTCCTAAATATATCTTTATCACCCAGAAGGATATATCTCTTTAGCAAGACTAAATTTTACATATGATCCTTTTCCATGGGATTGATAGGTAAGTCTTCCACTATGCCAAGAATGTGTAGTTTGATTATGGTTACTATAGATTCCATCTACATGGGATGATCTTGTTACCTTCAACATCAATAACTCAGATGAATTATATATCCATGGAATCTTTCATGGAATGCACTCATCCTTCAAGCCTAAATTCCTCAACAGATCATACATGTGTTGATTAGATAGGATTTTAAACACCTCTTCTTGAGGCTTCTCCTCAACAAAGTCTTTCGCAATGACACGTGTCCCATGAAAGATCTCAATTTTTAATGAGACCACCAACCAATATTCTTGGGAATATTCTGTATCACATGATGCCCATGGTTAACAAAAACTTACACAAGTGTCGAAGGGCATCCAGTTGGTTAATTTGTGCAATCATGATCATCTATATAAAAGCCGATGCGATTTCCTTTTTCATGCACATCTAGAAAGCATTCTATGAAAAATGAATAGAAGCAATACACTTGCCCACATCATGGGAAATCGAGAAACACATGCTTGGTTTATTAGTATTCCCTTTGATTGTAACAAAAAGATGATCATTCTATGATCAAGAAATCCAAGGGTTATTTCTATAAAACTTGATGAAATACATTGTATTAAGGGTTGGTTATTATTAGATGAGAGATTGAACTCAGATTCAATTTGTTAAGAAACACTGGCATATTTACAAAAATATTGAATTTATGAGAAAGGACTCCATGGATTTTTGACCGGTGGTGTATGTTGTAACATTTTTATCCTAGAGCTTACCCTCCCACCTTGGCATATTTTCTCTTAATGAATAATGAGGATTTTTCTTGTGTTTCCTTTCTCCTTTTATTAATCAATGTGTTCTATATTAATCTTTTAGGAATTTGATCTAGTTTTCTTAGGTTGGTGTGATTATTTTCTATTTGTTTAGGGGTATCTATGGTCATGCATGTTTCCTTCTCCTCACAACACACCTACCATAGAAGATGGATTATACCATTTATAACCTACTCCTTAGGAATATTTATTTTGGGAGTGGTTGTTCCTTCACTTGACCCTTATATGAACTATTTTTGTCTGGGAGAAAGAGACCATTCTTGGTGCCCCTTGTCCTTCCTCTATTCAGACATAATATTCTTATATTGTGTCTATGGGTGTAGGGATTTCTATACTCCTAAGGAGTTTTATGTCTTTATTTAGACCCTTGTAGGTGTTTCTTAACACTACAATTTGAATATTTTTTTGTATGTCTCTTTGACTTGGGGATTTTGTTCTCTCATCCAATAATGAAGGGTTTGGGGTATATCATGTCTTTGTGAGGAAATACATGAATCTTTGACCATGGATGGTCAAACCACTATAAATTTCATATTTCACATTCTTAACCTTATCCTAAAATATTTTTTATGGTATTTCCCCCCTCTTATCTTAGTTTTCTTGTGAAAGGATCCTTTCCCTTTCTTTCAATCCCCCAACATAAAGAGCCAACTTGTAAAATCCTAGAGGATGCTTTGTAGGATGCACCCTTGTCCCACTCATGTAAAACACCCTAAATGCCATTATTTAGGCATGAGCCTCATAGGGATCAATAATATTTTCTAGCATACCCGGTGGGCCAAAGCTAAACATTGTTGCCAAAGTCAGTGCACACTTTCATTTTCTTGGCTTGCATGAAGCCTACAAGTGCACTTGGTAAGATGTGTATGAGACCAAATCAACCATGGATCAACACTACTACATTGTTCTTGATTCGGTCACTGCACAACCTTTTCATGAATCTTCAAGTTCTCAGGAGATACTTCACAATTTCTAGTGAGAAATATACATGATCATACTGGAGAACCAAATAAAGTTCTTCATGTCATCTTTACATGCATATATGGCATGTACAAATTTGTTTTCTTGTTGGATGAGTAGACTGCTCTTGAATTCAAAGAAAGGATTTCATGCACTTTAGAGGAAATGACTTGGGAGGAGGACAAGCTTGAGCCAAAGCTATTCTCTACCTTCTCCTTTCATAATTTGATGCTAGAAACTATTTCTTTGTTCACAGGGTGACCAGTTGTTTGGTGTGAGAGACAAAAATGTAGGCAAGATCAAGCCCCTATGTATCTTGAGGGTACGTCCATTTTTAAGCTCAACCAAAGATAGAAGGTCATCTAGAAGATGCGATCAAATCCATACGATAAAGATAGTGAGGGTGCCCCAAAAGAAATAAAAGATGCAAAATATGAGAACCCAAAATTTCCTTTTATAGAGCTCCCCTATTTCTTGGAAGAAAAGGAGGTATCCCTTGCAAAAGTTTTGAGGGGTTCCAAAAATCAATCAGAAGAGGACCTTTCCTAGTAGCTACAACACAAGGCTCAAGATGAGAAGATGGAAGACATGTCAGTTGTCTCAGGACGTGAGGAGCTATAAAGTGAGGATATTATTTTGTGGGATGACATAAAAATGTTTTGTGCATCACTAGAAAGTAATGTTCTAACAACTCTAGAGGATCCTTCCTGGGAACTTGAGTCTCTGAAGATGGTAACAGTTGAAGCCAGATAACAAGGAAGTGTTATCCCTATGACAACATATTTCAAAAACACTCGGGGTTTTCTCAATTAGGTATTTTTGCAAATTTGTAGCTTTCCAGTCAATCCACATCATGCTCATGTAAAAGAATGAGGAAATATTTTTTAACATTAATGAATCACCCCATATGGCGTTAGATGATTTCCAGAGAATGTATACTTATGTAATTATCCTTGATGTTTCACACAAAAGTAGAGATGTGCCTTTAATGTCTCCTCATTTTTGTTGAAATATTGTTAATAAGTTAATTTTAAATGCAAAAAGTTAGGTTGCAAGGGTAGCTACTTTTTCCTTCTTGTGAATGGGTCCTTGAATTTTTTTTATAAAGTTAGTGTAAATATTAAGTGTTTCCTTTCCCAAATCACCACGTCACATGTGACACATATTTTTATCTCCATGTATAGTCATTTTTCTTAAGAGTTCTTTGCACAATTTCTTCATCTTTCTAAACTAACAATTGTAGGATGATTTTCACGCTTACTATCATCATGATTTAAAGACACATTTAGTATGACAACATAAATTTTTTGTGATCAAGTGAGAGATGCAAGAGATGAAGCTCCACCTTCAGGCCATGGAAAAAACTACACTTACCCTAACCACTAAGCTAGAGAAGCTAGAGAATAAGGTTTTGGATAAGGTAAATAATAAAAAATGGAACAAGGATATAGTTGTTGAAGTTAATAAGATAGTTGATAACAAGGTCAAATACATAAAGGAAAAAGTCAGTAACAATGGGAACATGATTAATGAGGTCCAGAGTCACAACAATGAGGGACTTAGTGCAGCTGTCATGAACCTCAATATGCTACACAACTACTTGGAAATAAGCCAGCTGGAAAATATGATTATAACAATTGAGGAGGATGTTGGGAATGATGGTCTAGGAATGAGAACTAGAGGGCACACTTAGAGGAAGATCCTTGAAAAGCCAAAGGAACTGAAGGACTTGAAAAATGCTATCCAAAAGATGGAGGACCTGAAGATGAAGGTGAAGAAAATGATAAAAAACAAATAGTATGGTTTGGTTGGTAGCTGGGTGTTGCTGGTAGTTTTGCTAGTAACTATTTTTCTTTTCTTTCGTTGTCATATCTAGGGGTGTTTTGGGTCCTGCTTTTGTTTTTCCAGTAGGCATTTCTTTTTGGAAAACTTTCATGCTATATCTTTATGCTTTAATGTAAATAGTTTTGGGTTCCATTCAAAACCTATTTTTACCTTAATCAAAAACATAAATTTTCTACGTTAGTTCTCATTTCCTTGAAAGAAAGCATGTCAGTGCTTAAGGTTAGTTTCGATCATGCACACATACTTCTGAGAGTCAGGTATTTCCTAGACTTACTACTGATTCTGTATGCAGTAGTTGATTCTTTTGTTATAATAAATCATTACTTTACATATATTAAATACAACAAATTTTGATTTAAAGAAAGATATGGTACATGAAAAGAATTGATGAAAACTAAATAGATTTGAACATAAAGGAATGAGTAAAATGTTATTTTTCATTATCAAAATATCTATTTACAAGTACAAAAGACATTTTCATCTATTTGTTTTTATTGTTCACATCTTTTTTTATCTTAATGAAATTCCAAAATAAAAAAGGGAATATATTTCATTGCATTACAATACAAGTCACACATCGCTTGAGTTTGGGCCATCCCTAGCAGAGTTTTCTCTGTCATCTTCTACATTTCCTAAGTCGTATCCCAAGAAAAAATCCCCCCCATCCTACATTTTAATGTCAAAATACCAGCTCTTCTCAAACAAGACCCATAGATAAAAATCTTCTAGCCATTCACTATCCAAGTCCACTCCTAGGTCCACATAATTTTTTAGAAAATTGGCCCCTTGTTGCACACAACATCGATCCACTGCAAGTGGCCTAGTGTGGAAGTTAGAGACAAAAGGAACCTAGGGTACCTCCATTCCAATTTCAAGGAAGGCCCTTAAGTTAGTTTCTAGTAGAAATCCAACTCTATAGCACACAGTTGCCAAAACATCTTCTAGGGCTTCACAATAGGGCCTACCAATAATTCCGACAATGCGGAACTCAATTACATCCCTAGGTCCCCCTAATTCTAGTAGAGAATTGAAGATTCTAAATGTAATGTTTTTGTTAACCCTATAACAATCCTCTCTATTTAGAAAAATCTTCACCCAACACCCACTTAGTGTTAGCAAAAACCAACTCATCATAACTCCCAATCAGAGTTTCAAGCCTATTGTCATCTATGTGGCCCAAGAAGCATTTTTATGACCTAGGGGTAGTAATCCTAAGAGGCATATCCATACTTCTTAAGCTTGTAATTCAAAACCTATGCCTAATACTTTCTATTTTTTTTTACTCTATTTCATTCTATGACAACGATGTCCCTTTTATAGAATAGATGACCTCTTCACATGAATGAGAATTTACTTCACTTAAATGAGGTTGTTCTGTTAAGTTGTCCAAAGTACTATGATTATTTCTCAAGGACTCCATTTTCTTTGTTCTTTCTCAACGAGCTCCTTTTTGGATACTTATAGTGTGGTTAGATGGACTTTTGTACACCTTGATTGTCTAGAGCTAGGTAAGTGCATTTATTTTCAGCTTTAAAAAAAGATTGCTTTTGATATCCTTGGTGTACTAACCATATTTTTTTGATAGGTGGCATTAACATCTTTCATTTCATGATAAATAATGTTATCAAGTTGGATTTTTTCACATTTAACATTAATTACATATATTAAGTTGATAAGATGTATTTCCAAGGCTTGTTAAGTAAAAAATTAGGGGTTATTCCACTACCACCTTGGCAACCAATCTGGAAAATGACTTCATTGTCAACTTGCATTTTAAAGGCTGAAAGGCAAAAGAAAAAGAAAAAGAGAAAATATTTAAAAATATTTAAATGCATAATATATGCAATTTCTTGTTTTTCTAACAACTCTATCGAGGCTATGGATGCTTGGCTGGCAATAGAGAAATGTAGTGGTTGTTAAGGTGATATCCTTTTTGGGGCTATGGATGCTCGCTGACAAGAAGACTCTATTTAGGTGGCTCTAGAAAAAACCCCACCTATGTAGCTTAGAAAGTGGGAAAGAATGATTTTATCTCCTTAATTAAGGAAATAATGATCTCAAAGGTCACACAAGAATCTACAGATATTGCTATTTTCATTCCTAACATTATTAACCCATTTTTTGATTAGTACGGTTCATAAATTGGTGGTTCTCAATTGTAAAGTTGTACTCCAAAGCCTAAAACATGTGCATTGACTTATGTCTTGGATTCAAAGTACTCTCCTCTTTATGTTCTATTTAGAAATTCATGCTGCTTGTTTGATTTTTGACAAGGTTGTTTATTTTGGATAACCTTCTATGGTACTTATTTCTCTATTCTTCCACCTAGGACCTTTTTGTGGCTCTCCTCTACTTAGGATTTCCCCTATTTGGCCCATGTTGTTTTTGTAATGGATTTCCTTTCCATTTTTTTGAAAAAATCTCTAATTTTCTCTTGCTTTGTTTTTAGGAAGTACCTCAATGTGATTTTGAAAAAATGGCTCACTATTGATAATCGATAAGAATAACCCAAAGTGAGAAACTGGTTCTTCAACACTAACTAGACATGAATTTTCACTTCATAACTAGAGTTTTGAGTTCTCTCCCAACTACTGAGATCTATTGAGAGTCACAAAAATGTAGATTCCATCTACATGGGTTAACCTTGTTACCTTCACCATTGACAACCTAGCTACCTTATATGCCCACAAAATATTTCATGAAACACACTCATCCTTCATGCCTAAAATCCTTGATGGATCATACAAGTGTCAATTGAGTGAGATCTCAAACACCTCTTCTTGAGGATTCTCCTCAACAAATTCTACCAAGGAGACACATGTCCCTTAATTGATGTCACTTTTCAATGAGACCACCAACAAATATTCCTAGGAATATGTCATATCACATGACACCTGTGTCTAACAAAAATTTATAGTGGTGTCAAAGGGAATCCAATTGGTTAATTTGTGCAATCATGATCATATCTATAAAATTCACCATTCTTTCCTTTTTCATCCATAGCTAGAAAGCATGCTACAAACATCGAATAGAGGGAATACACTTTCCTGCATCATGGGAAATCAAGAAACTCATGTTTGGTTTTTTATCATGATCTTTGATTATAATATAGAGATGATCATTCTATGATTGATAAAGTGATGGGTTGTTGCTATAAAACCTGATGGCATACATTGTATTAAGAGTTAGTTATTATTTGGTGGGAGATTGAACTCTAGTTCAATTTGTTAAGAAACACTGATTGATTTGCATGGATTTTTAATTCCTAAGAAATGACTCCATGCATTTTCGGTTAGAGGTGTATGTTGTAACATATGTATCCTAGAGCTTACTCTCCTATCTTGGAATATTTTAAATTAATGAATTGCGAGGACTGTGCCTATGTTTCCTTTATCCCTTTCTTAATCAATATGTCTTGTGCTAATATTTTAGGAGTCTAATCCAATTTTCTTATTTGGTGTGATTATTTTTTGTGTGTTTAGGTGTATATGTGTTCACAAATGTTTCCTTATCCTCACAACACACTTAACACAAAAGATGAATTTTACCATTTACATCCTGCTCCTTAGGAAGATTTGTTTCGGGGGTCATTGTTCCTTTACTTGACCCTTATACGAACTATTTTTGTTTAGAAGTAAGTACCCATTATTGGTGCCTATTGTTTTACTTAGTTTAGACATATTGCTCTTATATCATGTTTGTGGGTGTATGGATTTACACACTCCTTAGGAGTTTTTTCTCTTTATTTGGACCCCTTTAGGTTCTTCCCAAGGATAGAATTTGAATATTTTTCCATGTCTCTCTGACTTGGAATTTTGTTCTCCCATCCAACAATGAAGGGTTTGTGGTGCACCATGTCTTTGTGTGCAAAGACATGAATCTCAGACCAAGGATGGTCAAACCTCTATAAATTTAATCTTTCAAAAATTCTTAATCCTATCCTAAAAGATCAATTATGGCATTTTCCCCCCCTTAGCTTAATTTTATTGCAAAAGACTACTTTACCTTTCCTTCAAACCCCTAACGTGAAGATTTGGCTTCTAAAATTCTAGAGGTTTCTTCATAGGACGCACCCCTATCCCACTCCTATAAAGCTTCTCAAATGCCCCTATCTGAACCCACAATGATCTCTGTTGTATATAAAGCTCTATGAAGTATATGTGCTGAACACAAGAAGACTCAACTACCTTGGTTTGAAAACTTGGCTTAAGAAAACAAATATATCAAAGATGATTCCTATGACCTACTGGTTACAAAATGAATAGATTTGAGTAGATGTAGAAATATTATCTCTAGTGGTATATTATGGATGATCAATTTGGATGATGGTTGAGGTCAAAGTAACATCACACACCAATATCGAGCCAATATGGACTCATTTTGGCGATTTCCTCCTATATGAATTTTAGCCTTGCCTTACCCTAATATCATAATAGGATTTCAATGTATTTATACTTATTTTATAGAAAATAGATAAATCACATAAACTTATAATGGCCCCATGATTCAATATCAAATATCACCTCTATATGCTTGGTGGCCTAAAGTGGATTCCATCATTTGTTTTACTCCGCTAATGTATTCTCCATGAACTCATACCTATTTCCCCATTTTTCATTTATATCTTTTGTGACTAGGAGAGGATACATTGGAAAGTTGTGTCTATTAAGCAACCACGACCCTCACCACTTCCTTACTAAAGTGTCTTTTATTAATTGGTCTTTCACTAAGTAGATGAGAGTCCCTTAATCTTCCAATGAAGAAGGAAATTGATTATTAATCTAATTATTATTAATATATTTTATATAGAGTAATTGATACACACAAGTTTATTATATGATATATGTATATATTATATTTGAGTCAAGTTATATATGGAGACATTGAATTATATATTTTATGTTTTAGCAATTTATATTTATTTAGTTATTTGATATTGTTACTTATTTTATAATTATATTGTAGTTATTTAATTTATTTATTATATTTTATTATTATTATTTATATTTATAATTTAAAAATTATAATTATAATATTATTTATTTTATTATTTAATTTTATTAGTATTTTTTTATTTAACCCTATTTCAGAGAGGGGACATTACGATTAACCATTAAGGAATGATTTAAAAAAGTTAGAGAACCTTGTAGTCTGTGGGAAGGGTTACTTGATTATTAGTGAATGTATTTTCTAATATAGATTTTCATAGCTATAAAAATATTTACAAATTATGAATTTATTATTTTAGACACTTAAAATTAGTAAGATACTAACAATACATCTAACATTACACTCTTAATAGCACTTTTGTTACTTTTGACACCATTAAAAGTTAAACAATCATTTGTATCATTTAAGACTGATTAATTAGATAAATTACATTTTATCAATTAATTTGAATTCATCTTTAACAATGGTCCCATCATCAAATTAATTAAAATAAATCTTATTTATTTAATTAAATTAGTTCCTACATCTCTCAAGTAATTATTTAATTAAATTAATTTCCAACATCTTTCTCCATTAGTCATTTAGATAAACTTATCATATGATTAATAAGCCTAAAATCTCAAATCTATAAATCATATTCAATTCAAAATTTATAAATAATAATAATATTTATCTTCCATCATAACTATATTAACTATTCCTTCTAATTTAAAATCTTTAAATCATAAATGAAAATAATATAAAACCTTAGCCATCTAAAAATCCAATGCAGATGGGATCATAGGGACTTATCAAATTGTCCAAACCCATAATCAATAACATCAACAAAGATTTTCTATGTTTGAAAAATTGAATTTACACAACAATAAAAATCATACTCTCATTTTCACAAGAATTCAATATGTGATTTCATGAAGGTAAATCACCTCCTCTACTAACTGCCTCATCTCTACTCTATTCCCTATTCAAAAAATTGCATATTACATACCAGAATACATACTCTCTTTTAAAATTCAAAACTCACAAGGAATCCTATCTATCCTTCACCCACTCCATACACACATTGGTCCCTTTCTACACAACTTCCTTTACTCTTTTCCATGCCTACACTCACCTTCTCTTTCTATTTGCTCATATTGTTATTTGCAATATACTCCACTTTTCAATCTACAACCCAAACCTTCTCACCTTTGTGCCCTTGGTGACATTATACTTTCTTTTGATTCTTATTTACTATGCTACATCCTTCTCATTTAGTGCTCTCCCCTTACCTATTTTCTTGTGCTTCCTCCTCTTTCCATTTCTAACCTCTCTTCCTCCACACCCATGGGCTCCCTATTTACATTCCCCTCATTCTCACTAAATGTTTAAAATCTACTTTTCTCGATCTATTATAGATTTTATCTTTTCCTCTATCAATACTTATTTCTTTCTTCATTTGGTTTCTATTTTTTTGCCCCTTTCTTTTCTCGTAGTTTTTGTGATGTCATTTTACAAAAGCCTCTTTCCTTCCAAAAATGTTTGCACTCATTCAATTAAAAATTAAAAATCAATGCTCCTTAAATCCCAATGCCACCTCACTCTTATTCCACCTTCAATGCCCTCAACTCTTGAATTTAATTGCTAAAACCAATGACTAGATTAAAATATATATTTATCTTCTTTGTTCACCTAAAGACAAGAAATGAAACTTTTAAAAAAAATTTCTAATACACCTCATTTTGCAATGGAATTTTGGTATTTTCATTTCCTTTGTTGTTTACAAAATGAATTTCAGATTTCTATTGCACCCACTAAAATATATGCGAGCATAGGTTCACACTACTGAGTTGAGTAGTAGAAGTACTCTTTCAAGTTGTGAATAACTTGTAGCATGTTCCTATATTGAAGATGTTGCCTACAAGTTATTTCTTTTTCCTCTTCTTTCAACATCTTGTTCTTCCAATAATTATATTCTTTATTCCTCTTTTTACCTGTGGAATCAATTCCACCATAGTCCGATCTCCTTTGGATACTCTATCCACTTCTCTTCTTTTTCATGGGTTTTGATCCACCACATACGCACAACCTCCACCAAATTTTACCTACAACATCCTCTACTATTTTGATATATAAATATGTAATATATTTATACCATTTTCCAGCTAAAAAATACATGTGTTCCTTCCTTGTATTCACTTACATTATTTCCTTCTTATCCATCTCTTCTACATGTAAATCTACATTAACTTTCTCATCATAAAAATTAAATTTTTTTTTACCTCTTCATTCTTCTCTTCTCCAACATCTTCTTCTTCATCACTTGTTGTCATCACTATCTTTGTGTCCTCCAAAAGACTCATTACTACTACAAATCTTATTTTACTTCTCTCTTTCATGCCCCCAAAAAGACATGTTTTTTCATCCTCACTCATCTCTTCATCATCCTTTTGTACAAACATCTTCTCAAATCTTATTGTTGCAACTTTCCCTCTTTATTCAACATATCCGAAATCCATACACTATTCTCTTTCCCTTAGTTTTGAGATGTATTTGACTTCATTCTGTTGATTTCTTTTGTCAAATGAGATAATGTTTTCTCCATGGCATCCAATTTATTTACCAAAGTATTATCGGGCTTATTTGGGACAAAAACCTTTTTCTCATAGAGAGATTCCTTATGTGCATCATATCTTGGATACATGATGGCAAGTAGTGGGGCAGTGGTGTATAAAGTTGGGATTGGGTTGAGCTTTGGAGTGTGATGCACTAGAGGCTGGTTATGTGCTGCGAATGGACCAATCAAGGCACCATTCCCTAAAGCAGGTGAAACACCATAATTTTTTCCAACTTGTGGATCCATTCATTGTGTAAAAGTGATAGCCTCATTGCACACCTTTTCCAAAGTATCTATGTCAGCTGGGGGTAGCCTTTTTAGGAATATAGATGTCAAAGTGTCCAAGGCTCATAAGTATACTAGTTGTATGGAAGCCCTGACAGGTATGGTGTAAGGAGCCTCTAGTCTTTGATACATCTTGTGGAAATGGTGATTAAACATTGTAATTGGTTCGTTATGGTCTTTCTTCACCGAGATGAATTGATGATGGAGATTAGCAGGATCTACATATAGTTTGAATTGATTGAGGAATTTAGTTTTGAATTTAGTCCAAATTGGAATGGATCCCCATGGTAAGTTCAAGTACCAATTGTATGAAAATTCTCCTAATGTAAAAGGGAAGAGATGACACATGACATCCTAATGTACAATATCTTTGCGATTGCATAATTATTTGAAAGCACATATGTGTTCTTTGGTTGTTCTTGATTCACCATAGATAAAGCGTGGAATTTATTTTTTTGGGATTTTTAGGCAGCTCGTGGGGCTAGCCTTGTAGGTCCAATGGGGAACTTTGTGCATTTGCAAAAAATTCCATTGGAGGTGGTAATGGAACAACAACAAGTGGAAATGGAGGAAGATTATGTGGATCTGGTTGATGAGAAATGTATTCCCTTTGCTTCACCTTACTGCTTCGAGGTCTATGAACTTCTTTGAGTTCTAGGAATTTCCCTTTGTTGGGTGATGATCTGAGGACTTGTTCAAACCTTTTAGGAGAGAATGATCCAATATTTTGTGGTTTCCCTCTCGAGGGCCATCCTTCTAGCCCCACTTATATTGAGCATCATTTTTACATGAGACAACGGCTAGGAATTTATGTGAGAAAATTCCCCTCTTGGAAGAATGATGTAAATCAATCTCAAGGTTCCTTTTGGGTTGGGTCTCAACCACTTAGATAGCTCAATTGAAGATAAATGTGAATCTATTCACGAGGAGACCTTTTTTGGTTTGATCTTCGAGGGACTACAAAACAATCTTAAAACAAACAATCTTTCTTCCTTTTTTTGTATTTTTTGAATCTTTAAATGAAAGCAATGTAAATATGATTTAATCTAGTCACTGATTTTGTAAACAAAGAGAAAGGTAACAAGAGAAAGGTGACAAAATTTTTAAATAAAATTGTAGAAAAAACTAACGAACATAAACCAATGTTACATTTCTTTATGAATTAAAGTACCAAGAAGATGAAGAAAACCCACAAAATGAAGATTTGAACAAATCACAATCATGATTTTGTAGATGTGATCATCAACGGAAATAAATGTAGATGTAAGATATGTCAAAATTTATTAGATCATGATGCCACTGTGAATGTGCACACACATGAGACAAATTTATCTTGAAGCACCGGAGAACAATCTTCCCAATAATTCGTCACAAAAAAGAAATGTAGTAATGATAAACAATAGACTAATGTAATCGCAGATCAAAATCACCATACAATCAATTGGGTCTTTGAAATAAAGGAACGAGAAAACACACATTCATAAATTTTGCAAAGATAGCAGAAAATATAACACCATGATTGAAGCACCAATTGTAAGTATTGTATTGTAATAATAACCGACCTTAATTATATTGTTTTATTACAATTTATAGAGCTTTACTCTTTAGGGAAAGAAATTTCACAGCTAGGGTTTTAGCTGCAAATGAAACTTGAAAATAAATCTAAAAATAAAGCTTACTGAAAGAAAACTATCCCTAAAATAAGTCTAAACTATCTAGCATGGAATTAATCCTTGTGCATTACAATTTTGGAGCAAAGGATGCATTAAAAACATGAAATATATTTTAGAACTTCTCCATTTCTATGCATGATCTTCTTTTAAAACTTGGAGTTCTTCCCTTTATTCCTTGTTGTAGCTTTCCATCATAGATCCAACTGAAAGATACCCCCAAATCATGTAGAAATGACCCCAGAGAAGTGTTCAATCTGATTGAAAATCTACTATAGAAGACTAGAAGTTGTTGGCGGTGATGACCTAGAAATTTTGAACCTCGACCCTTGCTTTGAAAAAATGAAGTTAAAAAAATGACTCTGTGTTTGAACACTCTTTTGACAAAATTTCAAACTTTTGCATGCCAAAAAACTTGAAAGGCCAAAAAGCCAAAAATCCAGAAGCACAAAATTGACTAAGTGTCAAAAGTTTTCCCTCCATGCAAAACTTGGCTAAGTCAAAAATTGGACACTTAGCGCCTATTTGGACACAGGCATATCGGCCAATATACCAGAATTCTGTATGCTAAAGATGGTATCCATTGATTGTGGTCGATAGCAAAGGATGGAATTGGAATTTTGATATTCCAATTTTACCAAAAAAATGGGCATATCATCTTCGACTTGAAAAGGTGGAATTGGAATATCGGGCTCACATTCCGGTTTCCAAATGCCAATTTTGAAATGTCGTCAGGTCTGCATGGGTGTTATAATTTTTGACATCTGCATTTTAACCTTGTTTTTAACATCCACAATGGCATTATTTTCATTCATCCATGTTTTAACCTTGTTCAAAGCCCTCTCTGCTTGGAAGCTGCATCTGGTTCGAAGCCCTCTGGTTGTTTTTGACATCTGCAATGACATTATTTTGTGGTTCGAAGCTGCATCTGGTTCGAAGCCCTCTGTAATGCCGACGGGAGGTCCATAGTTTTGAAACCCTAACCCCTACTGAAACACAAGTAACTAGCTACTGACAAAATCTTTCTCATCTGTAAAACTAAAAAGAGGATTTATGAGTGTCCAGAGTGCAATAGATGCATTACTAGCAATTTCTACGGTTGTGGAGGTGTTGTGGCACTTGAAAAATAGGGTCATTTTCTCGTTTGTT
This sequence comes from Chamaecyparis obtusa, assembly GCA_027943335.1. NCBI lineage: Eukaryota > Viridiplantae > Streptophyta > Pinopsida > Cupressales > Cupressaceae > Chamaecyparis > Chamaecyparis obtusa. The sequence continues at coordinate 1,433,556 of BSBK01001906.1, forward strand.
AATGAGATTTGTTAATGAGAGGCTTTCTTTGATCTTGAAAGATGGTATCATGTGAATAAGCTTAGAAATATGCCAGGTTTTTGTTGTCCCTCTGTCTACTAGGGTTTTGTGTATTTTGTTGTCAACATGTCCACACATTCCTATAGAAACTAGAACATAATGCTTTCTCAGCCAATTTCTAATATATATGCTCTATTCGACCTAAAAATTCGATGATAGCTCATTTTTATTGGGCATGAACATGTCTTCAAAAAGCCAATTTTATTGCTATTGTTAATTATTGAGTTTTCAGGCTGTGTATGAAGTTGATTTTGTAATAAACTCCTTACTTGTACTGTACTAAATTTTATGTTCTGAAAATGGCTTATGTTAATGTAGTTTGTCACATCCTCATATCACTGTGCATGTTACTATATAGATATTTTTTACTGGGTCATTCACTACTCGAGGAACTAAAGTTATCATTTTAAATTCTGCTTAGTTTGGTGTTAGAGAGAGCATGCAGTTTGGAACATCTTCAGGTGGTCCTAGTTTTTCATCTACCCCCTTGGCCCATGTTTTCTATTCTGATGCTAATGAAGAAATTTCTTGTAGAAGTGAATCTGATGGTAGTTGCTTAGGACTTGTAGTGATGATGCTGCCATTTGATCTAATACTTGAATCAGATCTTTAAACACCTTGTCTTTTTGTGGCTATTCAAACAATTGATACTTCGATAGATTGTTACCGAGTAGATGGGCCATCAAAAGATGTGTGTTACTTTCTTGTTTGTTAGTGAGATTTGTTAATGAGAGGCTTTCTTTGATCTTGAAAGATGGTATCATGTGAATAAGCTTAGAAAGAAAGGTCAAACCTTTTCAATGTTGTGGCAGCTGACCCTGATGCCAATGGCACCAATCCCCTGTTAGTCACCATTTTACATCCTTTCAATACAAGAAATTCCAAGCCCACATTGCCTAAGACCTTTCTCCTTTTCAAGTACACATTTCTCAAGTTCCTACAACCATTAGCTATTGAACAGAGTCCTACATCAGAGGGTGTGTCTAAAGGGAAAAATTCTCGAAATGTACTACCATTATAATTCATAGTTTTCAATATATCAAAATTCAAGTTCAAGTTTTGAAGAGTAGGGCAAGTTTTGAAGAGTATTCTAAACATCTTATCTATAGGTTTTGATGCACTAACATTCGGTTTATGTTTATAAGCTGTTACTTATAGGTTCAAATATATTACACTATTGAGGAATCCTCTGATTCAAGATTGCCATGCAGTCTCCATCTACTGAATGTTAGTGCATCAAAACCTACAGATAAGATGTTTATAAGCTGTTACTTATAGGTTCAAATATATTACACTATTGAGGAATCCTCTGATTCAAGATTGCCATGCAGTCTCCATCTACTGAATGTTAGTGCATCAAAACCTACAGATAAGATGTTTATAAGCTGTTACTTATAGGTTCAAATATATTACACTATTGAGGAATCCTCTGATTCAAGATTGCCATGCAGTCTCCATCTACTGAATGTTAGTGCATCAAAACCTACAGATAAGATGTTTATAAGCTGTTACTTATAGGTTCAAATATATTACACTATTACTTGATCTCAAGTGGCAATTACACAAGGGACAATCGCTATGAGAACTTCTCATTTTGTGAAATTACACAAGGTACTTTCTTGTCTACATATGTTGTATACTCAACCTGCAACTCTATTCTTATGCATTATAGTTGGGTGTTTTCTTATGTTGTTTCATGATTGTTTTGTTGGTATTTTTAGGTAATTCAATGGATCTCATTGATGATATTGATGATGAAGATGATATTGAAATAGAAGGAGAGATTATGAGGAGGACAAGAGTCTTGCCTATTGTTGTAATTATTCTTGCCACCCTTGTCATGTCCATAGCGGAGTGTATAAAAGAAGGTAGTCAAAATATGTGTAAGTGCACAAGCGATGCAATTCCTTTTTATAAGCATGTTATCAACTCCAATGAGATGGATTGCCATGACCAAATACCCATGACTAGACGATGCTTCTTTAAACTAGCCAATATTTTAAGGCAAAAAGGAAGTATCAGAGATACATAATTCCTCACATTAGAAGAACAATTAGTCATGTTCCTCCATACTCTTGGCCATAATCTAAGGAATTGGAAGATTACCCATAACTTTGGGCACTTTGGAGAGATGGTAAGCCGATACTTCCACAAGGTCTTGAGGGCTATCTTGGCACTCCATTCGGAGTATTTTATACCCCCTAGTCCAAACACTCCTTAGGAAATCAGTGGGAAGACCCGTTTTGATCCATTCTTCAAGGTATATCTCCCAGTGGTTTAAATTTGTTTAGAGTTGTAATCCTATTATTGCATGTTCATTAGACCTATGATTTATCTAACTACATGACTGTGTGGGAGCAATGGATGGATCGCATATACCAGTCATTGTCGATGTCAACCTACAAACTAAATATCATGATAGAAAAGGCAACTTGTCGCAAAATGTTATGGGAGTGTGTTCATTTGATTATAAGTTTCAATACATCCTTGCTGGTTGGGAAGGGTCTGCTGCAGATAGCCATGTTCTAGCTTCGGTTCTATCTAGAGCTGATCCATTGGTAGTTCCCCCAGGTTTGTAAAATATGATTATATTATTGAAGCATATGAAAAATAAGACAATGTTATGACAATGACATTTTGTTTTGTTTAGGTAAATATTATTTGGTCGATGCTAGATATCCAAACGTACCAAGATTTCTCACACCTTATCGGTGCACACACTACCACCTAAAGGAGTTTTCAAGAGCAAACCCAATAAACACCCCACAAGAGTTGTTTAATCATCGACACTCCTTGCTTAGGAATGTAATAGAGCGTACATTTGGGATTTTGAAGCAAAATTTTCCTATATTGAAGCATGAGACGTCTGATCAAATCAAGACACAAACACATATTTTTTTGGCATGTTGCATACTTCACAACTTCATTACGATAGAGGATGACCTTCCATTTGAGGTAGAATTTGAAGAGGAAGATGGTCATGATGGGATAGATGTACCAGTGCTTGAGACATATGGGTTGAGCCAGCGTGAAAGAGATGATTGGGCCAATTTTCAAGATGAAATAGCAAGAAGGATGTGGGAAGACTATAGATCCTGATCTTAGTTGGTTGAATAACTATTATGGCAGTGTTTAAACTAATGTTAGATTTCATAAATTTCACAAACTGATACTATACATTAATAAAAGCTGTTATGCCATATTTAGTGTTGTCATGTTATATTCAATGTTGTCATATTATATTTAATATTCTCATGTTATGTTTAATGTTTCTATATTTTATATTTAATGTTGTCATGGTATATTTAATATTGTCATGTTATGTTTAATGCTGCTATATTTAATGTTGTCATGTTATATTTAATATTGTCATGTTATGTTTAATGTTGCTATATTTAATGTTTACATTAGGTATTTCTAGGGATGTAAACAAGGACAGTCACAAATGAGGACATCTCACAGTGACTGTCCCTTGTGTAATTGCCACTTGAATGTATTGCTATTGAACCACATTAATGCTTTTCTTCTTCAAAAAATGAGGACAATCACTGTGAGATGTCCTCATTTGTGACAAGGATAGTCACACATGAGGACAGTCACTGTAAAGACAACATGATAATGTACACTCACTATAAGATGTCCTCATTTGTGACTATCCTTAGAGTGAGTGTACATTATCATGTTGTCTTTAGAGTGACTGTCCTCATTTGTGACTATCCTTATAGTGAGTGTACATTATCATGTTGTGTGTGCATCAGGTATGTCTATGGATGGTGACGTTCAAGTTATCTAGGCAACTTCTTCTTCCAAGAAGGTGTTTTGGACAAAAGAGATGGAACACAAGTTGCTAGACTTGCTATAGGAGCAAGTGCAGCTTGGAAAGAAAGCTGAAGGGGGTTTCAAGAAAGAGGCTTGGACAGCCATCGAAAGGAGGTTCAATAATGAGATGAAAATGAAGCCATCGAAGGAAAACTTCAAGAACAAGCTGAAAACTTGGAAACAAGGGTATAGAGTTATGAAAGACTTGAGGAATACAAGTGGCTTAGCCTGGGATGAGACTACCCAAACTATGGATGCTGATGATAGTGTTTGGGATGAGTTGTTGAAGGTAACATGGTCTTCAAATCTCCTTTTAAGTTGAATATATATTTTTAAGTAATGAAGGACCAATAATGAATTCAATTGTTATGCCATGATACAGAGAAATGAATTTAAAAATGCCAGTATGTATAAGAGGAAGCCATTTCAATACTACAATGAATTATCCTGTATTGTTGGGAATGACATAGCTGAGGGCACTATAGCTGCAACAGCTCAAGAGATGGAGGAGGATTTCATTGATGATGAAGATTTCTATTATCATGGTATGGATAATGCATGTTTTGAGACTGCTGCTGATTTGGCTAATGATGATAACGAATCTATTGATACACCTACATCGAACCAATCTACTACAAGCAGAAAAGATAACCCTTCAACATCATCAAGGAGGCCAAAGAGGAGGAGGGGAACATTGACAGGTTCATTGGATTTGATTTGTGAAGTGATCAAAGATCTGTCTGCAGGCCTTGCACAACCTTTGAAAGTGGATAAATCATCTAGTTTGAGAAATGAGGTAGCAGAGTTGTATAAAGCACTTAAAGCAATCCCTAGCCTTCGCGACTCTACTATAATTGAAGCATACGAAATGTTAATGCATGATCCACAATCAGCCGCATTGTTCTTGACAATGGATGAAGGGGAGAGAATCCAATATATGATATTGAAGTTTGGACTTTAGTTGATCGATGTTTATTAGGTCTTTTGTTTAAAATCAAAACTAATGTTTAAAATCAAAACTAACTAATGTTTCTTAACAGTTTGTGAAATCTGTGGTTATAATCTCAATGTTGCTAAATAGTTTGTGAAATCTGCCTTTTATAATCTCATTTGTGAAATGTTGCTTTTTGATACCATTTCACTTTTTCAGGTAATGCTTGAAGTGCCTTTATTATTTTTGTATGTAATTACCGATTGTTAATTGTTTCAGGATCATTTACACATTAGGTTATAAATAATTTGTATTCTCTATTGTGGATTAAATGGCTGCATAGAATATAGTTTTGAGTTCTCTGCTCTGGATTAATTTGTATTCTCTACTATGGGTTAAATGGACTTGATTTGCTATGGTTTTGAGTAGGCCCTAGTACTGTAGTACTAATCACAGTGAATAACAGGGTAGTTTGATGGATTCATGCATTTAGTTGTTGAAAACTTGATCTCATGATGTTGTAAAGGGATTGAGGATGTTTGGCAATGGTCATTGAAACCTTCTATAGTATTGGAATGCAAGGAAAGGAGTTTTGAGTCTTGTTTTGACCACTATTTTGTCATAAATCAGTGATCCATTGTGTTTTTATTCCAATCAGTGATCTCTTTTTTGTTCTATCATAAATCAGTGATCCATTGTATTACATGCCTTGTAAATGTTTTAGATCATTTCCAATAGTAGGTATCAAGAGGATCGGTGGAATAGTAGTTGTTTGTATGCATTATTGTAATGTTGTGTGGTAATTAGTAGATAATAAATGTTTGTTCCTATAGATTGAACACTAATGTTTGAGTCTTCCTTGACAAGAAAATGCTTGAGAAGTATAATATTTACTTATCTATTGTCAAGGCATCTAGAAGAAACTAATTCCCTCAAGATCTTAAGGTGATTTGTCAGATGACTATGACCAGGTAGATGGTATGTTGACAGTCCACAGATGGAAGTGTCTTGTTCAATGATCTTTCTCTCCATTAAGACTATGTAATGCAGTATGAAGATATTTGATAGAATGAATGGAATGTCATTAGTTTAAGTTGAACTACTAATCCCTTTTCAAGTGTTGAGAGTTGTGTTGAAGGGTTGTGATTAGTCACTTGTTGACATAACCTAATAGACTTTTGGAGCATGATGTGTATCAGTTTAGAGTCTTAGACAGTGGAAAGACCACTGACATAAAGATATTGTGAGTTGAGCCTAATGAACAAGTGAAGTTATTGTCATCATTGATAGTGATTGTCAAAAGAAGAGAGATTAATATTGTTAGATGCCTCTTGAGTTAAGTTGAAGTTCTTGAACTTAGTTTGGGTCAATAGCACCCTTGAATGGTTACAATAGATTCCACAATCTCCTTGACAGCTAGCAGCTAGTTCCATATTAAATTTTAGAATATTCTTCATTGTTACGGAGGTCCATTTCTTCTCTTGCTAATGCATATTAAATTTTAGAATATACATTTTATTGGGAGGATCCATGTTGCCCACTTCTTTTGTCATAATGCATTGTTGATGACATGACAATATTACATATAACATGACAACATTAAATATAACACGACAACACTACAATATGTCATAACTCATTATGGTTGATTCAGCCTTGCAACTTTTTGTTTTTCTTAATGAATTTTGTTTAATTTTGGGATTCTTGATATAGGTGCATTATTGATATCGGTTTGATGGCTCTTCTCAATGTACCAAGCTGTCCATGTGGTGGTGGGCAGTGCCAGTTGAAGATTTCACAAACAGTGGACAACCCTGGATGACAATATTGGTGTTGTCCAAATAGAAAAAAGGTTGCTAATGTGTATATATTTAATGTTTGTAATGTAAATACTATTTATTATATTTAATGTTTGTAATGTAAATACTATTTATTATATTTAATGTTTGTAATGTAAATACTATTCATTATATTATAAAAACTAATGTAGATTGGGCATCACAGGGCTATCATGATTGTGGATACTTTAGGTGGGTCGATGACAACCCATCTTCATCTATCCACCCATCTCCAGTCATCTACGACCCAGACATCCACCCATCTCCACTCATCCACAATCCAGGATTTGAGTGCAAAAGTTGTCAAGCTAGGGAAAATGGAATTATATTTTTACGATGCCTTCTCTGTATTGTAATCGCATATCTTTTTTGCGACCATATGCAGAGATGAGCTCAAGAATTAGTCAATTTTGTATTTTGATATTGTAATATATGAAGATGAGCTCAGGAATTAGTCAGTTTTGTATTTTGATATTGTAATATGCGGAGATGAGCTCAGGAATTAGTCAGTTTTGTATTTTGATATTGTAACTAAATATTTTAATATGGATATGGCGTAACTCCTCTTTGCCCCAAGTGCACATATATATGGTCCACATATTTTTTCACAATAATTTTTCATGTTTATGGCTTAGGTGAGCCCAAATCTACTATCAGTCACATGATTTAATGTTGTTTTCATGGTTATTGCTTTGTAGAATTCTAACCTAGGTTTGTAGAGGAATTTTGAGGTTAACAGAGATATATCATGTATAAACTCATTTAATTGGTCATGTTTTGATCTTGACAAGCGTGGATCATTCAGGTAAGAATCAAAGGAGCTCATAGAAGGTAATAATAATTAATAAGATTTTTTTTTTAAAACTCATACAAAAGTGAGCAACTAAATGTACTTCATTGGTGTACTAACAAAAGCACAAAGTAGTTGTATGTTCTATGTATGCAGTACCTAGAGATAAAAATAAGAGTTCGGGCATGACAGAGTGTCAAAGACTCATCAGACTAAATTATAAAATTGTATCTACATTATGTAAAATGAGGAATGCCTCATTCAAGTTGTAACACTGTATTTGCATTATGTAAAATGAGGAATGCCTCATTCAAGTTGTAATTTTATATCAGCTCATGACTTTGTGGGGCTAGACCAGAGGTTTTCTCCACCTGGCTCTTTCCTATCGGTGCTCCTATTGAGCTGGGTTGGCAACATTTTGTAAAAAATAAATAATAAAATAAATGACTTGTTTATAAATTTGTGTATTTTGGGTCTACATATTTTATAAATTTGTATAGGATTTTTTTAATTTATAAAAAAGTTATACAAAATGTTAAAATTTTTATAAACTTATAAACATAATTTTATTTCAAATTATTATAAATATTCAAAATCACATACAAATGAAATAAAATAAAATAAAATAAGTATTCAAAAACAAAATAAAATATTATAATATTATTTTATTGCAAAAATAAAATAAATATTCAAAAACAAAATAAAATATTATAATATTATTTTATTGCAAAAATAAAATAAATATTCAAAAACACGAACAAAATATGAAAAACATCATAACATTTGAAAAAATCACAAATTGTTATAAAGAAATTAAAAAGAAATTCTCATTCAGTGCATATTCCAATTCCAAAATGTGGCAACCAAACACAGAAAATACATCTTCTCGGTCATCTTCCAGGTGCGTCCAAACGGGTCGAACACATATTCCGGATATCATTTTGAGGATATGATATTCCAAAATTGTAGCATATTACATAATTGACTATATCTGGCATTCCGTATGCTTGCATCCAAACAGGCCCTTAGGGCCCATTTGGATGTAGGCATATCGACCGATATACCAGAATTCTGTATGCCGAAGATGGTATCCATTGTTTGTGGTTGACAGCGAAGGATGGAATTGGAATTTCAATATTCCAATTTTACCAAAAAAATGGGCATATCATCTTCCACTTGAAAAGGTGGAATTGGAATATTGGGCTTGCATTCCGGTTTCCAAATGCCAATTTTGAAATGTCGTTGGGTCCGCGTGGGTGTTATAATTTTTGACATCCACATTTTAACCTTGTTTTTGACATCTGCAACGACATTATTTTCGTTCATCCGCGTTTTAACCTTGTTCAAAGCCCTCCCTTCTTGGAAGTTGCATCTGGTTCGAAGCCCTCTGGTTGTTTTTGACATCCGCAATGGCATTATTTTGTGGTTCGAAGCTACATCTAGTTCGAAGCCCTCTGCAACACCGACGGGAGGTCCACAGTTTTGAAACCCTAACCCCTACTGAAACACAGGTAACTAGCTATTGACAAAATGTTTCTCATTCGTAAAACTAAAAAGAGGATTTATGAGTGTCCAGAGTGCAATAGATGCATTACTAGCAATTTCTACGGTTGTGGAGGTGTTGTGGCACTTGAAAAATAGGGTCATTTTCTCATTTGTTAATGAGATTTGTTAATGAAAGGCTTTCTTTGATCTTGAAAGATGGTATCATGTGAATAAGCTTAGAAATATGCCAGGTTTTTGTTGTCCCTCTGTCTACTAGGGTTTTGTGTATTTTGTTGTCAACATGTCCACACATTCCTATAGAAACTAGAACAGAATGCTTTCTTAGCCAATTTCTAATATATATGCTCTATTCGACCTAAAAATTTGATGATAGCTCATTTTTATTGGGCATGAACATGTCTTCAAAAAGCCAGTTTTATTGCTGTTGTTAATTATTGAGTTTTCAAGCTGTGTATGAAGTTGATTTTGTAATAAACTCCTTACTTGTACTGTATTGCATTTTATGTTGTGAAACTGGCTTACGTTAATGTAGTTTGTCACATCCTCATATCACTGTGCATGTTACTATATAGATATTTTTTACTGGATCATTCACTACTCGAGGAAATAAAGTTATCATTTTAAATTCTTCTTAGTTTGGTGTCAGAGAGAGCATGCAGTTTAGAACATCTTTAGGTGGTCCTAGTTTTTCATCTACCCGCTTGGCCCATGTTTGCAATTCTGAGGCTAATGAAAAAATTTCTTGTAGAAGTGAATCTGATGGTAGTTGCTTAGGACTTGTAGTGATGATGCTGCCATCTAATCTAATACTTGAATCAGATCTTTAAACAACTTGTCTTTTTGTGGCTATTCAAACAATTGATACTTTGATATATTGTTACTGAGTAGATGGGCCATCAAAAGATGTGTGTTACTTTCTCATTTGTTAATGAGAGGATTTCTTTGATCTTGAAAGATGGTATCATGTGAATAAGCTTAGAAAGAAAGGTCAAGCCTTTTCAATGTTGTGGTAGTTGACCCTGATGCCAATGTCACCAATCCACTGCCAGTCACCATTTTACATCCTTTCAATACAAGAAATTCCAAGCCCACATTGCCTAAGCCCTTTCTCCTTTTCAAGTACACATTTCTCAAGTTCTTATAGCCATTAGCTATTGAACAGAGTCCTACATCAGAGCGTGTGTCTAAAGGGAAAAATTCTTGAAATGTACCACCATTATGTTTATAAGCTGTTACTTATAGGTTCAAATATATTACACTATTGAGGAATCCTCTGATTCAAGATTGCCATGCAGTCTCCATCTACCGAATGTTAGTGCATCAAAACCTACAGATAAGATGTTTATAAGCTGTTACTTATAGGTTCAAATATATTACACTATTGAGGAATCCTCTGATTCAAGATTGCCATGTAGTCTCCATCGACTGAATGTTAGTGCATCAAAACCTACAGATAAGATGTTTATAAGCTGTTACTTATAGGTTCAAATATATTACACTGTTACTTGATCTCAAGTGGTAATTACACAAGGGATAGTCACTGTGAGAACTTCTCATTTTGTGAAATTACACAAGGTACTTTCTTGTCTACATATGTTGTATACTCAACCTGTAACTCTATTCTTATGCATTATAGTTGGGTGTTTTCTTATGTTGTTTCATGATTGTTTTGTTGGTATTTTTAGGTAATTCAATGGATCTCATTGATGATATTGATGATGAAGATGATATTGAAATAGAAGGAGAGATTATGAGGAGGACAAGAGTCTTTCCTGTTGTTGTAATTGTTCTTGCCACCCTTGTCGTGTCCATAGCGGAGTGTATAAAAGAAGGTAGTCAAAATATGTGTAAGCGCACAAGAGATGCAATTCCTTTTTATAAGTGTGTTATCAACTCCAATGAGATGGATTTCCATGACCAAATACGCATGACTAGATGATCCTTCTTGAAACTAGCCAATATTTTAAGGCAAAAAGGAAGCATCAGAGATACATAATTCAACACGTTAGAAGAACAATTAGTCATGTTCCTCCATACTCTTGGCCACAATTTGATCAATCGTAAGATTTACCATAACTTTGGGCACTCTGGAGAGACGGTAAGCCGATACTTCCACAAGGTCTTGAGGGCTATCATGAAGAAACTAAAATCCCCAAAAACACAAGCCTGAAAGGCTTAGAAGGTAGTTTCAGATATTTGGCCTTCAGACTTCAAAAGAATGTGATACCTCTGAAATGCTGAAATAGAAAAAAGGGGGGGGGGGGGCATGATGTAGTTTTGAGGTTTTGGCCTTTTGGAGGGTGAAACACTTTCTAATATTTGGAGTCTAAAACACTGAAAAGGTGGAGTCCAAAAAAAACTTGGTCAGGGTCTATTATCAACTTTTGGCATTTTAGAGTGCGAAAAATGTTGTATGTCAAAATGGCAAAAGACCGAAGGATTGTAGACTTGGTAAAATTTTGGGGTAGTTTGACTTTTTCAGTACTTTAGAGTGTGAAGATGCAAAAAGACTAGGGCCAAAAAATCCATAGGAAGAAATGATAAGGTACGAGCTAAAAAATGAACTTGAATCAAGCTCGACCATGAGCTCGATGCTAAGGGGTCCAAGGGGACAACCCCGTGACCCTAAAATGACATGAAGGAAGTCTAAAAACTAAAAAACCCTAACCAAAACTTGAATAAAGCTAAAAAAAACTTCTAAAACTTGCAAAAAATTGAAAAAACAAGAAGAATAGGAAGTGCTATCTTGAAAAATTAGTTGAAGATCTAAAAGGGGCTGAGAAAACTAGGCGATCTGATGACTAGAAGCTCTCTAACGACTTGGTGTGCACTCAAAAGCTCTAAAAAAATGAGGTCGAATAAAAAGCATAAGTGAGAAAATAAGCCCCTCGCATGCCTAATATAGGCCTTCAAAGGATGATGTCAGCCACCCTCCGGCTATCCATCTTTCAGGCTTTCAGAGGTTTCAAACCTCTAAAACATCAAAACACTGAAAGGCCGATCTCTAGTTAGCTAAATCAGACTTTCAGTGTTTCAGAGCTCCGAAAGTATGACAGCTTCGAAAGGTGGAAGAAAGGGTTAAAGCTCTAAGGACACAAGACACTTCAAATTTTTGGACCTTTCATACTTTAGGGATTTTGAACCACCGAAAGGCTAAAAACTGACTATGACCTAAAAGGACAATCCATGCCCAGGGATAAACTGATTGACAGAGCCTGAAAACAAGCAAAAAGAAGGGGGGGGGCTTGGCCAGGTGTCCCAAAAGGGGAGTGTGGTTTAGGAACCAAAATAGGTGGAATCCTCCTTAGGTGTCTCAAATCAAAAGAGAATTAAACATCATTGCAAGAGATCCATCAAGGGATTTGTAGTGCACATCTCAATGGTATTACTCTTGTGAAGAAACTTTTATGTAATGGATACTATTAGCTGACTATAGATCAAGATACTTATCACTTTGTGAAGAAATATGTACTTTTCCAATTGCATGGAGGCTTGATACATGCTCCTTCTCATTCACTATAGCCTATTATCACACCATGGCCCTTTTCATAGTTAGGGGTCAATATCATTGGAAAAATCCACCCCACCTCTTCTAATGGTCACAATTTCATCATCAACGCTACCGAGTTTTTCACTAAATGGGTTGAAAATATCCCTTGAACATACACTATTGGTAAACAGATCTCTAAATTCATATTGAACTATCTCATCTTCCCTTATGGTATTCTCTTGGAAAGTTGACTACATTGGTGTATATGCCTTTATATAGTGTTGTCATTATGGAAACAAAGTCATATAGTGTTTTGGAGTCAGTGCACTTAATGAGAAGATACAAAATTGGCTAAGTGTTGAAGCCTAGATAGTGTTCAGAGTACCTGAAGATCAGAGCATCATAACATGTGCATACAAAAAAATTATGGTATGTACCCTAGAAGTTAAGTTGGCAACATCATATTCATGCTAAGTCTAAGAGCGCATGATCAGAAGATTCAGTATGAGGAGGTTACAGAAAGTTCAAGTTGCATTGATAGTTAATGCCAGAGAAGAACAAAGCAAGCAACCGACTGTTGGTTTTTTGGTTTGTGGTTATATTATTATGTTGTAAAGGCTATGCACCTATTGTATTTAGGTTTCTGACATGTAATTATGCTTTTTTGTAAACACGCTTGAGCCAATTCAATTGGAAGCGTTGTATGTAATTGGTTAAAGGGCCGACCTAGTTAATTGTTTTGTATGCGCATATAAATATGAGATGCACCTATTGTAATTTGCAAGAAAGTGAATATAGAGTTGAGAAAAGAAGATCAAAAGAGTATGAAGAGTTGATAAGATGTATTAGAGCTTTGCAAGAGGTCAAAGCATCAATGCATCAAAGGAACTAATTAGACAAGTAGTGTCATAGTGACAGTTCATCCATTAGATATAGTGTGGATTTGAGATCAGAAGGTTGTAGCCATCACCACTTGAGCAGTGAGCTCTAGGATAGTGTGTCCACACCCCTAATAGGGTTTATTGTAAAAGAATCCTAATAGGGTCTGACCCTTGACAAGGTCACTGTACTAAACAAATTGTAAAGAAACCCCTAACAAATTTAAGGATCTTCTAACAAGGATCATAAAACACTATTACAAAATATTAGTGGGTGTCAATTCCCACCGGGGGTTTAACCTATTTGGGTTTCCCTGTAACCATATTGGTGTTATGTGTTGATTTCATGTTTCATGTTGATGTTGATGTTCATTTCAATATTTAAGTATTCAAGTTCAGTTTAAAGAATAAAGAAAAAAGATAAAATATAGTGAGCACTGATTCACCCCCCCCTCTTAGTGTTCCCATTCCTAACAATTGGTATCAGAGCTCTGGTCCTCAGCACAAGTTTAACCACTTGAGGAGATCATAGACAAAGAAGAAATGAAACATCTAAAAAGAAATCTTGAAGCTGCTCTTGAAGACCTAGATAGATCTGAAAAAGAAATTGAAGAACTTAAAGAAAAAGTCAGTGATGCTCAAGTAGTCATCAAAAGGCTAAGAAAATATTTGAAAGAATGCTCTACTAGTGATTTAGGGATAATGATCAAGAAGTTGAATGAAGAAAATTCTTCCCTAAAAGAACTGAATGAAGAATTGGATGATAAGCTGACTAACAATCAGGAAGTCTATGATGAACATATCAAAGAGAACCTTCAACTCAATGAAGAATTGAGGCAAGAAAACATGGAAATCTTGGAGCTAAGGAACAACAAAGAAAGCTTGGAATCTGAATTGAAAGAGGCTAAGAATCACATTGATAAATTACACATCAATTTTGATTTAATAGAATCTCAGTTGTATGCAAGAAGACTTAAAGGAGATACTAGCTACATTGGATACAATGAAGCACAAAATCATATTCACAACATGCAAGAAAGAATGAAAGCACCAGAAGACACCTTAGATGCTAAGGAAACTACAAGTCAGACTAAAGATCATGTTGAACGATCCAAGAATGAGTGCAAGCCAGTAGATCAAACTTTTTATGCATGTAACAAGCATGGACATATAGCAAGGAACTGTACAAATGTAAGACCTTTCAATGGTTACTATTATTCATGCAATAAATTTGGTCATAGAGCTATAAATTGTAAGACAAGTTAGAAGAACAAGACTCAGCATAATCAGAGAAATCAGAATCAACCAAATATAAGTTCTCAGAATGTTACATGTCAGATATGTAACTATAATGGTCACTCAGCTAGATAATGTAAAATGGTAACCCATGTCAATACACTGAGGAATATAAGGCATCTAGTCATTTGTCACTCTTGTAAAAAAGATGGACACATCTCAAAGTTCTGTAGAGCTAGAACACAGAATCAGGAAAGTCCTAAAAAGCCAGAAGAAACAATACTAGATACCAAAGGAGAAGTCAAGTTTGTGAAAGCTTCAGAGGATGTGAGCTTGATTTGGTCAGAGGAAAAGAAGGATAAGGTTGATGTGAATGTATTGGATGCATCTACAATGGATGCACTCTCTACATATGGATGAATGGCCGTCAGGGTCATAGGGGGAGCTAATTTAGCTCTAAACCCCTGCACAGCCGGTATACTCACTCTCAGAGTATGTGCCTTTGGACTTAAACTTTTGGAAACTATAAGATTCTATGTGCAAGAGCGCATGAGCTGATTATTTATAGAATGAAAGTTAGAACTTTTTAGTGACAACTTGGTTTACGTGACAAGCATTAATTATAGAATTCCTACTTTAAAGTACATAGAAGTTTGTAGATCTCTCATTGAATTCAAATTCAGAGTGATTGGAGAATAGAAGAGCCCTAGTATTTGATTGTGAAGGATTTCAGATTGATTCATTAGTGATTTGCAAGGCATTTGGTTAGTTACAAAAACTCTAGTTTATTGTGCCAATTTAGAAGTCTTTAAGATCATTTGGAAAGTGATATACAAGTAAGTAATGGCTACTCCCATTGTATTTGATGTAGCAGAGAAGAAGAGATATGTGTTTAAGAGGCATCCATTTAAATCCACACTAGATGATCTAGAAGGTGCATTCTCCCACACTCCCATGGGTGTTATGCATGTGGAAGACATTAGGGCATACATATATTGCAAAAAGAACCAGTAGGTTTGGACATAATAAGAGCACACATGGAAACAATGATGAAACCTAATAAAACCATCATGGATGAGTATGTGTAGTGGAATAATCATCCTATAGTGGAATATGCTATGACATATGAGTTCTATGAGTTAGAATGGATTAAGATCCTACTCAACAGGATCCATGATGACCTATTTTGGATAGGTGAAATGTCGGTCAGGATTACATGAGACCTAATTCATGAGATGATAGGCCTCTCAAGGACAGATGCTATTCTTCCAGTGGGAAAGGATGTAAGAAAAATTGTTGAGAAAACATGCAAGTCAAGAAGTGATAGGTACAGAATGATCATTGAGCCTATAGAAGAGAAAGACATCAAATTGATGCCCATGATACTAGGGTATAGGTATCAACGTACCACCAGAGTAAACAATGTATCTGCGGCCATAATTCTTGCAGCAATAAGACTTGTGAGAGAGAATAGAAAGTTCAATTTGTGCGAGATCCCACATGCACAACTGATAGAAAACATTAAGGCTATCAAACATGACAAGACCAAAATATTCAGGTTTGGATCTTTTATCATATACATGTACTTCCACATTCTTGGAAAAGTGTCAGATTTGTATTTGGACAAGAGTTTGCCTATAATGCCACATATATCTTTTAAAGAAACTACTAAGAGTACACTAAAAGATTACATAACATAGGAATTAAAGACATTTAGGGTTAAAATGTAGATGAGGTACATAATACCAAAGAGTATTGTTGAGAAATACAAGGATAACATTTTCTTTATGGTAGAAACTAATGTAACTTGTATAGAAGCAGTTGACCCAAGAAAAAAGTGGATCCATCCACTTGGATATGAGGTTGATGAAAAAGTCCTAGAAGCATATGTACAAATATTTCTATCAGCCCCTAAAGACCTTAATGAGCCTAGATGGGGGACTTATGAAGAGAAAACTAGAGAAGTTGATTCTGTTCTAAACAACGCATCAACTAAAAGAAAAGTAGCTAATATTACTTCTGAGATCCTTAGAAGTCATGGAGTAACTCAAGAAGACCTTGACAAAGCAAGACAAGAAAATATTGCCTTGGGAATTGAGAGTGCATCAGTAGCAAAAGAAAAGGAAGATGATCCTTAGTTAAAGAAGGTCAAGATTGAGAAATCTGAAGATCCTAAGAATAAACCGGACAAATGTGATGTTGTCCCTCCCATGCCCACATAAACAATTGACCTTACTGCTCCTCTTGAGTATAAGGCAATGCATAAGAGGAAGAAAGAGTTCAACACTAGTCATCCATCCTTGCGAGTAACAAGGAACATGAAGAATACTCAAACACCCCCAGAAGTAAGCTTCAAACCCAGTCTAAGTGTGTTGAGTACAAGGATCATTGATGAAGGCATGATAGATCAAGTAGGGAAGTTTTATGAAAAGTATAGTGAAATTGACAAGTCAAAAATTCATGGAATGATTGTCAAACATATGTTGAAGTTCAAAAACACAGTCTTAGAACTGAAAACTATGATTCTAGATAATGTGTAGAACATCCTAGAATTCCAAAAGAGACAGGCCATTGAGGAGGACCTAAGGATAAGGGAAAAGACCTTAGATGAAACCCTCCCGATATGCTCATTAAAAGAGAATAAGTTATTGTTAGATCTGGTGAAGTCTCATCTTAGAACCAAGTCAAGGACTTTACATATAATGGACAAAAACTATGAATTGGTGGATAAGGAAATAGAGAAAGCATTTGAGAAGGTCTTCATGAATAGACACATGTTCCCACCTACTACACCTACAACTCAAGTGCACACAAAGGAAGTCAAGGTGGCAAAGCCTACTAATGTACCTATGATAGGTCCCCAGGACTCAACACCTATAGTTGAAACACATACAAAGGCAAATAAGTCTTTGCCCATGACAGAGACACTCAAGGATGACTCAATTTACATTGACAATGTAAAAGTTACTATGGCGGCCACAGACATGGATTTGGAAAAGTTTGAAGAAGCCTTTGTAAGCACTCAAGAGGCTGAGAACCTATGTGGTAACACTCCTCCTAATTAACAAGAAATATTGATTGAGGATATAACTGATGAAAAAGAAGAAAAGGTAATAGAAAAAGAAACAAAGAAAGAGAAAGAAAAGTTAGAAGAAGAAAAAGGAGAAGAAGAGGTAAAAAGAAGTGATCCAATAGATAAGCCATCTATTGAAATGCTAATCAAAGTAAAACAAGAAGCAGATGAGAGCACTCCTATCACTCCACTACCCTCAACAACATTGTTGTTAAGTTTGACACCTGACACAACTAGTTTGGATTCATGGGGAGAAGAAGAGATGATCAAGATCAGTGTCTTAGCTATGGAGAAGGCCAAAGAGAAACAAGTAATGAGGAATCCTCTCTTTGTAGAATCAGTAAATATCTTGAACAACCTATTACCAGTAGATAAGAAAGTGTCCAAGGTACACTCTGTTGATGATGTAAGTGCAATTCTTTCATAATTCAAGAGTAATTTATCTAAATTGGAAGAATCAACATCATTAGTTGAAGAGGAGAAGTACGTGCAGAAAAGGATAAATGAGCTGGTCAGTAACTTCTCAATTGACCTCAGTTCACTCAAAGTTGGACACACAACTTTGAAAGAGTTTGCAGCAAAAGGAAGAAAAATCATTGCTGACTGTATGGATCAGGACAAGTTAACTAATGACCATTTCAAGAAGATACAAGAGGTAGAAGCTATGATAGAGAAAGTAAAGAAATCAGTGAAAGACCCATCCACTGATGTAACTATGTGCAACAATGTATATCAAGGACAAATTGACAAGATTGAGCAGGCAGAAAAGGAGATGTCAAAAATAAGGGCTAGGAAGACTCAGCTTAAAAATGCTCTTGCACCCTCACTAGATATGCTCAATTAGAATATCAAGGAGATAGACGCCACCATGGTGACATATGATCATGGTCCTAACATAGATTTGGAGTAGATGGAGAAACTACAATATGCACTATGCTCCCATCTTTGGATTGTTAATTCACTGATTACATTTTGGAAGAAAGAGATCCAAAACTTACAGATAGCATATCTGGATGTTCTCTCACTGTAAGTATTTGTAGATACAATTTTGAAGCTATATATAGAATATGGGTTATAGATATGTATAAGGGAGAAAGTTTTTTGTATTGAGGGAAAGTTAGAAACTTTTCCATATTCTTTTGTTGCCATCAATGAAAAAGGGGGAGATTGTTGGAAAGTTGACTAAACTAGTGTATATGACTTTATCTAGTGTTTTAATTATGGCAACAAAGTCATATAGTGTTTTGGAGTCAGTGCACTTGATGAGAAGATCAGAAATTGGCTAAGTGTTGAAGACTGGACAATGTACAGAGTACCTAAAGCTCAGAGCATCAACGCATGTGCATACAATAGAATTATGGTATGTGCCCTAGAAGTTAAGTTGGTAACATCATATTCATGATAAGTCTAAGAGTGCATAATCAGAAGATTCAGTATGAGGAAGATACAAAAAGTTCAAGTTGCACTGACAGTGAATGCCAGAGAAGAACAGAGCAAGCATCTGACTATTGGTATTTTGGTTTGTGGTTATATTATTATGTTGTAAAGGCTATGTTCCTATTGTAGTTAGGTTTTCAACATGTAATTATGTTTTTTTGTAAACACTCTTGAGCCAATTCAATTGGAAGTGTTGTATGTAATCGGTTAAATGGCCGAACTAGTTAATTGTTTTGTATGCACATATAAATATGAGATGCACCCATTTTAATTTACAAGAAAGTGAATATAGAGTTGAGACAAGTAGAGAAGAAGAGTGAAAAGAGTTGATAAGATGTATTAGAGATTTTCAAGAGGTCAAATCATCAACACATCAAAGGAACTGATTAGACAAGCAGTGTCATAGTGACAGTTCATCTAACAGATATAGTGTGTATCTGAGATTAGAAGGTTGTAGCCTTCACCACTTGAGCAGTGAGCTCTAGGAAAATGTGTCCACACCCCTAATAAGGTTTATTGTAAAATAATCCTAACATGGTCTGAACCTTGACAAGGTCACTGTACTAAACACATTGTAAAGCAACTCCTAACAGGGTTAAGGATCTTCTAACAAGGATCATAAAACACTAGTACAGAATATTAGTGGGTGTCAATTCCCACCGGGGTTTTTACCTATTTGGGTCTCCCCATAACCATATTGGTGTTATGTGTTGATTTCATGTTTCATGTTGATTTTGATGTTCATTTCATTATTTAAGTATTCAAGTTCAGTTTAAAGAATAAAGCAAACAGATAAAATACAGTGAACATTGATTCAGCCCCCCTCTCAGTGTTCCCATTCCTAACATATTCTTCACACTATCTGTAGCGATAATAAATCCCATTTTTGTTATCATGAATGCTGATGGTATTCCTATGGGGGATTATCATAGAAATGATAGAAGCATGCTACATTAGTGCTGTGTCGCATTCATGATAGAGTTTGTCATTGATGGAACCATATGCTATTGACTGGATCATTCAGGAGCCTGCATAAAAGGTTGCAGATAATTTTAGGAACATAAGAAAGAAAATCAGCATGTGCAAACTTATAGGGAGACTTATAATGATGTATTGGATCACCATCTATGATTGTACATAATTATGAGTTAATTTGACAAAGTTATGAGTGGATTATTGATGACTAGTTTTCAAGAGATAGTAACTATGTTTTCACAAAGTTGATTTTAGAAATTTGTGGATAGAAATCATGGTTGTTTGAGTTATGTTGTACAAACATAGGTTCATGTTGGACACTAGCTTGAGAGCTTATTGCGATCATATGGAATCATGATCATATAGGTAATGTTAGCTATGGCGTGTGCACGGACAAAGACCTATTTGAAGGCCAACTTGGAACACGCTTCAAGTAATATGATATACGAGCTTAATCAATAGATCTAAATAATTAATTGATGTAACTATTATGTTGTAACATTGTAATAGATGTCATGTGCATCTTCACATGGGTCCATTTGTATTTTGTAAATAGGATTTATCCTATCAAGGAGGACTTGGATATAATTGTTGTAACTTGTATTTATGGATTGTAATCCTTGGAAAATAAGTGTGGAACTACATATGAGATATGTAGAGGTGAATACAATCTTGGGGCTGTATTAGATACTATTTGAAGAATAGTAGTTGTGCACTTTGGCACAAGGTGGAGTGTGCTTGGCAGTGATCAAAAGATGGAAGCAGTTTCAGAACATAATTATTTCAGATTTGTAGTTAAAGGTTTGGAGAACCTAAGGGTGGCTTTAACTCTCAAATCTCTTGATAAAGTTGATGTATTGTACATCCCTAATAGGGTTTGATTTTCTTTAATAGGGCTCAAATCCTAACAGGTATGATTCCTTAATTAGGATCACATTGTAAAAAGCTCCTAACAAGGTTTGTCCTTTAACCAAAACCTACCTATTATAATACTTGGCTCCTAATAGGGTTAGAACTCTTAACAATATTATTATAACTATAGTGCAAAAAATTGTGCATACCATCCCCACCAGGGTTTTTCCCTTAATAGTGTTTTCCTCGAGAAAAAATATTGGTGTTCATGTGTATGTGTGTTATTGCTGCATTCACTTTTTCAATTTAGTGTTTTTTTTTGAGAAATAATTTTAAAGTCAAAGATTATTGGTATCAACTGATTCACCCCACCCTCTTAGTTGATTGGGACACTATTATTCTAACAATTGGTATTAGAGATTTTGGTCTTCAGTGAAGAAGCCTAACAACTTGAGGTAAACATTAGGATGGCCTTATTTAGAAAAGAGAGTCCTAAGTTTGGTGTAGAAAATTTTGACACATGGAAGAAGAAGATGAAGAATCATATAATGTGTATGGGATTGGAATATTGGCTTATTCCCTGGAAATATGTGCTTACCATAAAGGAAGAAGACCTTGAGACAATTTTTACTACTGAAGAAGAAAGAAAAGAATTTGTATGCAATGTTGTTTCAAATGAAGCCTTGGTTAATGCACTATCTGATGGAGAGATCATAGAGGTAAGAGATCTTATTAAAGAAAGTGAGATCTCAAAAAGAATAATTGCACTCTATGATGGAGATGAATACACTAAGAGAGAAAAATTACAGAATTGGAGAAAAAAGATAGGGACAATACTAATGAAGGATGATGAAACAATAAGGATGTATGTTCAGAGAATATTTGAATGTGTGATTGGAACAAAAAACAATGGATGTACTTATACAAAAGATGAAGTCATAGAAAAGATTTTGAGGTCTGTGACTCTTGCCTACAAACCCAAAATTCTAGCTTTGGAAGAGACCATACCACAATACAAAGATTTCACCAAAGAGATGTTAGTAGCCAAGCTAACTACATTTGAGACCACATAGTTGAAGGATGAACTCCCTATGGTGGAGATAACATTTAAATAAACTGTTCATAAAACTAGATCTATTGAAGCTGGATCTAGTAGAGTAAGAAAACACAACAAAGATCTTGGAGAATATGTTGAAGAATGGGAAGAGATTCAAAAGATAGACAATCAAGTGGATGAGAAGATCATGGCCCTGATCACAAGGAGAGAAATGAAAGGCAAAGGTAAGTTTGAAGGAAAATTACCCTTTAAATGTTTTAATTGCAATAAGGTTGGTCATTTTGCATCTAGATGTCCAACTAGAATACCTAAGAATAGACCTAAATATGGTAAACACAAGAATGATAAGGAATGCTACTATGCTAGTGATGGATCTGAATATTTAGATGATGAATTCAATGATGTATTGGGTTTTGTTTCTATCAAAGAAGAAGATCCTATTTATGAAGAAAAAGCCTTAGTTTCTCACGTTGATAGGAAAACTAATTGGATAATTAATAGTGGATGTTCACATCATATGAGTGGTGACAAAGATAGATTCATTCGGCTAAAGAATTGTGATGGTGGTGTTGTAAGATTTGGTAACAATACTCCTAGAATGATTGTTTGTAAAGAATCAATTACTTTGGATGGAAAAACTAATACTGATGATGTACCATTTATGGATGGCTTAAAACATAACTTGTTAAGTGTTGGAAAACTTTTGGATAAGGGCTATGATCTAGAATTCAAGGATGGTCATTTCTCTTGTTAGGAATGGGAACAATGAGAGGGGGGGGGGGGGGGGGGTGAATCAATGTTCTATATATTATTACTTTTTCTAATATCTTGAAACTTAACTTAATTTCTTAAGTACTGAAATGCATATCAATGCAAGTAAGATAAACAACCATAACACATAACACCAAATATGATTACGGGGAAACCCAAATAGGTAAAAACCCCAGTGGGAATCGACACCACTAAGAATGCACTAGTGTATTATGATCCCTGTTAGAAGATCTTACAACCCTATTAGGAGTTGATCATTACAATGCAATAAGTATAGTGACCTGGTCAAGGGTCAGACCCTGTTAGGAGTCTTTTAAAATAACCCTTTTAGGGGTGGTGGCTTACTACTAGAGTTCACTTCTCAATGAGAATACAGCCTCTTGGATATCAGATACACACTATATCTACCAATGGTGAGCTGTTACTTTGACACTGCTTGTTTGATCAGTTCTTTTTGTGCGTTGATGCTTTAGCCTCTTGTAAATCTCTACAACATTCTAATTGTACTTCGCATACTTCTTCTCTACTAGTGACAACTCTATATATCATCCCATAATTAATTACAAAGGTGCATGTCTTATTTATATGTGCAAACAAAACTATTCACTAGGTCGGCCTTCAACCTATTACATACAACACTTCCAAATGAATTGGCTCAAGTGTGTTTACATACAATGATATTAAAATTTATATAACCTAAATATAGTAGGCACATAGCCTTTACAAAACAATATTATACATGCTAACAAAAATACCAATAGTCAGCTCCATGCTCTGTTCTGTTCTACTGTCACTATCCGTGTCACTTCATTTGGCTGTAACTTCTTCATACTAGCTCATATGATCATGCATTCTTAGAATTAGCATTATTACATATGCAAAAGCTTATCTTCAAGGGTGTATGCCATAAATCAATCATACACATGTGTTTTGATGCGCTGTTCATCTGGTGCTCTGCTAACTATCCAGTTTTCCATACTTAACCATTTTTCCTGATCTTATGAGTAAGTGCGCTCACTCCAAAAATCCATATGAATTTATTTCCATAATGAAAACACCTAATTATAGCCATATAAAATAGTATAGTCAACTTGCCAACATCTCTATTAGAGGAGCTAATGGAGAATTGATCACATATGGTTCTACGACCAGAGGTAATATATTCCACTTAATTATATCGAGGTCAATTATTTTTTTGCAAAGACTGATGATAGCTGGTTATGGCATAAAAGGTTTTGTCATATCAACTTTGACAACATGGTAAAAGCATCTAATAATAATGCTATTATATATCTACCTAGGATTGTGAAACCAACCAACACTACATGCAAAGAGTGTGTTTTGGGAAAGCAGAAAAGAAGAAACTTTACAAGAAAAGGATACTTAGTAAATGGAAAGCTAGAACTGATTCATATAGATCTATATGGACCTACTTAGACCAGGTCATACTTTGGAGACATGTACTTTATAATATTCACTGATGACTACTCTAGAAGGATGTGGGTAGGATTTCTTAGAGAAAAATTAGAATCATTTGAAACTTTCAAGTTCTATAAGGAAAATGTTGAGAATGAGATAGGTTTGAAGATAAAATGTTTAAGATCAGATAGAGGTGGATAATTCGATTCACATGAATGTATGATATAATTATATATCAAAAGATATATTTTATATCTATGTATGTGTGTGTTTGGGGGTGTGTGATGGAATTTATGGAAAATGTTATGGACATATAAAACTAATAAACACTTATCTTGAAAGGTATAAGATCTGGAAAATGCTATTTTTGGGTGTCTGTACTTAGTTTCTAGAAATTATGCAATGAGATCTAGCTTGGAAACATAGAGATAGAGAAACCTAAAAATATTTTTCTTTTCTAAACTAGGTCAACCTTGACCCAAATGAAGGTCAACCTTGGCCCCTTCATGTCGACCTTGACCTACGCTACTCTGAAAGAAATTATGTTCACGAATCCTGAAAGTTTTCTGAAAAGAGTATCTAGATCTGCACTGTAATTCACTATTCCACACCTATTCCTACAAGAAGAATGGTTTTTTTATTTGGATGAGGGTTTTACTTGGTCAAACCCTAGTTTTGGAATTAACCTTAAAATAGAATTGAAATGGATAATGCTAGCAAGTAGTACAAGTAGATCTAACAATGAAGCTATGATATTCAATAGATATGCAATTGTATTTGAAATGTAAACAAGTATGTTAATGTGAAAGCTTGGAATCAACACTAATAACCATAAATGTAAATCAAAACCTCCATAATTGTATGCTTGGAATCCACCTTGAAGGAAGAATGAATAGATCTTGAAGATGAACAAAGGATCTTGAAGGAATATCACACCACCATGATGGATAGATCTAGGGTTTGAATGATGAATCTTGAATGCTTGAACCAAATCCCTTCAAAGGCTTGAATGCTTGAATCCTTGATCTTTAATGGAGAACCTGAATGCTTGAATATAGATGATTGCTTGAATGCTTCCTTGATTGAGAATACTTGTCCTTGGTTGAGTGATGATGATAGAGGATGGATTGAAATGAGAGGAGAAAGCTTCCTTTTATACTAGTCTAGGGCACAAACTTCTAGAGAGGCCAACATAGGAGAAATAAATTTCCATTAAGCCTATACCCTTGGAAGTGGACCTAAATTAAATATCATTTAATATTTTACCATTTTGAAACCATAAACAACCGATCCAGAAGAGGGAAATACATCTTTCTAAAACCCAGCATCTAGAAACCTTCAGAATCTAAAATTTGGACCCTAGGTCAAGGTCGATGTCAACCTTGACCTAGGTCAAGATCGAGGTCTACCTTGACCCAAAAGGTTGACCTTAACCTTGAGGTTAAGAACCTCAAATTCATAGAGCTAGGTACGAGAAACAGGCTGGAAATAAGTGGAAAATAGGGAAGAATAGGGAAAAAAGCCAAAAATAATTTAGAGACCCATTCAAGGCATTTGGCATGACCCCAAACCACCTACTTGGAGGGTTAAACTAGTCCTAAATGAAAGTTCTTCCATTTTCTAATGATATATTTAGCCCCCACTTTAGCAAGAGTATGGACTCAATGCAAACTCTTGGTAAAGGAGAAGAAAGATTCCAGTGGACCGCAACGAGGTAGAATATCACTCAATTGAGGACATAAGCCCCCAGGCCAAGGATCCTAACTCAACATACATGCACGAGGGTGCAAAAACAAAGAGAAAATAAAGATAAAGCTAAAAGACACAAAAAGAGGGGTTAGTACAAAAACAAACCCAAATCAACTAGAAAAGGAAACCTTGCTAAGAAATGCTTCCTATACTAATATCATATTTGGAATGCTATCATAAAAGCGTAAATGATTACATAAGAAAGATAAGAGAAACATTATAAATAACATAGCTTCATGATCTAATCATACTAGCATGAAAGTGAAAAGAGAGAGAGAAGAGAGAAAATGATTACCTCGCCTAGTAGGATGCCCATCTTACCGTGAATCACCAAGGAGGGAGAGCCCAATAGGTAGCCAAACCTAATATTTTACCCAAAAATTGTGCTTTTTAGTTGTAATGCATCTTCTAACAGCTTTTGGAATACCCATAGATCCACATTCTTGTGCCACTATGGAATATAAAATGCGTGTCCCTTCAGGATTTAGAATCTTATGTGCATTACCTTCTGAGGATTTAGCATATTTGAAATTGAAAAATTCATGTCTCTTTAGGATTTAGCAATATATGTGCATTACCTTTCGAGGATTTAGCATATTTGAAATTGAAAAATGTGCCTCTTCAGGATTTAGCAACTTATGTGCATTACCTTCTAAGGATTTACCATATTGGAAATTGAAAAATGTGTGTCTCTTCAGGAGTTAGCAACTTATGTGTGTTACCTTCCGAGGATTTAGCATATTTGAAAATGAAAAATGTGTGTCTCTTTAGGATTTAACAACTTATGTGCATTACCTTCCGAGGATTTAGCATATTTGAAATTGAAAAATATAGCATAAGGGAGACCCTATATATGCCCCCCTCCTTATCATGGCTACCTACTAGACAAGATAAGGAAGAGAAGGATACCTACTTCACAAAGTAAGGAGATATCCTATTAACAACAATGTACACTATATTCTTAGCGAAGGGTATTGACCCTTACATCAAAGAGCATAGATAATCATGAAAAATGATATGTCACTCATGGAAAAATGATCCTCAAAGAGAAAGAGATCCTATCAACAAGACCCCCATTGTAGAGGAGTGCTTTAGATAAAATATTGTCTTTCAAAGAAAAGAAAAGAGGGACCACAAATTCAATCAACAAGCCTCTTGCAATCAAGAGGAAGAGGAATCTTGGAACAAAGGAATCAAAATCTAACCGTACAACAAGGGAAGGAATTTATAAAGAACATAATTTGAAAAATAAAGAAGAGGTGATGACTTAGGAAAACAACCTCTCACATAAAAGGATATCCATAGCCAAAACATTAGTTAGTATAATGAAATAATGTTGTAGAATAAACAAATGCCACTAAACTAGGGAAAGAAGATCCCTAGACAAAGAAAGAAGAAGGAAGAACCTTTCCCCCCCAAAGATGAAAGAAAGGGATACCTTTACAAAACAAATGTCTTTAGAAAAGATATCTTGAATAATAAAAGAGAACTATGGATGATTATGAACATATTAAAAAACCATAGGGATAGAAGATAGAAAGGATAACCAATTAAGCTAAAAAAAAATATAAATGCTAAGAGCATAATGGATCCTATAGAACTAGAAGAAATACCTCTTGCCCTCGAGTCAAAAGACAAGAGGAGAAAAGATCTACATTATAGAAGAGTGAGGGGTATTCCCCGTATCAAAATTATGAAGGAATTGTAAAACCACACGAGAGTGAGATATAATTCCCAAAGCAGCTCTTTCTCTAACATACAACTTGAAATGCACACAATCAAAAAGTAAATGTGTATTACTATAGTGAAAATGACATTTGTACTTGGAGAGATCATCTTTCAGCATAGGTTTAAAGATTTCTTTCTTAGAATTCATTAATTGAACATACACCTTCTTATCCACATCTTGAGGATTATTAGGGTAATCTAAGGTAGGTTTTGGAAGAAGAACATGAAGAGGTGAGTGACAATCAAAATCAACCACCTTAAATTGAGATAGTGGAAAGCCAAGTCCATGTATATCTTGTTTAGGGGATAGATGAACTAGATACTTAATACCATGTTCATTAACACCAAGCCCTAAACCATTATAACCTTGTTTATCCATCATATTCTATCCTCTAGTGTACATATCTTGTAAAGCTTCTGCAGGAGGTGATTGTTTATTGTGATCATGATAAAAGTTTGTATAAGGTATAATATTAGGTTTAGAAAAAGTATCTTTTGTCTTACCTTTAATATCATCATGGATCAGATAAGAAGGGGAAGGTAAATCCACTTGAATTATTACACATATGCATCATGAACCATAGTTTGAGCCTCATCATAAGTGTGGGAAGACCTAAGAATAATAGATGGAGAATTAGGAATATTAGGAATGTTAGGAATTGGATTAGGAAGGATATGATTAGGATTAGGAAAATTAGGAACTACATTAGGAAGGATAGGATTAGGATTAGGAAGATTAGGAGATGGTGTATCATCTACCAAATTCTTCACATAGTCCAAAAGAGTAATAAGTCTGCCACATAAATCTTTAATGAGAGTTTTGAAAGTAGGAAGACTAGTATTATTCAATCTCACAATATCATAAGAAAGTGAAACATGAAGAGTAAAAAACATAATGAAATGGATAATACTCTCATAAACATCATAAGTATAATAAAGAGATGCGAAGAGGAGAATAATAAGGAAAATAGCAACACACCAAAGCATCTTAAAGATCTTCATAGTAAATGAAATGCAAGAAATATTTTTGTATTTTGAATTTTAAAATGCAAGAGCATAAAAGAAAACTAATCTAATCTTAAGGAAAGGAAGCAAAGCATCCAACACCAAAAAGAAAGAGTTGTCTATCACGGGTTCACCAAAATGTAGGATATAAAAATATATCAAAAGATATATTTTTATATCTATGTATGTGTGTGTTTGGGGGTGTGTGATGTAATTGATGGAAAATGTTGTGGACATATTGTTGGTTAACAGTTTGTCCTCCCTTTAGATTTATAATCTTTGAATCTTCTTAACACCCAAGGTGAGAGAACAAAAGGATGTTCACCAAAAAATGGGTCAGTGTAAGTCATCTATCACTATGCTCTAAATTGACAGGTATAGCTCCCTGATTGTGTTTAATCTTCAATGTATTTGTTTCTTAATGATCATCAGATTATCTCCTATGAGTTTTAACCAAATTTTTTGTAGGGACAAACAATTTTTTGTAGTTTTAACCTATAATCCCCAATGGAATGTTGATCACAGATTATCATAAAGACTATCTTCTAACTAAACCTATCTATTCTAAGAATGCATAATCTATTGAGGAGAATAGAAGTAGAATTATACATGGACAGTAAATGGAATTACTTATGCTGCAATTACTAACATGAAATGGAATCCAAGCAGGAATCACAGTTCCATATACAATTGTACTTTCTATTCAGGTGCATGCATCTAAAATAATGAATGAATAGGGGAAGAATCATACATGAAAAGTAAATAGAATCACTTATACTGCAATCACTACATGAAATGGAATCCAATAAGGAACTGTAGCTTCATATATAACTGTTCTTTCTATTCAAATGCAAATGAACAACTACTGGCACAACAAACATGAAATAAAGCTTAGCAATAGAATTACTCTGCTCCAATACAAGTTTTTTGACCTCTTCATTAACTTTTTCAACCCTATTTATAGAGTTTACATACAATGCTTATAGCCACTGGAAATGATTCAACTTCCAGAATACAGAAAGACAAAGCACAAAATAGGAACATTCTCGATGAAAGAAGTTGAAAAGCCAATCATAGACTTATGAAACTTCAATTCGAGACCTTTCATTTCCTTGAACAACACCTGTCAAGCCAAATTCCATTGGGCTTTTCAGAGTCAAGCTATCTTTCAAACAACAGTCAATCCGATCTACAACTGGCATTCAACCTTTTTCAAATGTCTCAAAAATATTTGGCACAATTTTATTTGACATAATAGCTTTATCATTACCACCACCTCTGGCAACCCATGTTGCATCTACTGGATTTCAAGCTACAACATTATTGGGATTGTCTTCTTCATTCTATTCTTGCCCATGATCCTAGTTGAGAGGTCTATTATAACATTCTATTGCATCAATATCCCCCTCTATTCTTAGTTGCCTTCGATTTGCTTCTTCATGCCAATTGAAATTCATATCTTTCAGCCTCACTGCATATCAAGTTAGCAGAGCTGTGCATCCTTTGAATTGGTAAGAATCCATGACCCACAATACAATAGACCAATTCAATCACTCAACATGTTGCACTTTCAAAAACAACCAATTACAGTGCATTCCGTATGACTATCACTTCAAAAATACATAAAATTGACTTTGGCTGGACTCTTACTCTTTCAAACCCACCGAGACACATGTCACAATCCCATTTACCTGCAAAGAATCTTCAACAACATGGAGGAACAACTGAATTAGCATCTTGAAAATATTATAACTGTATACAAGCTTCTCTCGGATCCACAAGGACACGTGGAAAGATCTCGCAAGTTCACAAAAGCATTTGAAAGGGATCGTGATTATGCGACGACTGTCGGATGCACTTTGATGAAGTGCAGCCATAGGTAAGTCGATTAATTTGGGTCCCACCACCATGCGTACGCATCTCACAAATTTGCAAAAGCATTTGGTAGGGGTCACGATTATGCGAGGGCCGTCGGATCCTTTTCTTTGTTCCCCCATAGGTAAGTCCATTGACTCGGGTCCCACCGCCATGCATACACATCTATTTAGTCTTCTTTTTCATTGACTTTCTCTCTCCTACTCGAGCTTCATTATCGCATGATCGCATAGCATTTTTTTTATTTCTTGTGATCATGCAACCGCTCTATGATTGGCTATACGTGGATCACACTGTTGGCATTCGTGGGCCCCGGCAGAGCACATTCACTTGCCCGAGCTTCCATTGTCGCATGATCGCATGGTATTATTTTATTTCTTGCGATCATGTGACCACTCTATGATTGGCTCATGTGGATCCAACATGGCACATTTATTTAATCTTTCCTATCTTTGACTTTTCTTTCCTGCCTGGGCTTCCATTTCACATGATCGCATAGCTATTTTTTAATTCATGCAATCATGTAACTGCTCTATTATTGGTGCACGTGGACGCCAGCAGAGCACCATCTATTTCCAGTCTTCATGGAATTAAGTCTTTATGCTCAGGTCTGTGTTGAATGGAACTTGTGTCTTATTTTATCATACTCAAATCATGTGCCAATCAGTAGATACGTGCTCTGGGCACAGTCCATGATTTTGAGAGATGTCTGCATCTTCAATCTCTACATGGTCGGGCTTGAATATACTTATCTTCCTGTATCACCTTCCAAGGCTTTCTTCATCACATGATCACATGGCGCTTTTCTACTTCATGCGATCATGTGACCAGTCCACAAGTAGAGCATCTTCCTTGCCGGGTTAGGATCTATAACTTACCCAATATAAAGAGACTTTTAAAACAAACCACTTGGCTTGAAACAAGAAGGCAATGGTAGGGAAACCTGACAAGGACTTCCTATCTAAGAGGGGACCTAGACCTAGACTTAGACATAACTAGACTTGACTAGATTTGACATTACCAAAAATGATGGGTGACTGAAAGTTAGGCAATAGCTAGCTCCGTTTGGGGATCATGTACTGCAAAGTGCATGAAGAATTCAACTTCTCTAGTGAGACAAGTGCCTAATCCATTGGGTTGCAGAGTCTATACCAAGGAATAAAAATGAGCAGCTACATACAGGGAGGGCGGAGGGGAGCAAGGAAAACTAAAACAAAGCAGGAAAACAACTGACTACGAAAGTAGGAGAAAACTACGCTAAGCAAAATAGAGAAAAACTACACTAAGCACACCAAAATTTGAAAGAAAAACCTAACTCCAAAAAGGTGAGGAGACCTCATGAGTAGAACAAAAAGAAAAGAATGATTCATACGTAACCATTTACAGGGAGAGAAAAGTATGAACCTTTCTAGAATAGAGGAGGGTGTTTCACCAATTTGAAATAGCATTGGTAACCTCTGGCAACTTCTTCATTGTTGAAAATGAGCCCCAAAGCCTTTTGCAACATGGTAACCCATAGGACCTTTCCGAATAGCCATACCTCATCATAGATCTTTGGTTCTTTTGTACTTTTCCGCACACCACCTTTCACATGTTCAAACATCTTCTGTGAAGGAGAAAGACATTCACTAGATTCTGTATATATTGCTGGAAAATACTCACATCTATTTATTTCATTGTCAACAATATCACCTTTAGCAAAGATATTAGCATCTGAACCAGGATTGAGAACATCAAAAAGTTCAAGAGATTCTGGAAATGAAATGCCATCATATTGGTTGCAAGCATTGTCATTAACAACTTTAGGTTCCAAACCAAGACTAAAACAAGATGACTCTTCACTGTGCATAGGTTCCACCAGAATCGAAACATCTTCTTCATTTATTATAATTGTTAATCCTTCAAGATGTTCATCTAGTTTTAGAATTCCAATATCTGAATTTACTATAGAAGAGGATTTACATGTGGCTGGCACCATGAATTGATCAAATTTCATTTCAAAAATAGGAAAATCTTCATCTAATTCTTTGTCTTCTACACAATGTTGCAGTACTTCATTAATATTTGAAACCTCTTGTTCAAAATTTGTTGTTGCACTAATTTCTTCATCAACATCTTTAGTAGGATAATTGTCAGAACATATTTCAGCCTTTTTATCTATACATATTTGATCAGTAACACTCAATATTATATCTTTTTCAAAATAGAGTGGTTTTGGTACTGGATCCTTATCAACTTTAATGAATGGAAAATCACCCCCACCAAATTCTTCAATAACCTTAGGAGTTTCATCTTCTAGCAACACATTAGTCTTAGGATAATTTTTAGAAGAAAAACCATTCAAAGCTTGATCTTCATTCTTTTCTCCTATTCTACAAATTTTATCAACAGAAGGAAAGGAAAACATAGATACATCTTCTTTTTCAATTTTGTTTACCTTTCCTTCCCAATCTTCAAGAATCTCCCTGCTCACCAAATTTTGTCTTGTAGAAATCCAGGGCTTTTCTTGTTCTTTTGGAATTGGGAAGCTTGCAGATGTAGACATTCTATTTGTAAGATTCTCTTCAGGTACCACCAAGGGACCATATTTCTTTTTATTCTGAGCTTGAACCTCAAAATATTTCTGATGCACATGCTTTAGAAATAGAGTAGACTAATGATCTTCAGAGACACTCAATCCTTTCTTCATTCCCTCAGTCAAACTTAGCTTATATGCCTCCCAAAGGAATTGGAGACTTGGATCTTCTTCAGCATTTATCTCCTCAATTGTGGGTCTTTTTCTGATTTGTTTTCTTGGTTTGACTTCTTTTTCACTCAAGACTAAAAAATTTAATGAAATGTGATCTTGAGGGGCCTTTGACACCTCACAATCATCCACATTGAGTTCTCTCTTCAACTTCTGCAACAAATTTTCTTTTTCTTCCACCTCTTTCAGTAGGTGATATCTTGCACAGATGCTTCTCCATAACAACACAGTTGCATGATCCTCTTTAATACTTAAGTTCATCTCTACTCCATGACTAATGCTTTCTCTATAAGCTTCAAACATATCATGCAACATAGGATCAGTAGTGTGATGGAGTTCCATAAGGGAAGGATCTGGCCTCCTTCCTTTCAACATTTTAGAAGGCATGGGCCTTTTACAATAGAGTCACCAATCTCCTTCAAGTTAGAGATAATACAATTTTGAAAATATAAAACACTGGACTCTTCAACCAAAATTATGAGGACCAGAGCAGAGTCGCCAATCGCTGGGAAATAGAGATAACTATAAAACTAAGGAAACCAATATCAGCATCAATCCTCTCTTCTTCCTCAGTTGGGTGCTTTCCAGTCTTCAACTTTAAGCTAGTTCTTCCTTCAGCATGTAGGACTGGAAACCTGATTCCTGTGGCAAGCATCTTATTTCCACAAGAACAAATATGTGAGGGGAAATCAGAAATATGTCAATTGAAAGTTCTCCCCAGCAAAGTCGCCAAAAACTGTTGGTTAACAGTTTGTCCTCCCTTTAGATTTATAATCTTTGACTCTTCTTAACACCCAAGGTGAGAGAACAAAAGGATGTTCACCAACAAATGGGTCAGTGTAAGTCATCTATCACTACCCTCTAAATTGATAGGTACAGCTCCCTGATTGTGTTTAATCTTCAATGTATTTGTTTCTTAATGATCATCAGATTATTTCCTATGATTTTTAACCAAATTATTTGTAGGCACAAACAATTCAGGCAAGGATAAAGTGGATAACCTATAATCCCCAATGGAATGTTAATCATAGATTATCATAAAGACTATCTTCTAACTAAACCTATCTATTCTAAGAATGCATAATCTATTTGATGAAGGGTGCTCCCCTTAATACCACAAACACATAATAGAAAAAGAGAAACAACAACAATAATATGCAAGAACAGAAAAATTGGCTTCTTATTATCTCCACAAATGTGGAATTACAAACTTTCAGAATTACAATATGCAAAGCCACATGGGCATTCCCTTACAATATTCTATAGGACAAAGCCTCGAACTATTATCCAGAACTATTCTAAACTGCCTAAGACAATAATACAGCCTTCCTTATATAGGCAATTATCCACCGCCTGGGAAGGTTCCAGAATTTTAGCCAATAAGGCCGACCAAACTTAGAATTATTTTATTTTACATTTTATTACATCATAGTCGGCTCAAGATAACCTTTGAAACCTGAACAGAAATTTTGAAGAAAATTATTTTTCGCCATTTCAGGTGGCCCAACTTCCGAAGACCATAAGTCATCACGAGTTGACCCGATCGGCTATTATAACCCCATTTTGGAAATGCCACGAAGCGCTCTACAGGCTTGACCCATGCAAGCACCTGTCACCCAAATTTTTGACCTCATCCGAGACCTCTAAAGCCTTCAAAACTGAGTTCAAAGTTTCTGTACCCTGCTGCCAATACCGAAAATCTTCAATATCTTCCAATATACGCTTGATCTGGCAATGAAACTTTACTGGCAGACTTACATGACCAAAATGAACCTCAAGGAAAGAAATTAGATCATTCTGAGCACATGCAAAAATTACCAAAAATAGTGACTTTCCATAAATAGCAGCTTTGCACTAAAATAGCCCTTATTGAATATAAAAATAGAAATATTTTTGGGTGATGCAAGATTGCTCTTACACCCAGGATGCTCCTGCATCAGACACCTAGGGTAATTTGAGAAGTGACCCTATCATGACTCAGGTGTGCAGAGGAAAACCAAGATGGTTAACCTCCTCTTTTGTTAGCCACGATGAATCTTCTATAGGTCATCCTTTCCATTTGACCAAATACTCTTCATATGTCCTATTCCTTGTGCTTCTACCAACATGACTATCCAATATGTCTTCGATCTCTTTAGTGTCTGAACTAGTTGATGGAATACTCCACTATGCTGCTGTGATCTCATCTTCAACACCTCCTTCATGATACTCTGTCAGATCTGAAATGTTAAACACTGGTGAAATATTCAGCTCACTAGGCAATTCTACCTCATATGCATTTCCTGAATCATGCTTCTTCAATATCTTACATGGTCCGAACTTATTCATTTTCAACTTGTTATATGTACCAACTGGAAACCGCTCCTTCCACAAATGAACCATGACTTCATCACCAACCTGAAATTCCTTAGACCTCCTTTTCTCATCTTCCTTAGCCTTATACTATGCGTTCATCTTGGTAATATGCTTCCTCACCTCCCCATGGATGTTCTTCAAATGTTCTGCAAAATCCTCAGCCTCAGCACTACTTATTTCTCCTTTATCTATCTTTCTCAACTCAGATGCATTTCTTGGACTACTTCCATATATAATTTGGAATGGTGATTTACCAGTGCTCCTGTTGATAGAATTATTGTATGCAAATTCTGCCTGTGGTAAAATCAAATCCCATCCTGTTGGCTTATCTCCAACCAAACATCTCAGCAAATTTCCCAAACTCCTATTCACCACCTCTGTCTGTCCATCAGTCTATGGATGATGTGATGAACTGAACTTCAAATTTGTCTTCAACTTCTTCCACAATGTCTGCCAGAAATATCCAACAAACTTTGTATCTCGATCTGAAACTATGGTCTTTGGCAAACCATGAAGTCTCACTACTTCTCTGAAAAAAAATTCTGCTACATGAACAACATCATTAGTTTTCTTGCAGGGAATGAAATGTGCCATCTTCAAAAATTTGTCAACTACTACAAAAATTGAATCATGTCCCCGCTGTGTCCTCGGTAAACCAAGAACAAAGTCCATACTGATATCCTCCCAAGGCTTCTCTGGTATAGGCAATGGCTGGTACAACCCTGTATTCTGCTTCACTCCTTTTGCTATTTGACATACTCTACAACTCTGTACAAACTTCTTCACATCTTGCTGCAACTTTGGCCAATAATAATTCTCACTAACCAAACCAAGGGTTTTATCACGACCAAAATGTCCAGCCAATCCTCTGCTATGCTTCTCCTTGATGAGATTCTCCCTCATAGAACTTCATGGAATGCACAACTGACTCCCTCTAAATAGCATATCATCTTGGATGATGAAAACCAACCATTTCATCCTGTCTAGAGTAACAGGTTCTGTACAAGCTTTCCAAGCTTCACCAAAATCAGGATCCTCTGGATACAAATTCTTGAGTTCCTTGAACCCAACCACTTCAATCTACATTTCTGTCAGCAATAGTTGCCTTCTACTAAGAGCATCTGCAACCCTATTAGACTTTCCACTCTTGTGTTTCAAAAGAAATTTATAACTCTGCAAAAATTCAACCCATTTCAAATGCCTCTGATTCAACTTTCCTTGACTATTCAAATATTGCAAAGCTTGATGATCAGTATACAAAACAAACTCGTTAGGAAGTAGATAATGTCTCCACTTCTTTAATGCCTGAACTATAGCATAAAATTCCTGATCATAAATAGAATACTTCCTCTTGGTATCATTTAACTTCTCACTGAAATAGGCAACAGGTTTACCTTCTTGGCTCATAACAGCTCCTATTGCAGTACCACTAGCATCACAATCTACTTGAAACACCTTATTAAAATCTAGAAGTGCTAAAACAGGTTGTTCTGTAACTTTTTATTTCAACAATTGAAAACTTTTTTCTGCCCCATTAGTCCACTTAAATTCTTTTCTATCCCCTCTCATTGTTTCAGTCAAGGGTCCACAAATACTGCTAAAATTTCTAATAAATTTTTTGTAAAAGCTAGCTAGACCATGAAAAGATCTTACCTCAGTAGCACTCCTTGGAGTAGGCCATTCGAGGATAGCCTGTACCTTCTCTGGGTCCATTTTTAGACCTTCTGTTGAAACTACAAATCCCAAATACACTAACTCTTTCTTCACAAAACTGCACTTCTTCAAATTAATCAACAATTTCTCATCTCTCAACTTCTCAAATACCATACGAATATGCATCATATGCTCCTCCAATGTCTTACTAAAGATCAGAATATCATCTAGGTAAACAATGACAAACTTACCCAAAAATTCTTTCAGAACCTCGTTCATAAGCCGCATGAAAGTGCTCGGTGCATTGCTTAGCCCAAAAGGCATGACTAACCACTCATATAGTCCTTCCTTTTTTTTGAAGGTAGTCTTCCATTCATCTCCTTCTCTGATCCGAATCTGATGATATCCACTCTTTAGATCTATCTTTGAGAAATACACAGCCCCACTCAAACAGTCCATAATATCATCCATTCGTGGCAATGGAAACCTATACTTGATTGTGATCTTGTTTATTACTCTAAAATCTGTACACATCCTCCATTCTCCATTCTTCTTTGGTTCTAATACCGTTGGTACAGCACAGGGACTCAGACTCTCACGGATCAATCCTTTCTGTAACAGTTCATGTACTTGTCTATTCAACTCCTCACTTTCTGCAGGTGTCATTCTGTGTGCTGCCTTATTTGGCAAACTCGCTCCTGGGATCAAGTCCATCTGATGACTGATCTTCCTGACTGGTGGTAATCCATCAGGCACGTTATCGGATACAATATCCTGAAACTCATTCAACAAATCTGCAACTTCTATAGGAACATCTTCTACTTCCTCTTTACCAGCTTTTGGAATTAAAGCAAAACATACATGCGCATGCCTCATACCATCTAGGAAATTTCTTCCATCAACAAAAGTTATCCTTGCATTACCACATACCTTTTCTTTAGTCTCCTTCAATGGTTTTAGCTTATGTCGCACTCCATCCTTTGTTAGGGAATAGGTATTCACACGACCATCATGTACAACACATCTGTCAAATTGCCATGGTCTACCCAACAACATATGACATGCATCCATAGATATGATATCACACAATACCTCATCTTGGTATTCGCCAATCTTGAACTTCACTGGGCATTGTTCATTGACCATGACCTTGTGGTCATCTTGTACCCAGGCAATCCGATATGGATGTGGGTGTTTCTGTCTCTTGAGCTTCAACTTTGTCACCATCTCTTCTGACATCAAATTGTCAGTGCTTCCACTATCAATAATCACATCACAACATTTACCTTCACACTTGCACCTGGTGCGAAACAGGCTCCTCCTTTGCTTAGGTTCATTCTCACCACTCAACAGGACTCTTCTGTTAATCAACGTTTCTCCTCTTTTAGCATCTTCAGAATTTGATGATTTGGCATCTTCATCTACATGTGCAACTCTGGCCTAGCCTTCATTTCTCCTGTCCATTCTGCCTTGGCACTGAGGATATTCAAATGCCCTATGACCTTCTTCTCCATAGTGAAAACATGTTCCACAGAAGCCACCTCTTCCAGATCCTTGTCCTCTTCCTCTTCCTCTCTGATCTCTATTATTCTGATCCTGGAAGCGATTGGAATTATTTCCTCACTGATTTTGACTGCTACTGGCCTCATCCTTCTTTTTCAGATCTTCATTTCAGCAACCATATGTCCGTCCACCAGATCGTCCACTGCGACCTCTTCTATTTTGTCTGCTCTCGAACTTCTTGTTCAACTTTTCCTCTACTTTTAGGGAAAATTGGTATGCCTCCTCAATACTATTCATTCAAACCAGATTCAACTCCTTCTGAATGCTTGGCCTTAACCCATTAAGGTATCGGGCAACTTTCTCCTTATCAGCTTCGGCATGGCCTGTTCTGATGAGGAGTCGATAGAACTCCTCTGTATACTCCTGAATAGATTTTCCTGCTTGCTTCAAACTTTGCATTTTCTTTAGTAGGTCAAGCTCATAATCAACAGGAATGAACTGTCACTTCAATTTTTCCACCATCCGATCCCATCTTGTGATTTTATCTTTCCCTCTTCTATTTCCCTCCAATTGAATTTCTTGCCACCAGATCTTCGCATGACCTTTCAGTCTGGCCTTCGCAAATTTGACCCTATCAGGATCC
Organism: Chamaecyparis obtusa; assembly: GCA_027943335.1. Lineage (NCBI taxonomy): Eukaryota > Viridiplantae > Streptophyta > Pinopsida > Cupressales > Cupressaceae > Chamaecyparis > Chamaecyparis obtusa. Next base: position 1,472,945 of record BSBK01001906.1, read on the forward strand.
TCAACATCTTCATACTCAAAATACTCCTCACATTCATTGATCTAGTCGATCAATTCCTTTGGGTTAAGATTTCCAAAAAATGTAGGAACCTCAATCTTAGGTCTTTTCCCAATCTTGGAAATCGCCCGAAAAAGTCTTTCTTCCTCCTAGTTCACAATTTCAGCTTCTCCTTCTTGATATTCTTCTTCGGCTTCATCCTCGCTTTCATCTCCAACATTAAGATTCATTCCTCTGTGAATCTCTTCTTGCAATGCTCGCACTTGTCTCTGCAGCTCTCTAACCTCAAGTGTTACAACACCAACTCTTCCGCCACGTTCCCTTCGTGGAGGCATTTTCACGATGCGTGCTGAAACCCTAGCCACGGTCTTGGTGCAAACTATCGCACAGTCGGTGATCTGTTTACACACTCAAGAACTCCTACTCTGATACCACTTGATGAAGGGTGCTCCCCTTAATACCACAAACATATAACAGAAAAAGAGAAACAACAACAATAATATGCAAGAACAGAAAAATTGGCTTCTTATTATCTCCACAAATGTGGAATTACAAACTTTCAAAATTATAATATGCAAAGCCACATGGGCATTCCCTTACAATATTCTGTAAGACAAAGCCTCGAACTATTACCCAGAACTATTCTGAACTGCCTAAGACAATAATACAGCCTTCCTTATATAGGCAATTATCCACCGCTTGGGAAGGTTCTAGAATTTTAGCCAATAAGGCCGACCAAACTTAGAATTATTTTATTTTACATTTTATTACATCATAGTCGGCTCAAGATAACCTTTGAAACTCGAATAGAAATTTTGAAGAAAATTATTTTTTGCCATTTCAGGTGGCCCAACTTCCGAAGACCATAAGTCATCACCAGTTGACCCGATCGGCTATTATAACCCCATTTTGGAAATGCCATGAAGTACTCTACAGGCTTGACCCATGCAAGTGCGTGTCACCCAAATTTTTGACCTCATCTAGGGCCTCTAAAGCCTTCAAAACTGAGTTCAAAGTTTCTGTACCCTGCTGCCAATACCAAAAATCTTCAATATCTTCCAATATACGCTTGATCTGGCAATGAAACTTTACTGGCAGACTTACATGACCAAAATGAACCTCCAAGAAAGAAATCAGATCATTCTGAGCACATGCAAAAATTACCAAAAATAGTAACTTTCCATAAATAGCAGCTCTACACTAAAATAGCCCTTATTGAATATAAAAATAGAAATATTTTTGGGTGATGCAAGATTGCTCTTACACCCAGGATGCTCCTGCATCACTATTGAGGAGAATAGAAGTAGAATTATACATGGACAGTAAATGGAATTACTTATGCTGTAATTACTAACATGAAATGGAATCCAAGTAGGAATCACAGTTCCATATACAATTGTACTTTCTATTCAGGTGCATGCATCTAAACTACTAAATGAATAGGAGAAGAATCATACATGAAAAGTAAATAGAATCACTTATACTGCAATCACTACATGAAATGGAATCCAATAAGGAACTGCAGCTTCATATATAACTGTTCTTTCTATTCAAATGCAAATGAACAACTACTGGCACAACAAACATGAAATAAAGCTTAGCAAATAGAATTACTCTGCTCCAATACAAGTTTGCCGACCTCTTCATTAACTTTTGCAACCCTATTTATAGAGTTTACATACAATGCTTATAGCCACTGGAAATGATTCAACTTCTAGAATACAGAAAGACAGAGCACAAAACAAGAACATTATCGATGAAAGAAGTTGAAAAGCCAATCATAGACTTATGACACTTTTATTCGAGATCTTTCATTTCCTCAAACAACACCTGTCAAGCCAAAGTCCATTGGGATTTTCAAAGTCAAGCTATATTTCAAACAATAGTCAATCTGATCTACAACTGGCATTCAACCTTTTTCAAATGTCTCAGAAATATTTGGCATGATTTTATTTGACATAATAGCTTTATCATTACCGCCACCTATGGCAACCCATGTTGCATCTACTGGACTGCAAGCTACAACATTATTAGGATTGTCTTCTTCATTTTGTTCTTGCCCATGATCCTAGTCGAGAGGTCTATCATAACATTCTATCGCATCAATATCCCCCTCTATTCTTAGTCACCTTCGATTTGCTTCTTCATGCCAATTAAAATTCATATCTTTTAGCCTCATTTCATATCAAGTTAATAGAGCTATGCATCCTTTGAATTGGTAAGAAGCCATGACCCATAATACAATAGACCAATTCGATCACTCAACATGTTGTACTTTCAAAAACAACCAATTACAATGCATTCCATATGACTGTCGCTTCAAAAATACATAAAATTGATTTTGGCTAGACTCTTACTCTTTCAGACCCACCAAGACACATGTCACAATCCTGTTTACCAGCAAAGAATCTTCAACAACATGGAGGAACAACTGATTTAGCATCTTGAAAATATTATAACCATATACAAGCTTCTCTCGGACCCATAGGGACATGTGGAAAGATCTTGCAAGTTCACAAAAGCATTTGACAGGGATCGGGATTATGCGAGGACCGTTGAATGCACTTTGATGAAGTGCGGCCATAGGTAAGTCCATTGATTCGGGTCCCACCACCATGCATACTCATCTCGCAAATTCACAAAAGCATTTGGCAGGGGTCGCGATTATGTGAGGGCCATCAGATCCTTTTCTTTGTTCCCCCATAGGTAAGTCCATTGACTCGGGTCCCACTGCCATGCGTACGCATCTATTTAGTCTCCTTTTTCATTGACTTTCTCTCTCCTACTTGGGCTTCATTGTCACATGATCACATAGAATTTTTTTATTTCTTGTGGTCATGTGACCGCTCTATGATGGGCTATACATGGATCAAATTGTTGGCATTCGTGGGCCTCGGCAGAGCACATTCACTTGCCCGAGCTTCCATTGTCACATGATCGCATGGTATTATTTTATTTCTTGTGATCATGCTACCACTCTATGATTGGCTCACATGGATACAACATGGCACATTTATTTAATCTTTCCTATCATTGACTTTTCTTTCCTGCCCGGGCTTCCATTTCGCATGATCGCATAGCTATTTTTTAATTCATGCGATCATGTGACTGCTTTATTATTGGCGCACGTGGACACTAGCAGAGCATCATCTATTTCTAGTCTTCATGTAATTAAGTCTTTATGATGAGGTTTGTGTTGAATGGAACTTGTGTCTTATTTTATCATACTCAAATCATGCACCAATCAGTAGATATGTGCTATGGGCACAGTCGATGATTTTGAGAGATGTCTGCATCTTCAATCTCTACATGGTTAGGCTTGAATATACTTATCTTCCTATATCACCTTCCAAGGCTTTCTTTGTTGCATGATCGCATGGCACTTTTCTACTTCATGTGATCATGCAACCAGTCCACAAGTAGAGCATCTTCCTTGTCGGGTTAGGATCTATAACTTACCCAATATAAAGAGACTTTTAAAACAACCCACCTGGCTTGAAACAAGAAGGCAATGGTAGGGAAACCTGACAAGGACTTCCTATCTGAGAGGGGACCTAGACCTAGACTTAGACATAACCAGACTTGATTGGATCTGACATTACCAAAAATGATGGGTAACTGAAAGTCAGGCAACACATATAAAACTAATAAACACTTATCTTGAAAGGTAGAAGATCTGGAAAATGATGTTTTTGGGTCTCTTTACTTAGTTTCTAGAAATTATGTAACTAGATTTGGCTTGGAAACACAGAGATAGAGAAAACCCAATAATATTTTTCTTTTCTAAACCAGGTCAACCTTGACCCACGCTTCTCCGATGAAAATTCTATTCGCAGATCTTGAAAGTTTTCTGAAAAGGGTATCTAGATCTACACTATAATTCGATGTTCCACACTTGTTCCTGCAAGAAAAATGGTTTTGTTTATTGGATAAGGGTTTTGCCTTGGTCAAACCCTAGTTTTGGAATTAACCTTAAAATAGAATTAAAATGGAGAATGCTAGCAAGTAGTAGAAGTATATCTAACAATGAAGCTATGATATTCAATAGATATGTAATTGTATTTGAAATTTAAACAAGTATGTTAATGTGAAAGCTTGGACTCAACACTAATAACCATAAATGTAAATCAAAACCTCCATGATTGTATTCTTGGAATCCACCTTGAAGGAAGAATGGATAGATCTTGAAGATGAACAAAGGATCTTGAAGGAAGATCACACTACCATGATGGATAGATCTAGGGTTTGAATGATGAATCTTGAATGCTTGAACCAAATCCATTCAAAGGCTTGAATGCTTGAATCCTTGATCTTCAATGAAGAACTTGAATGCTTGAATATAGATGATTTCTTGAATGCTTCCTTAATTGAGAATGCTTGTCCTTGGTTGAGTGATGATGATAGATGATGGATTGAAATGAGAGGAGAAAGCTTCCTTTTATACTAGTCCAGGGCACAAACTTCCAGAGAGGCCAACATAGGAGAATTAAATTTCCATTAATCCTATAATCTTGGAAGTTGACCTAAATTAAATATCATTTAAGAGTTTACCATTTTGAAACCCAAACCAGCTGACCCGGAAGTGGGAAATAAATCTTCCCAAAACTTGACATCTGAAAACCTTTGAAATCTAAACTTTGGACCCTAGGTTAGGGTTGAGGTTGACCTTGACCCAGAAGGTCAACCTTGACCCTGAGGTCAAGAACCTCAAATTCACAGAGCTAGGTGCGAAAAATAGGCTGAAAATAAGTAGAAAATAGGGCAGAATAGTGAAAAAATCCAAAAAACAAGTCAAAGACCCATTCAAGGTGTTTTACATGACCCCAAACCACCTACTCAGAGGGCTAAACCAATCCTAAATGGAAGTGCTTCCATTTTCTAATGATACAATGAATTCAATACCTTTTGTGAAGAACAGGGTATTGTAAGACATACTTCAACACTTAGGACACCACAACAAAATGGTGGTGTTGAAAGAAGAATTAGAATAGGTCTTGATTCTACAAGAACAATGTTGATAGAAGGAAAGGTCCCACATATGCATTGGAGAGAAGAAGTTAATACAATTGTATATACAATGAATAGAGTACAAATTAGAGAAGATACATGCAAGAAACCATTCAAGCTATGGTATGGTAAGACACCTACTATTAGTTATTTCAGAAATTTTGGAAGGAAATACTACATTAAGAGAGATGAATGCATATGAAAATTTGATGGTAGAAGTGATGAAGGATTATTCCTTGGTTACTTTACTAAAAGTAAAGCCTATAGATGTTACAATCTAAGAACTAGGAAGCTGATTGAAAGTGCTAATGTGAGAGTACATGAAAAGTTTCAAGTTAGAGAAAAATATTATGGCCCTAACCCCTATGAGATTTATTTTGAAAATATGAGTATAAATCAGAACAATATGTAGAGAATAGAAAGTGAGAATGAAGCATCACAAGATGTTTTGGAAATTGACAATGGCATAATTATGGAATTAAGGGAAAAAATCACACCCAAATATGCTCTAAGAAATCATCCTAAGGATCAGATCATTGGTGACAACAACAAAGGAACTAGAACAAGATTGAAAAATAGAGAATAAAGGTCACAATATACAAATGCCATCTGCTTGATTTCTCAAGTAGAACCATAGTCCATAGAGGAGGCATACATAGATGAATCATGGATCATTACCATGAAGGAAGAACTGGAGAAAATTTAGGAAAACAACACTTGGAAATTGGCTCTAAGGCCTAAAGACAAAAATATCATTCACACCAAGTGGGTATACAGGAACAAGATGAATGAAGAAGACACTATTGTTGGAAAAAAATAAATATTCGTATGTAAAGGATATTCACAGTAAGAAGGAATTGATTTTGAAGAACCCTTCGCACCTGTTGCTAAAAATTAGGTAGTCAAATTATTCCTAGCTTATGTTGCCCATAAGAATTTTAAAGTTTATCAGATGGATGTGTATCAAATTTTCTCAATGAAGACTTGGAAGAGAAAGTATACATTGAGGAACCTAATGGATTTCCTTTATTAGGGAATGAAGATCTAGTTTTCAGATTGAAGAAGACTCTATATGGATTGAAACAAGCACCAAGGGCTTGGTATGCAAGATTGGATAAGTATCTAATTCAGTTGGGATTCAAGAAGGGAAATGCTGATAGTAATTTGTACCTAAGAATCACTGAAGAAGGTATCTTGATTGTTGAAGTTTTTGTTGATGATATTATATTTGGAGGAAATGATGATATGAGAAAAAAATTTGTAGAAGAGATGAAAAGTGAATTTGAAATGTTTATGATTGGGGAGATGAAATTCTTCCTTGGATTGTAGATCAGTCAAAGTAAAGAAGGGATATTCATATCTCAGACCAAATATCTCAAAGAACTATTGAAAAAGTTTTTCATGGATGCTAGTAAACCTATTGGAACTCCTATAGTAATTGGAACAAAGTTGTCTTTGGAAGATGAAGAAATTAATGTACCTCAGTCAAGGTATAGATCAATGATTGGAGGTCTTTAGTATTTGACACATACTAGACCCAATATAGCCAATGTTTTTGGAATTTTTGAAAGATTTCAAGTAGATCCTAAAGAAGCTCACCTTATGGAAATGAAAATAATATTAAGATATCTTAAGGACACAATTGAGTTTGGTTTATGGTATGATAGATCACATGAATTTAAATTTCATGTTTTCACTGATGCTGATTGGGAAGGGAATGTAGATGACATAAATAATACTAGTGAAGGAGCATTCTTCATTGGTAAAATATTGGTTTCTTGGCTTAGCAAGAAGTAGGACTGTACTTCTCAGTCTACTATAGAATTAGAATATGTTGCAACATAAATCAATTGTACATAGATTATATGGATGAAGGAAATGTTGAGAGACGTTGGAATATGTCTAGAAGATTCAGTCACTATCCATTGTGACAATACTAACATGGTAAATATGTAAAAGAAACTTTTTATGAATTCAAAGACAACACATATAGCAATAAAGTATCATTTCTTGAGAGATAAAGTAGTAGAGAAGGAATTAAAATTAGAATATGTGAGTACAAAGGAACAAATAGCAGAAATATTCACAAAACCTCTGCCTAAGGATACTGTTGGATATTTCTAATGGATGGGGAGGTGATTGAGATATTTTATATTTTTACTCACTACGTTACTTAATGGACACTCATACTATTGTCATTTGTGTTTTGTCACTGATGTCAATATATGTTTCTATGAGGAGAATAGGATGGTTATCACAGTGTACAGACACTGTACATATATTTTAGATGTTGTGAAGTCATATGAGAGTTCAGGAAGGTGTTGTAATCTTATATCCAAGATCACATCATGTAATGTTTCATATTGGATGAATTACAGATGTTTTGGTGAAGACTGGTCACTAGATTGTGATAGTGAGAAATGAAAGAGTTAGTCTTTTTGTTTTTGGTATATCTTCCAGATGATATGGATTCAAGGTATGTGAGCTTGAGGGATGATAGACAAGGTACTAAAGATGTTCATTGGTCAGCGCAAGGTACATAATTCTTGGTGATGTCATATGTGGTGTGTGTTCTAGAGAAGACCTATTCGAAAGCCGACTTAGGATATGTAGAGTGTGTTTTCTTGGAAAACATAAGTTAAGGATGTCAGTCCTTAAATGTTGTAATGTAATCATTGTATACTTGTTTTAGATACCATGTGTATCTTAGCAAGGGTTTATATAATTATTTTTAATTAGGAAAGGCTTATGGGCTGGCCTGATCATGTGAATTATAATAAGGTATAAATGAGAGATCTTTTCTTTGGAAAAGACATGGATGAGAGAGAGGTGATATAAAGAAGTTGTGAATGCTACAAGATTGTGTCTATTATATGTAGAGAAGAGATTTACTGGTGGACTTCATTGGAACTGATCAAGCAAAGACAATTGTTGTTGAACAGTTCAAAATATTATGTATTGATTCATATACACTTGTGTTGCGAACAATGAGTTCTGAAGGTGGATTTAACCTTCTTTGGGTAGTGAGCCCTCCCTTTCTTCTTGACTCCTGACAAGGTCTTTCCTCTAACAAGGACTATGTACTATAATGTTTCAATAAGCTCCTAATAGGGCTAAATATTCTAACAAGGATATTATACTCTTATTACATCATTTGTGGGTGTTGATTCCCACCAGGGTTTTTACCTTTAACAAGATTTCCCCAAGAACAAAATATTGTGTTATTGTGTTGGCATTCATTGTGTTCATTGGATTTGATATTACTGCTAATTAAAGTTTAAAGTTTAATAATCTTCCATACAAATAATTCACCCCCACTCTCAGTTTTATTGTGAACTATTATTCCTAAAAATCTGTATCAGAGCTTGTGGTCCTCAGAGAGAAAGCTTAACATCTTGAGGTGATCTTGGAGATGGTACTCTATAGGAAGGACAGTCCAAATTTTGATCCTGAAAACTTTGACAGTTGGAAGAACAAGATGCAAAATCATGTGCTATGTTTGGGCATAGACTATTGGTTGATCACAAAGAATAAGGTGGCTATAAATATTGAGAATGATTTTCCATCAGCTACTAATGATGAAAAGAAGGTATTCACATACAAAATGGTCACAAGGGAAGCACTGATAATCACACTATCTGAAGGTGAGATTACTGAAGTTAAAGACTTGGATTCGGCATATGAGATTTAGAGAAGATTAGAAGCTTTATATGAAGGAGAAAAATATACCAAGAAAGCAAAGTTACAAAACTAGAAAACCAAGATGGAGAAGCTACAAATGAAGGATGATGAAAGCATTAGGGCTTATGTTCAAAGGGTTACAAAAGTTTTGGTTGGAATTAGAAATTATGGAGGCACTTATGATGAAGAAGAAGTTGTTGTGAAGATCCTTAGATCATTAACACCTGTATACAAGTTCAGGGCTATGTCTATTCAAGAGACTATACCCTTAACTCAGAACTTTAGAAGAGAGATGTTGATTGCAAAACTAACTACCTTTGAGTCTGCTGAAATGAGAGATTCAATACCTAAAGTGGAATATGCATTTAAGGCATCTACACACAAGAAAATGTCTACACTTTTGAGCACTATTAGGGAAGACCTAAATACGAGCTTGGTGAGTATACTAAGGAATGGGAACAAATAATGGTAGAGGAAAGAAAGATGGATGAACTTTTTGCACTGATTGCTAGAAGAGAAAAGAGAGGTAAGGGAAAATTAGAAGCAAAGTTACCCTTGAAATGTTTTTCATGCAATATGGTAGGTCATTTTGCATCTAGATGTCCTACAAGAGTTCCTAAGTATAAACCTAATTTTTACAACTTTAAAAGGGATAAAGAATGCTATTATGCTAGTGAAGGCATTTCTAATGATGATGATTTAGATTATGAAGAGATTGGATTTTTTGTTATTAGAGATGAACTAGTGCATGAGGAAAATGATTTAGTATCTCATGTTGACTAGAAAACTGAATGGATAATAGACAGTGGTTGTTCACATCATATGACTAGAGATAGGAACAAGTTTGTTAAATTAATGAAGTATGATGGTGGTATTGTGAGATTCAGAGACAATCTTCCTAAACCTATCATAGGTGTAGGATCTATTACTTTGGATGGAAAGACTAATATAGATAATGTGCTGCTTGTTGATGGACTGAAACATAACTTGTTGAGTGTTGGATAGCTAATGGATAGAGAGTTTCAATTAAGTTTTGTTAATGGTAAATATTTTATCGAAAGTAAGGTAGGTAAGATGATTGCAACTAGTACTAAATCTAGAGGTAATGTATTTGAATTAAATACATCTGGAGCCTCTTATTTTGTTGCAAAGGTAGATGAAAATTAGTTATGGCATAGAAGATTTTTTCATGTTAATTTTGATAACATTGTGAAGGGAAGTATGGCTAATGGAGTAAGAGATCTACTGAAGATTGTGAAACCATCTAACACTGTATGTAGAGAATGTGTTATGGGAAAATAGACTAGAAGCAGTTACAAAATAAAGGCTTATACATCAAAAGGAAAGTTGGATTTGGTACATACATATCTATGTGGACCTACAAGGACAAGCTCATACTATGGTGAAAGGTATTTCATACTTTTTGTTGATGACTATTCTAGAATGATGTGGGTTACTTATTTGAAAGAAAAATCAGAAGCATTTGATAAATTCAAGTTGTTCAAAGAAAAAGTAGAGAATGAATTAGGTTTAAAGTGTTTAAGGTCAGAAAGAGGTGGAGAGTTTACTTTAGACTTATTCAATTCATACTATGAAGAGCATGGAATAAAGAGACAGACATCTACTCCTTGGACTCCAAAATAGAATGGGATAGCAGAGAGAAGGAATAAGACTATACTTGATGCTACTAGGACAATGTTTCTTGAAGGAAATGTATCTCATGTACATTGGAGAGAGGCTGTTGGGAAAGTAGTGTATACATTGAACATAATTCAAATCAGAGATGGTACAAGTAAGACTCCTTATGAATTATGGTTTGATCATACTCCTACTGTAAAATACTTCAGAATATTTGGTAGTAAGTGTTATATCAAAAGAGATGATGACAAAGGAAAGTTTGATGCTAGAAGTGATGAAGGAATTTTTATTGGTTACTCTACCAAGAGCAAGGCTTAAAAATGTTTCAATCTAAGATTATGAAAGATGATTGAAAGTAACAATGTAAGGATAGATGAAAATTTTTAGATACAAGAAAGAATCTATGATAGTAATCAGATTACAAAGATCAAAGAGGCTACTGCTGTTGCAGAAGAAGAAGAACTTGTTAAGGAAAAATGTGAAAAAGAGACTTGTGATGTTGGCACAAGTGAGGCTACTAAGGCTCCTAAGAATCTAAGGTATGTAAAGAATAACCATCCCGAAAATCAAATTATTGGTGATTCTAATCAAGGAGTAATGACTAGATCAAAAGCTAGAGAAGAAATTTGTTTGATTTCTAAAGTTGAACCAAAGACTATAAATGAAGCATGTAGAGATAAATCTTGGATAAAATCTATGAAGGAAGAATTAGATCAACTAAATAAGAATAACACTTGGGAATTGGTTTTGTTAGTGCTCAAGCTTGTAGATGATAAAAAGGAATCAGATACCTCTAATATACAACTCTAACACTTCCCAACAGATGCATCTAACAAAATTTAAACACTAAGGTATTAAGGTTAACAACCTTCTTCACTTTGAGCCTAAAGATCAAGTGGGTTTACCTTTCAAATATGCTTCTCTAAAGCATGAAAAAAGTTATCCATGTCCTCAACACAGACAATACACATTCTGATTATACAACAAACTTAAAATGAACTGATTATTTGATTTATTAATGGTGAAAATAAAAATTAAGCTAAGACCAGTGCCAAATCCTAGGGAATTAGAGTCAAAAAACATACATTCACAAAAAACCAATCAAAAAAAGTATCCCAAAACCCAAATGAGGTGCCAAATACACTCCATTCTCCTATTTTCTTATCTTGCTATCAAATTCTTATACAGGTCATAAATTCCCAGATATCTCCCTTAAGATTTACCCTTCCCTTGAAAGAAGCTTAAGATTAAACCTTCTATCTACCTTTTAAACAATGTATCAAAATGCCTTACAATTTAATACATAAAGTAATTCGACATTGATGTAGGAGCATCTTGGGTCTTTGAGAAATCTTGCATCAAGTAAAAACATTTCCTGATTTCTGTTGTTTTCTTTATAATATTTTCATTTGTTGGTTTGATGGTGTGAAAAGCTTACATGATGTTGAGGACCTATTTGGGAACCTCCTCCTATGAGCACACAAATGTTGGATGGACTATTCCAAAGTTACAACTATTTTCCTTGCCGTGAGAGCCATATTTTCCTGCAGTTTTGGTACAGATTGCACGTAGTGGAGATGTTGATCCTTAAGGAATCAGACTTTGAGCTCTTAAATAATTTAAGAGGATCTAAATTAATATTATTTACCAATAGATAAAGTCCTAATTCATTATGAGTAAAAAGTTATGACCATTTTTCTTGGTGACCAATTTTCTTCTAGTTTACACGTGAAACATGGAGTGTTTCTTCTTGCACAGTTCCATGTGATGAAATGGGGCATTGCATAGTTATGGAAATGTTCTTGGGTCATGTGTGGAACTAAATGTAAAGGTGCATCAAGTGGTGATCATTCTTTCATTAGTTTTGATTTAAATCTTCCAGACTGGACCTATAATGTAATTAAATGCCTGACTGGCCGACTTGTGGCTTAGCTGGTTATATAAGGAGTCTTGGTTGATGTAGTATGGCATCAAGGAGATCTAAGATGGATGATTATCATATAAATCATTGGAGACAAAGATAGGATGCAAGCTGTGATTTTGATTTCATAATTCTCATTGTATAAGGCTGAAACCCGGAAGGCCTCACAGTTGGGTATGTTGAAAGAAATAATATAAATTCTCTATTGTTACTACCAGTTGATTGCCTCATATCCATTGTGTTTTTCATTTCTTTCATGTAATATTATATTTCTTCCATTGTGTAACTCTGAGAAGGTCTTGTTGTTGATTCAAGTGGAGTCAATTCTACTTGATTATGCTTGTATCTACCCTAACCTTGTGTCAAACATCCATACATGAAGACAAATAGGATATGTAAAGGAGTTCCAGTAAATTGTATTGATATTTTTACTATATCAGTAAATTCTTGATATAGAATTATAGGACAAAAGTACTATTATTAGAACTCACTTTACAAAATAATATTCACCACCCTTGACAAAAAAAGAAAACTTTCTATTTATACCACTAGCTATCTTGGAATCCTCAGAGAAAGGATGCAAAAAGCTTTAGATAGCTAGGACAATGGCTTGCAATACAAACAAAAGTACACTACATTATGAAAAGAAACCATAAGAAATAGAAAGCTAATTCTCATCATACTGAATGTTCACAGGTGACACCTTTGTCTGATGATATTTCTAACTAATTGCATAAGGTTGTTACATGAATGATGACTGCCATTTTAGGATAATATACATCATTATATGAATTATAGTTACACTCCCTATATTAAGGATTGGGTTCCTTGTGTAATTCATTCCTCTTCTACTACTCCTAGTTCAAAGGTATCTAGCTTCTTCGTATTCTGGTCCACTGTAACAAACCTTGGAAAGAAACTTTCCATCATTTCAAAGTATGGCTACAATGACTAACTGATCAAAGTTTAAAATACGGCTGTTGATCATATCCTTTCTCAACACATCAGATGGTTCTCATTAATCATCAAATAGTCAACTGAGCTTTGAAAATAACCGAATACATCACCTTTTCCTGGAAACCAATTAGAAATAGGCACTTCAACAACACTTGACAACTGGACCCATTGTCACATCTACATCAGTCTTTAAATAGGGACCGTCGATCTTCACTTAAGAGAGAATCAACAACTATCACAATTCCATAATGGTTAAAACCTCGTGCATCTTTTCTTTATGGCAATGTGACAACCGTCAGATCAAAAAAGATCTACGGTGGGTTGAAAACTGCAGTATCTTGAACCCACCTAACAACTGGACCTATCATTATCGTTAGATGGAAGATCCAACGGTCAATGCTTTTAGTACCTTCTCATAGGACCCACTGTCATATCTCGATGGCCTAATACCAAATCGATGGCTATCACAACATTGTGATCACAAATGTCCAATCACCTTTTCATTGCAGACATATGAAAACCGTTAGATCAAACGTAAGATGTCAGTTCATTACTCATTTTATTAACCAGGCCCAGTGAATGTATGCCAATAAATCTTCAAAATTAAATGGTTGTGATAAAGCCAAGGTAATTGGTCCCACTTGATAGGGAAGCTTATTTCTCTGACCAAATCAATGGCTATCGCAATGCCACATTGGTTAATCACCCTGTATCTTTCCTTTGCGGCTATGCGACCACCATCAGATCAAAACATGAGATAAGCACTTTAATAGTGTTGAAACCTTAGGAAAATTTATCATCAGGACTTAGGTAAAATGTTAAAGGTCACGAAGCTTTAGACTTGGGAAAAATAAGGCATCAGGTTAGGTAGATAAAAACTTAGGAAAAGGACCCCGCCAAGAGGAATATTAAAACACATGTGTTAAAAGGACTTTAGTGATTTCCAAAAAGTAACAAAGAAACAAAAGGACTACCAAGGAACTAGGGTTTTGAATTAGATAAATTCAAAACCCTTTGCATGGATAAAACCTAGTTCCTCATCAACTTGGAATGACTGGATCTCACTAGTTTTTACACCAAAATTCATGCGATCTGAACTAAAGTTTGAACACATTCTAAATTATCCATGGCTAAGCTCGCAAGTTGTAAAACATTATACATCTTCTTCATAGATCAAAATTGTTTTGCGGTTAGGGCATGACAATTTCTTAGGGGTTTTCACCAAAAAAAAGACCATTTTCTTAGGATTTTTGCAATGACAGGAAAATGGGCTAACAATGGCTCTATCTGAGGATGCTTGAATGCAAGTTCATAGAAAGTAACCAAGAAACTCTAGATGGCAGACCACAAAACATTGACCTACTACAAGAAACAAATACACAACTAAAGGAAACATACCTATACATATTTACAGAGCTACTGTGCATGAAAAAGCTTGAAATTTAATTGAAGAAATACTTTTGAAATTGTCCATGCACTGGTAATTCCTTTTCTTCACCATCTAGATTTCTCAAGAAATATGAATCCTTTCCATGAATCTAATGGATAACATATGGTCCTAACCACAAGGAATCAAATTTCTTGTGCTTTCCTTTTTCTTCAACCCTGACATTCCTTTGAAGAATCAAATCACCAGGCTTGAATTTCCAAACACTTGCTCTTTTTTCAAAAAGATATTTCATTTTTTGCTGTAATTTCACATTTTCTTTCAAAATTTCCCTTCTTGTCTCATCCAATTCAATCAACTAGATCATTCTATCTTGTAGAGGATCACTAATTTCCATCTCTTCTTCTTGCATAAATTGGTAGATAGGAAACAAATTATTCAGAGGAAGTATGGATTTCATACCATACACCAATTCAAAAGGAGACTTCCCTATAGCTCTTTTCTCTACAATCCTATATGTCCATAATGCCAACTTAAACTTTACATGCTAACTCCTTTTATTCCTTTTTAATGTTTTCTTCAAAATTTGCAGAATGCTCTTATTACTAGATTATGCTTGCCCATTGGCCTGTGGATGGTATGGGGATGAGTATGATAGAATTATACCAATTTCTGAGAAAAAGTCAGTGAATTCTTGTGACCTAAAACACATGGCATTGTACATTACTAACTTAACAGGGACACCAAATCTAGTAATTATATTATTCATCAAGAAATTATTCACTGCTCTTCTTGTAGGCTTTTTAGGTGGGATTCTTCAATCCATTTAGTAAAATAATTAGTAGCAACCAATATCCAACTATTTTCTCCACTGGATTTCTCAGAAAATTCTCCAATAAAGTCCATTCCCCACATAGAAAAATGAGCTTTTGCAACCATAGGGTTTAGTAATAATGCACTTGAGAATCTCAACTTTTTTGAGAACCTTTGGCATGGCTCACACTTTCGGACAAATGAATGAGTGTCCTTAAAGAGGATAGGCCAATAGTAACCAGCCCTTAGAATTTTATGAGCTGTAGCCCTAGCTGAATGATGCCCTCCACACAGTCTAGAGTGCATATCTTTTAAAGCCTTTTGAGATTTTCCTTTGTCCAAATACAAGAGAAAAATCCCATCATTGTCCTTCCAGTACAAGTCACCCTGCAACAACACATACCTTTGAGCCTACCTCAACTAGCTTCCAACTATGGCATCTAGCTCTTCTTGGTGCACCAGAAGCCACCAAGGGTGAGGGATAGCCCACGAAGGGCTAGCAACTAGAATTGGAATTATTCTATTATTCTAGCCTGATGCCATTAACCCCACCCTTGCCCTACTATTCTAAGGTTATCTCTTACCTTTTTATCCCTTACCCCCACAAGAAAAGACCCCTTGCCCATGAACACCCATGGTCGGTCTCAGTGGGGCAATCAAACAGGAGGGAGGGATCTAGCACATGCTTATTAATGAATGGCTCACCTACAATTCTATGGTATTGCTTGCCCTACCCTACCTTAAAATTCTAGGGCCCCCTAAATAGATTATTCTATGGACCCTGTAGAATCATAGGCCTGCATTGGGAAGCAATATCAAAAGAAAACCCACCAGGCATGTAGGGTGGGAGGAGATAGAACTATAATGGGGGGTTGGGTATTTTCATTTTTCTGTGGGAAACTATAGTTTCTTTCTCCTTCAAACTGGGGGGCTTGGGAATGTAACTCCTTCCTACTAAGTATCTCAACCCGTGCTATTGCCCCGCTTGTGATCGGGTGACTCGCTGAAGAGTTTCCTAACCGAAGTGGTGCATAGGGAGCCCCCCCCCCTGTAGTTTCTGAATGCATGTATTCCCTACCAATGACCATTGCCTAACCCAAACTGATCCACTATTACTGGATGCCCTATTTATTAAAGGCCTCCTTCCCCTTCTATGTAAATGAGTCAACTGGGATGGTTAGGAGAATAGAGAAGCAGTTCAAATGTTTGGTCCTGAGGTACCCCTCATCTGCCACATCTTCCTTCTTTTTGACAGCTGGTGGAACCAACAAAAAGAGTCCATTAAAGTGGCACCAGTTCTTCCCATGAGTTGGGGTAGGTTTATTTCTTTCTTTCCATTCATCCTTCCCTTCTAGTTGTTACTCTCCTAACCAGGTGGCTTGTGTGTTAACAAGCCTCTCAAAAGTCTATAATTAGTGCTCGCACTTTGATTCCAAGTTAGAGTAGAGGCCCTACAATTATAATGGGCCCTAGCCAAAGTGGATCTCTTTTGGAGTGGTTTTTAATTAGCTCATCCATGATTTTCTATCTTGTAGGTAACCCCAGAAGGGAGATGGGTTTTAGGTTGGGAATCTATATACAGATTATCTTGCAGCACTGTCAGATCCCTTGCGAAACAAATTCAACCATGCCCTACTATTCTAAAAGCTTGACCAAAATAAAGAGAGAAAAAAAAAATCATGATGTATACTCACAACCAACACAGGTTTGTAGACGCTTCTTTTTTTATTATCATTCAATTCCTATGGGCAACTAGCATTCTTAAGAGAATGAGCAATGTTAGTATAGCAAGGTTGCATCTCAATGCTAGTAATTGTTCCTCCACCAATGACAACATTATTTACTTGTACAAGGTCCATATTTTCTTTTGTCATTAACTTTACAAGTCCTAGACCCCTTACAAGTTTAGTAATATGGAGCTCCAAGTCAAATTCTTGGATTTTATTGATCCATTTACATCTTTTTCCTGTGACCTCACTCTGAGCCAAAATGTCCTTTACTGCAACATGGGGGACATATGAATTAACCTTTGTACAAACCAAATAAGGTCTAAAATCCTTGACTTCCTTAACCAATGCATAAGCCTGCTTTTCCATCAATTCTTAATTTAAACAGCTGATTGCAATGATTTGCTAAAAAAAGAAATGAGATGCTCAAAACCTTCCCCATCTTTCAGTAATAAAATTGATGCAACGGTATGAAAAGATGCAAAGGAGAACAAAGAAAAAGGCTTAGAATAATCAGGAGATATTAGGACATGAGCTTCTTGAATTATTTGTTTGATTTTCTCAAAGGCCTCTTGAGCTTCAATATTCCACTCAAACTTTACATCTTTCTTTAAAAGCTTAAATATGGGTTTAACCATCTTTGCAAAAGTAGCAATAAACCTCTTGACAAAATTTATTTGTCCTAAAAAGGATTGCACACCTTTAAGTTTGTTTTGAGGAGGGACCTTTTTTATTGCTTCACATCTCTTAGGGTCAATCCTGACTCCCTCTTTTGACAGAATATGTCCTAGCAATTTTCCTTTAGTAACAAAAAATTGACATTTATTAGGATTCAATGAAATGCCAAACTCTAAAGCCTTGACTAAAACCTTTTCCAAGTGATTACAATGGTCATCAGCCCTATTGGAATAAGTTATCAAATCATCTTGATATACAACCATGAGGACATTAATCAAGTCTTTGAAAGAAACATCCATTGCCCTCTAAAAATTTGTTCTGGCATTTTTCAAACCAAGAGGCATACGAACATAAACATAGGTTCCCCCAGGAGTAGTAAATGCAGTCTTGAATTGTTCAGATTCTTTGACTAATACCTAGTTGTATCATAAAAAACCATCCATCATAGACAAAAATTCACAACCAGTCACTCTATGTAGCATAGCCTCCATGTTTGGTAGTCCATAATTGTCCTTTAGTGAAGCAACATTTAAATTTCTAAAATCAATACAAAGTCTGATGTCACCATTTTTTTTCCTAACTGGCACCAAATTAGAAACCCATGAAGAATTCCTAATAGGCTCAATGATGCCAACATCCCTTAATTTGGTCAACTCTATTTGCATCTTAGTGGCTAGTAGGGGATTAATAGGCCTTTGTTTCTGCCTAAAAGGTTTGGTGTCTTCTTTTAAAGGGATTTCATGTTGAAACAAGTCTTCCCTATAAGCTTTGAGGTCATCATAAGACCATGCAAACACATGTTTATACTTTTTCAATAACCTTATCAAATTTTCCCTTTCCTCCCTACTCAACTTTTTTCCAATGTATATCACTTGAGGGGATGTTTCTAAACCTAAGTTTATTTCCTCCAGATCCTCAATCTTAGCATTAGAATTTTTTGATATGTACCCATCATTGATCTTAAACATGACCTCTAGTTCAACCAACCCTTTAGGAATATGATTTGAGGCTAACTGAATAATCTCATTTCCCATGACACATTCCTTTCCATCAACAATTTGTTGTGAAGCATTAAAATCAATTTGCTGCCCATCATATTGATCTAAACTTTGTATGAATTTAAGGACATCATGATCATCCTCAAAGACTTACCAATTATACACATTATCAGGCAATGCATGCCTACTTTTGATCTCTAACATTGATACACTAGTCAGAGTAGCATCATTGTTCTTTAATGCAATATTAGCAAGGAAATCGGCCATAATATTATTTGACCTTTCCACTCAAATAATATTGAAAGCATCAAACAATTCTAATATATCTCATACAACATGTTTATACAATTTTAACTTGTCATATTTGGAAGCATATTTAGATCTGATTTGGGCTATGATTAATTGGGAATCACCATGGACTTTTAAGCATTTTATACCATGCTTTATAGAAAAATCTAAACCCAATATCAAAGCCTCATATTTAGCAGTATTATTAGTACACTAGAAAGTCAATAGAAATGAATATTTGAAGCTAGTACCTGATGGGGATATAAGAAAAACACCAGATCTTGATCCTCCCTTAGAACATCCTCCATGGAAGTACATTTTCCACAATCCATCTTGCTGCAGTAGAAACTCATCAACTATAGGATATATATTTTTAAATTGTGGCACAACCTCTTCTACCATGAAATTCTCCATGTCAATATCAACACAAAAATTTAAGTCTTCAAGTGCAATCACCTCAACCATAACTGAGGAATGAGGCTCTCTATATAGATTCACTTCAATTCTATTGATAGGAATGGTAGCATATGATAAATCCAACTGCAATTTTCCTCCCACAGTTGCTGCCCACTATCTTGATAGAAGCATGCCATAATGGGGTTTAGTATCAACTACAACCACATCCATCTTGTATGTGGCCTTGAAGAAGGTAGAAATTTTCACTTCTATCCCCACTAAGGTTCCTACCATAGGAACTGTTCTATTATCCATAGCATAACACCTTCCATTGGATGTATCAACTTGTAGTCCTAACTCCTTCATGACATGGTAGGGAATCACAATGGCTGCAACACCAGAGTCTATCATGCAATTCTTTAGCAAGAAGCTATTCACAATTAGTGTAACATAGAAAGGGTAAATGGAAGATGGTTCTTGTGTTACAATATTCCCAACACAAAAGTTAGAAATATTTTTAGGTGTTTCAGGTCTGTCCATTGGCTTTCCCTTTTCTAATATAACAAGATCAACACCTTGTTCATTTATCAGAGCTAGAGAAACTATCTTATGCTCTTTGATTTTCAACATTTCCAACAGGGGAATAGAGACCTTCATTTGAGACAAGGCATGTCTCATGTCAAAAGTAGGGAGGTTAGTAGAAAGATCAGAAGTATCCTTTTATTTACCAATCCTCCTCTTTACCCTGTCTATGGAAATTTCTTCATTCTTTTTATCTTCAACAATATGTTCCTCTTTCCTATATTTACCACCTTTACCTTTGAAAATAATTGGTTTAAGGGGATCTTTATTCTAAGAATCATCTTTGAAAAACATTGACCTAGGTACGCCTTGATCAGCCTCCACTCTTCTATTCCTCAAATTGTATGAGGAACTTTCCTAAGAAATAGCAGCCACAGTTAAAGTTCTTATTTCTTCGACACTAGGCTGTCTCTAGTGAGTTATATTTGACTCTGATATGATCATATTAGTCTTTCATATATCACTATCAGACTCATCATAATCGGATTGAGTATACACCTATTGCTCATAAATTGGGAGAATCATCCTTTTATGATCAACATCAACATAAATCTCTTCATCATATGAAGATATGAGTTCTTCCACCATTTCAGTGGTAAACCTATTAACTACAGGCTTTTCAGATTCTTCATAATCTCCTGCATGTAAATTATCATCTTCTTCTTCCAAAGCTTGAGCTACAACACACTGGTAAGGTGAGTGAGGCATGTTACAAGACACCCGCCAAGGAATGATTTCCACATTATGTGCTACATTTTTCTTCAAAGGATTAGTGGTATCTCTCCCTTTTTGACTTTCATGGTTATCAAAGATAGGTTTCCCATCTTTCCAATTTGTCTTATAAGGCTGATCATGTAATCATGGGAACCTTTACTACCTTTGATAAGGTGGTCTAGTGTCCTAATAATTCTTCCCACCCCTTTCAATTTTGGTTGAGAGATCCTTGACCACACTTTCCAACTTGTCAACCTTATCATCTTCCTTGGTTGGTCTCATAACATGTGGCTTAGTTTCCTTCATCCCTTTTATACATCTGACCGGATGCCTTCCTATTACTTTCAATATTTATAGCCAATTTGAAAGCATCTCTCAAAGTATGAGGGCTTTTATCTCTCAAAAGATATGACATCTTTCCAACCAAGGCATTAAAATATGTGGTCAAGCAAATTGCATCATCTAGTCTTAATACTTGAAACAATTTGGATATTTCCTTTTGGAATCTACCATTGAATTCAGACATGTTCTCATTTTGATGCTTTTTAATATTGTTGAATTCATTGAGCATATAACTTGATTTAACATGTTCTGCATACTATTCCTTAAAACACTTGACAAATTCATCCCATGATGCAATACTATTTTCAGGCAAGCCTCTATACCAATTCCTAGAATCTTCAATTAATGACTGAAAAAAAAGAATTATTACAACATCCTCATGTTCAATTTTTGTTGGAGATTTTCTAGCAACTCATTTTGCTGTCTGTATGTTTGTCATTGATGACAACTTGTTAGGAATAGTCCTAAGGGATAACTTAGTGGGGGGGTGAATTAGTTATCTACAAGTTTCAATTCTTTATCGAATTAAGTATACTTAAACATAAAGCCTAAACACAATGAATGAACAATTGAACACAACACCAATATTTTGGTTACGGGGAAACACAAATAGATAAAAACCCTGGTGGGAATTGACACCCACTAATAATCCGCACTAGTTTTTTATGATCCTTGTTAGAAGATCCTTAACCCTGTTAGGAGTTGTCTTTGCAATGTATTTAGTACAATGACCTGGTCAAGGGTCAGACCCTATTAGGAGTCTTTTACAATTAACTTTGTTAGGGGTGAGGACGCACTATCTGAGAGCACACTACTCAAAGGGGTGAAGGTTACAACCTTTTGAATAATAGATACACACTATATTTGGATATTGGTGAATTGCGCTCAGACCTGTTGTCTAGATCAGTTCCAATGTATAGCATAAAATCTTCACTTTGTCACATAGATCTTCTGTTGATGGCTCAACACTTCACACTCTTTGCTCTACTCTTCACAATCAACTCTGAACCATACCTTAGCAATAAAAAATGACTGCCTATAAATATCTTTCCTCTAAGTGATCTAATGAAATTAGCCTATTAGAACCACCTTGAAATCATATTAGAGAAACCATAACACATTCCAATAATAATTTTTTTGGCTCTACTAAGCACGCAACATGATCTGGGACCTATCCAATATTAATAAATGTAGATGCATGCTATACATTGTCAGATATACCAAAGTAATTGAAAATTTCTCCTCAAGATGAATTACATCATGTGCTCTTAACCAAACATTCATAACTCTTATCTAATCCATAATCCAAGGGTGCATACCGAAATGAAAAGCGCAACTCTTGAACCAATATAATCTATGTCAGCTCTTCATAATAAACACAAGAAAATGCTACAGGTGAATAGCGACTACATAACTTCACTTCTATTGATCATCATACTCTGTATCCATGATTGTAACATCAATAATATGTCTTCATCACATATCCAAAGGTGCAAGGCTCCATGATGACTGTATAGACAATCACTCACATAACACTGCCTGTAACTCTATTAGGAACACTGCTGACACAAGCTACTACATAACTGTTTGTTCTAACAATTAACCTCTACACCCATGATATCATGCTGATAACATGTCCATGCTATATATACTCAAAGCTTATTACATAAGTCTTCCATGCATGCTACTTACCATATGTTGTCATCAATGAAAAATATACAGTTAGTATTGGCTTGCTGGCAAATCTCCAACAATATGGTAAGAAACATGCATGTAAGAATGATGGAGAGTACATTCAACATATGATGCATGGATATGTTATCAACATCATATCATAAACACAAAGGTTGATTCTGAGTAAAGATAGTAGTATAGTTGTGTATATCAGTGAGTGTTCCTGATAGGTCCTAGGAATAGTTCTATATGTGATTAGCTGTATGATTGTAGTAGAGCCTTGCACCTTCATATTTATTTTGTAGACATATGTATGATGTTATGTTCATGAACACAGAGTCATATATGCAGTACAGGTTGAGTTATAAAGTCTCCAGTTGACAGTTATAGTTTCCTAAGTTTATCTGGGAGAGCCGACAATGTTTATAAGATTACGGTAGTTGTGCCTATCATCATGGTATGCGCACTTGGATTTATGTTAAGAGGAGATTTAACTATTTTTGGTTAAGAGTGCATGATCTAATTCAACAAGAGAAGAAATTTGCAGATAATTTGGTGAAGCCGTCTATGTGTAGCATGACATCTACTCACATGGAATTATGAAGTTCTAATTTATGTTGCATTCTTAGTAGAGCTGACTGAGGTGTTATTGGAGAGTTGTATTGTTTCTCTAATATGATTTCAAGTTACTTCTAACAAAATGACTTGATTATATCATTTAGAGGAAATATATTAATAGGCAGTCATTTGCGATTGCTAAGAATGGTTCAGAGTTAAAAGAAAAGAGAAGAGCAGAGAGTGCAAAGTATTGAGCCATCAATAGGTCTATGTGACATAAGAGAAAGTATATGCTATTCATTGGAACTGATCAAGACAATAGGTCTATGTGCAGTTTACCAAGATCTAGATATAGTGTGTATCTGTTAAACAGAAGGTTGCAGCCTTCACCCCTTTGAGCAGTGTGCTCTCAGATAGTGCATCCTCATCCCTAATAGGGTTAATTGTAAAAGACTCCTAATAGGGTCCAACCCTTGACCAGGTCATTGTACTTATTACATTATAAAGATCAACTCCTAATAGGGTTGTAAGATCTTCTAACTAGGATCATAATACACTAGTGCAGTTCTTAGTGGGTGTCAATTCCCACTGAGGTTTTTACCTATTTGGGTTTCCCCGTAACCAAAATTGTGGTGTTGTGTTACATGTTCTTTCACTGTGTTTATGCTTAAAGTTATTACATACTTAATTTAATAAAGAATTAAAACTTGTAGATAAATGATTCACCCCCCCCTCTTAGTTATCTCTTGGGACTATTCCTAACAATTGGTATCAGAGCCAAGTGCCTCAAAGAGAAAGTTTAACAACTTGAGGTTGATTAGATGGCATTCTTTAGAAAAGAAAGTCCTAAGTTTGATGAAGAGAATTATCTTGACTGGAAGAACAAGATGATGACACATTGGTAGTCCATAGCCTTTGAGATCTTTGAAGTAGCTACTAAAGAAAATAAGATTCCTTCTTTATCAAATCTTGCTAAGGAAGATGCAAATCTTAAGAAAAAGGAGCTGTTCACTTCAAATGCTATTTCCAAAGAAGCCCTCATCAGCGCCTTGTCTAACAGTGAATTTTTAGAAATCAAGAAGCTAGATAAAGCCTACAAGATTTCTAAGTATCTAGAAGACATGTTTGAAGGATACATCCAAGCCAAGAATGCACGCAGAAAAACATGGAAGAAAAAGTACAATACATTGGAGATTCTACCTAAAGAAAGCATTAGAGCCTACAATCAAAGGATTAATGAAGTAGTTTCAGGAATTAGAAACAAGGTGGAGAGATTTCTAAAGAAGACATCATGGATAAGTTGATGACTACTTTGACACTAGAATATGAGAACAAGATAAACATCTTGGAAGAGACTATACCATTCTCAAAAGAATTTAGGGGAGAGACCTTAATCAATAAGATTTCAGCCTTTGAGATATCAAGTTTGAAGACAGAGCCTAAAAGTGAGACAACCTTCAAAGCTTTAGTCCATGGTAAGAAATCCTTGAACACCTCTGGTAATTTTGATGATGATGAAGAAGAAAAAACACTAGATGATTTCATTGCTATGATTGCTAAAATAAAAAAGAAAGGAAAAGGAAATTATGAAGGTCAATTACCATTCAAATGCCTTTCATGTAATAAGATTGATCACTTTGTATCTAAGTGTCCTACAAGAGTTAAGAAGTTCAAGAATAAATACAAGCCCAAGTATACAAAGGAATGTTACTATGATGGAGATGGAGTATCAGATGAAGAATCAACATAGGATGAAATCGGATTCATTTCTCTTGAATATGAAAATAATGCACAAGAGTTGGCACTAATCTCACAAGCTGACATCAAGACAAATTGGATCATTGACAATAGTTGCTCACTTCACATGATAGGAGAAAAGGATAGATTTTTACATCCAAATAGGTACAAAGGTGTCATGGTTAGATTTGTTGACAACACTTTTAAACCTATCATAGGTAGGGGAGCCATCACCTTGGCTGGAAAGAACAATACTGATGATGTTCTTTATGTTGATGGTTTGCAACATAACCTATTAAGTGTTGGACAGTTGCTTGACAAAGGTTACCGATTGGAGTTCAAAGACAACAAGTGCATCATTAACAAGAAGGAAGGAGAAATGATTGCATCAGGATCAAAGACTAAAGGTAATGTTTTTCAGCTCAATCCAGAAGCAAGTTATTTTATTTCTAAAGTAGATGACAGTTGGTTATGGTACAAAAGACTATGTCATATCAATTTTGATAACATAGTAAAGATAAGTAATGTAAAGGTAGTAAGAGATCATCCTAGCATTGCAAAGCCAGTTGATGCAATATGTAGGGATTGCATGATGGGAAAGAATGTAAGGATTTCATTTAGAAGCAAGCACAATTTGATAGAGAACAAGGCTAGATCTGATTCATACAGACCTAGTTGGACCAACTCAAACAAGATCATACTGTGGTGAAAGGTATTTCATTTTGTTTGTTGATGATTATTCTAGAATGATGTGGGTTGTGTTCTTAAAGGATAAATTAGAAGCCTTTGAAAAGTTTAGAATATTCAAAGCTAAGGTTGAAAATGACTCTAGATTGAAGATTAAATGTCTAAGATCAGATAGAGGATGAGAATTCACCTTTGATAGATTTTATGAGTACTACAAAGAACATGGGATAAATAGATAGCTAAGTGCTCCTAGAACCCCTCAACAAAATGGAATTGTACAAAGAAGGAATAGGATCATCCTTGACACAACGCACACCATCATGATTGAAGGAAAGGTCACACACACCTATTGGAGAGATGTGGTCAATACTGTAGTATATACTATCAATAGAATACAATTGAGGCCAGGCGTAGACAAGACACCTTATGAGCTATGGTTTGGGAATGTACCTAGAGTCAAATACTTTAGAATCTTTGGAAGAAAGTGCTACATCAAGAGAGATGAAGCAATTGGTAGGTTTGATGTGAGAAGTGATGAAGGTATTTTTTTTGGTTACTCTACTAAAAGAAAAGCTTATAGATGTTTTAACTTGAGATTAAAAAAGATCATTGAAAGTGCTCATGTCAAGATTCATGAGAAGTTTATGATTCAAGGAAGATATCATGATTATGCACCTATGATTGAAGAAGAACCTAAAACTGCCCCTAGAGAAACAATTATTGATGAAATGTTTGACAACATTGATGTATTGTGAACAATGACCCTAAATATAGTGAAGAAGAATCTCAAAAATCAGATGAGAGAGTCACTCCCAATGTTCCTAAATTCACATCTAGATATCATTCAAAGGAAGACATCATTGGAGATTAGAATAGTAAAGTCATGACAAGATCAAAAGAAAAGAGTTCCACAAAAAATGAAGAGGTATGTTTACTATCACTTATTGAACCCTTAAGTGTTGAAGATACATGTAATGATTCAGATTGGCATGAAGCAATGAAAGAAGAGCTAGATCAAATAATTAAGAATGATAGATGGGAATTGGTCCCTAGACCTAGTGATAAAAATGTGATTGGAACCAGGTGGATATTCAGAAATAAGATGAATGAAGATGGTACAATAGTAAGAAACAAAGCTAGATTAGTATGTAAAGGGTATGCATAAAGAGAAGGAATTGATTACTCTGATACATTTTCCCCAGTAAGTAGATTGGAAGCCATACAATTGTTTCTAGCCTATGCTACATTCAAAAACTTTAAGGTCTATTAGATGGATGTTAAGTCAACAATCTTGAATGGAGAATTAAAGGAATAAGTATACATAGAGCATCATGAAGGATTCACCTTATCACACATACCTGATATGATATGCAGATTGAAGAAAGCCCTCTATGGACTTAAGAAAGCCCCTAGAGCATGGTATGAAAGACTTGATGGTTACTTGACTAAGATTGGATTTAAGAAAGGAGCAACAAATTGTAACTTATTTATAAGAGAGACATCTGATGGATTACTGTTAGTTGCTATATTTATTGATGACATTATTTTTGGTGGCAATGATAAGCTTAGTGTAGAATTTGCTAAGGAAATGTAGAGCGAATTTGAAAAAAGAATGATTGGTCCTATCAAGTACTTTTTGGGATTGAATGTACAACAGTCAAACAAAGGCATATTCATAAATTAGACTAAGTATGTGAAAGAGATCTTGAAGACATTCAAGATGGATGATTGCAAGCTTGTAAGTACCCCTATGATAACAAGATGTAAGCTTTCAAAAGAAGATGAGTCACTAGTAGTAGACATAACCTTGTATAAGTCTATGATTGGTAAACTTATATATCTTACTCAAACAAGACCAGACATTTCCAATGTAGTTGGTATTGCTGGAAGATTTGAAGTAGAACCTAAGCAAAGTTATCTCATGGCATTAAAAAGAATATTCAAATACTTGAATGGAACTTTAGACTATGGTTTATGTTATCCTAATTTAGATAATGTAAAGCTTCATGTATATACAGATGTAGATTGGGAAGGATGCATGGATGATAGAAAGAGCACCTCTGGAGGAGCTTTATTCCTTGGAGACAGACTTGTTACTTGGACAAGTAAAAAGAAGAATTGTATCTCTTAGTCAACAATAGAAGCAAAGTATGTTGTAGCAACATTGAATTGTTCTACAATTGTGTGGATCAAGCAGATGATAAAAGACTTTGGTATTCTGATTGATTATTCTATTATTATTCATTGTGATAACACTAGCATTATCAATATGTCAAAGAACCCCATGATGCATGCAAAGACAAGACATATTGAGATAAAGTATCAGTTCTTAAGAGAGAAAGTAGCAGAGAAAGAAGTAATGGTGGATTATGTGAGTACAAAAGATTAGCTAGCAGACATATTCACAAAGCCTCTACCTAAGGATAATTTTGAGTATCTCAGGGAGAAGTTGGGAGTAATTCCCTTCCCTAAATCTGATTAGAGTTTGTAGAAGTGCATCAATCCTCAGTGATTGATGAAGGGTTAACTACTCTACCTTAGGAGTAGTATCGGTGCCTCAATGTCTTGGTGCCCTTTTGCATTGATGTCAAAGGGGGAGTATATATGAAGTCATGAAAAACAAGACAGGAAAAGAAGGTACACAGTAAGAGGTAGCATATTCAGTAATGAATATGAAGAAAGGAGGAGTTGCAACAATTGATATTCAGAGCCTTCAGCAGTTGATGGAGGATCCATCCTTGGGGGAGTATTGTTGAGGAAATAGAGAATGTTATAAAAAAAATGATCAATTGGATTGGTGGTGTTTTGCATTCCATATGTTGCCATCAATGCCAAAGGGGGAGATTGTTGGAGATTTGCCAGCAAGTCAGTTTGTTGTATGTATGTTTGTCATTGATGACAACATATGGTAAGAAACATGCATGGAAGAATGATGGAGAGTTCATTCAACATATGATGCATGGATATGTTATCAACATGATATCATAGACACAAAGGTTGATTCTGAGTAAAGATAGTAGTATAGTTGTGTATATCAGTGAGTGTTCCTGACAGGTCCCAAGAATAGTTTTGTATGTGATTGGCCATACAGTTGTAGTAGAGCCTTGCACCTTCATATTTATGTTGTAGACATATGTATGATATTATGTTCATGAACACAGAGTCAGATATGCAGTACATGTTGAATTATGAAGTCTCTAGTTAACAGTTACAGTTTCCTGAGTTTATCTGGGAGAGCCAATAGTGTTTATAAGATTGCGGTAGTTGCACCTATCATCACAGTATGCATTCTTGGGTTTATGTTAAGAGGAGAGTTAACTTATTTTTTTAAAGAGAGAATGATGTAATTCAAAAGGAGAATAAAGTTGGAGATAATTTGGTGAAGTTGACTGTGTGTAGTGTAGCATCTACTCACATGGAATTATGAGTTCCTAATTTATATCACGTGCTTAGTAGATTCGACTAAGGTGTTATTGGAGAGTTTTATTGTTTCTCTAATATGGTTTCAAGTTAGTTCTAATAGGCTGACTTGATTATATCCTTTAGAGGAAAGATATTAATAGGTAGTCATTTGTGATTGTTAAGAATGGTTCAGAGTTAAAAAAAAGAGTAGAGCAGAGAGTGTAAAGTATTGAGCCATCAAAAGAAGGTCTATATGACATAAGAGAAAGTATATGATTTTCATTGGAACTGATCAAGATAACAGGTCTATGTGTAGTTCACCAAGATCTAGATATAGTGTTTATCTGTTAAACAAAAGGTTGCATCCTTCACCCCTTTGAGTAGTGTGCTCTCAGACAGTACGTCCTCACCCCTAACAGGGTTAATTATAAAAGACTCCTAAGAGGGTCCAACCCTTGACCAGGTCACTTTACTTATTACATTGTAAAGATCAACTCCTAATAGGGTTGTAAGATCTTTTAGTAGGGATCATAATACACTAGTGCAGTTCTTAGTGGGTGTCAATTCCCACCGAGATTTTTACCTATTTTAGTTTCCTGGTAACCAAAATTGTGGTGTCATGTTAAGTGTTATTTCATTTTGTTTATGCTTAAAGTTATTACATACTTAATTGGATAAATAATTGAAACTTGTAGATAACTGATTCACCCCCCCCTTCTCAGTTATCTCTTGGGACTATTCCTAACAATTTCAGTCATTAATTTTATCTATAAAAAACTTTAGATGCTCTTCACATGTAACAACATTATTTCTAGAAAACTTAGGGATCTTCTCTCTTACCTCATTTGGGATGACATTAGGCAGACTAGGGATACCATGAAAGAACAATGGTCTGTATCTATCCAAGTGAACTAGTTTTCTTTGGAAATTTTGTGGGCCTTGTATTCCTCCTCCAATAGTTTGACAGGAGACATTTCCCATGGTGCCGCCAATCAATGGGATTTTTTGATTGGTATTTGGAACTGGTCTAGGTGTGGCTTGTTTAGGAATTAAAACTTTGGGATTGGACATTGTACTAAAATTTTGGTTTAGTGTTACTGTGCTTACAGTAAGAGGGACTGAGATA
This sequence comes from Chamaecyparis obtusa, assembly GCA_027943335.1. NCBI lineage: Eukaryota > Viridiplantae > Streptophyta > Pinopsida > Cupressales > Cupressaceae > Chamaecyparis > Chamaecyparis obtusa. The sequence goes on from BSBK01001906.1 coordinate 1,503,255, forward strand.
CTAGCAGTTGTATTCATGTTAGCATGCAAGAAAGAAATCTTCCTTTTCATTTCATCCACAAAAACCTCCAACTCCATTTTCTCTAGATGGATAGCTAAATCCTCAGATTTTCTAGCCTTCTCCAATTCTAAAGTGGCCTGGGACACAACATTAGGAATAATAGTATTCCTCTTAGGTTCATTTATATTTATACCAACCACCTTTTTTTTTCCTTTGTCAAATGGTTCCTTTGGAGCATTTATGAGATCTTCATTTCTTTTAACTTCTGATGGATGCAACTTTCTTAGGAAAGAGCCTTCTCCTTCAAACTCATCTTTCTTTGGATTAGGCTTACTATCATCAGCTTTTTTTCTAAGAGCTCTCATATCACCAAATAATTCACTGTCTAGACCTTGAAAATATTGATTTAGGCTTTTATCTTGGATCTCATTATTCTTTATTTTTCTCATGAGATCTTGTCTCTTCATGAGCAATTCATAGATCTATTGTTCCTGCACCTTTCTTCTATTAGCAATTTGTAACAATTTCTCATGCTCTTTCTTCCACATGGCTATTACTTCCTCTCTCAACTTTTCAAAATCATAAGAGGCAGGTTCTATAGAAGATGTTTCTCCTAGTGGATCTAGAATTTCTCTTGTAGGGAAAACCCTATGTGTATGGCTTCATCTTCTTGAGAAGGATTGACTACACTAGGCTTGGTTTTTCTAATAGGTTCAAGATCATCAGAAGAAGAGGCCTCTTTAGGAATAGGTGTGGGAATTCTATCTCTAGAAGGTCTGGGAGAATTAGGATTGAAGAGACCTCTCCTAGACCATTGTTTTCTACTAGGCATACGGAGTTCATCACCCATATTACTCTCTAGATGATCTTTATAATATGACCTAGTGAATCTTTGTCAACTCATGGTGTTTTCAACAAAAGATATATCTAAATTTTAGCACAAATACTAGAAACAAGAAAACACAGATCTTAGAGTCACCACCCACTAACAAGTGGGGATAGAAATTTATAAACTGGTCTACAACAAAATAATAGACGGTTAACAAAAATGTAACAAGTCCATTGTGCAGTATTTGTCCCCAATAGAGTCACCAATTTTGTTAGTGCTCAAACTTGTAGATGATAAATAGGAATTAGATTCCTATGATATACAACTCTAACACTTTCCAATAGATGCATCTAACAAAATTCAAATACTAAGGTATTAAGCTTAACAATCTTCTTCACTTTCATCCTAAAGATCAGGCAGGTTTACCTTTCAAATCTACTTCTCTAAAGCATGAAAACAATTGTCCATGTCCTCAACATAGACAATACACATTCTAAATATACAACAAAATTAAAATGAACTGATTGTTTGATTTACTGATGGTGAAAATGCAAATTAAGCTAAGACCAGTGCCAAATCCCAGGGCATCAGAGTCATAAAACATACATTAACAGAAAACCCATCAAAACAAGTATCCCAAAACCCAAATGAGGGGCCTCACACTCCATTCTCCCATTTTCTTATCATGCTATCAAATTCTTATATAGACCATAAATTCCTAGAGATCTCCCTTAAGATTTACCCTTCCCTTGAAAGAAACTTAAACTTAACCCCTATATCTACATTGTAAACAATGTATCAAAATGCCTTACAATTTAATACATAAAGGAATTCAATATCCATACATGAAGACAAAAAAGATATGCAAAGGAGTCCATTATATTGTATTGATATTTTTACTGTATCAGTACGTTCTTGACAAAGAATTGTAGGACAAAAGTACTATTATCATAACTCACTTTACAAAATAATATTCACCACCCTTGACAAAAGAAGAAAACTTACTATTTATACCACTGGCTATCTTGGAATCCTTAGAGAAAGGATGCAACAAGATTCAGATAGCCAGGACAATGACTTGCACTACAGACAAAAGTACACTACATTATGACAAGAAACCATAAGAAATGAAAAGCTGATTCTCATCATACTGAATCTTCATAGGTGACACCTTCGTCTGATGATATTTCTAAGTAACTGCATAAGGTTGTTACATGAATGATGACCACCATTTTAGGCTAACATACATCATTCTTTGAATTATAGTTACACTCCCTGCATTAAGGATCAGGTGCCATGTGTAATTCATTCCTCTTCTACTTCTCTTGGTTCAAAGGTATCTAGCTTCTTTGTATTCTGGTCCACTATAACAAACCCTAGAAAGAAACCTCCATCATTTCAAAGTATGGCTGAATGAAAAAATAATCAAAGTTTAAAACATGGTCGTTGATCATTGTTGGAAAAATGGTCAGTGCTCCCCTTGGGATTTGTGACATAGCTTAACGACCTCCTATGTCTTCTATAAGTCTAGTGGTTGTATGAGGCATTAACAAGTCGATCTTTTGGTGCAACGACAACCACTACTTGTAACAAGTGGTATCAGAGCTTGGTCATAGGTTCGAATCCCCTTAGGTAACACTGTGGGGGAGATTGTTAGAAAAATGGTCAGTGCTCCCCTTAGGAGTTGTGACATGGCCTAACCACCTCCTATGTCTTCTATAAGTCTAGTGGTTGTATCAGGCATTAACAGGTTGATATTTTGGTGCAATGACAACCACTACTTGTAACAATCATATCCTTTCCCAGAACATCAGATGATTCTCATTAATCATCAAACAGTCAACTAAGCTTTGAAAAATAACCAAATACATCACCTTTTCCTGGGAACCAATCAGAAACAGGCACATCAGCAACACTTGGCAACTAGACCCACAGTCACATCTTCATCGGTGTTTAAATCAAGACCATCGATCTTCGCTTAAGAGGGAATCAATGATTGTCACAATGCCACAATGGTTAAAACCTCATGCATCTTTTCTTCATGAAAATATGTCAACCATCAGATCAAAAAATATCTACGGTGGTTTAGAAACCATAGTATCTTGGACCCACCTGACAACTGGACCTATCGTTACCATTAGATGGAAGATCCAATAGTCGATGCTTTTAGTACCTTTTGACTAGACCCATTGTTGCATCTCAATGGCCTAATACCAAATCGATAGCTATGGAAACATCATGATCACAAATGTACGATCACCTTTTCATTGCAAACATATGACAACCATTAGATCAAAAAGTTGTGATAAAGCCAAGGTAGCTAGTCCCACCTGACAAAGAAGCTTAGTTGTCTGACCAAATCAATAGTTGTCGCAATGGCTCATTAGTTAAACACCCTGCATCTTTCCTTTGTGGCTATGCGACCACTGTCAGATCAAAATGTGAGATAAGCACTTCAATAAAGTTCCAAAACCTTAGGAAAATTTATCATCAGGACTTAGGGAAAATATTAAAGGTCACAGAGCTTTAGACTTAGGAAAAATAAGGTGTCGGGTTAGGTAGATAAAAACTTAGGAAAAGGACCTCGCCAAGAGGAATATTAAAACATATGCATTAAAAGGACTTTGGTGATTTCCAAAAAGTAATGAAGAAACATAAGGACTACCAAGGAACTAGGGTTTTTGAATTAAACAAATTCAAAACCCTTTTCATGGATAAACCCTAGTTCCTCATCAACTCGAAATGACTGGATCTCACTAGTTTTTACACCAAAATTCATGTAATCTGAACTAAAGTTTGAACACATTCTAAATTATCCATGGTTAAGCTCATAAGCTATAAAAAATTATACATTTGCTTCGTAGATCAAATTGTGTTGTAGCTAGGGCATGGCAATTTATTAGGGTTTTTCACCGAAAAAAAAGACCATTTTCTTAGGATTTTTGCAATGACAGGAAAATGGGCTAATAGGTTCCTAGACCTAAAAACAAAAATGTAATAGGAACAAAATGGGTTTTTCAAAAACAAAATGAATGAAGAAGGAACTGTTGTAAGAAACAAAGAAAGACTGGTATGTAAGGGATATTCACAACAAAAAGGCATAGAATTTGAAGAAACATTTGCTCCTATTTCTATAATAGAGGCAATAAGATTGTTCTTGGCTTATGTTGCACATAAAGACTTCAAAGTATATCAGATGGATATGAAATCTACATTCTTGAATGGTAACCTTGAAGAAGAAGTATATATAGAACAAGATGATGGATTCCCTCTATGCAAAGATGGAGACATGGTATGCAGGTTGAACAAAGATGTGTATGGGCTGAAGTAAGCTCCAAGGGCTTGGTATGCAAGGTTAGACAAGTACTTACCTCAGCTTGGATTCAGAAAAGGTAATGCTGACAGTAATTTGTATTTAAGAACTAGTGAAGATGGAATCTTGATAATAGAACTCTTTGTTGATGATATTATCTTTGGAGGTAATGATGATATATGTAAGAAATTTTCTAAAGAAATGGAAAGTAAATTTGAGATGTCCATGATAGGTGAAGTGAAATTCTTTCTTGGACTGCAAATAATTCAGAATGAGAATGGTATCTTTATTTCTTAGACTAAGTATCTCAAAAAAATGCTAAAGAAATTTGGAATGGAAGATTGTAAACCAATAGGAAAACCTATGGAGATCAGTAATAAGCTATCATGTAATGATGAGACTCAATGTGTATTTTAGACCAAGTACAAATCAATGGTTGGAGGATTACAATATGTAACTCATACCAGACCGAATATTTCTAATGATATTGGAATCGTGGCTAGATATCAGGAAGAGCCAAAGGAGACACACCTAACTATTGTGGAAAGGATATTCAGATATCTAAAAGGGACAATTAAATATGGCCTATGGTATGACAAGAATTATAGTTTGAACTTCATGCTTATATTGATGCTGATTGGGAAGGAAGCATTGATGACAGAAAGAGTACTAGTGGTGGTACATTTTTCCTTGGGAAAAAGTTGGTTTCATGGCTAAGTAAGAAGCAAGATTGTATAGCTCAATCTACTGTGGAATCAGAGTATGTTGCTATTGTTGTTAACTACACTCAAATTATTTGGATGAAGCAAATGATGAAGGATATTGGAATAAATTTTGATGAGCCAGTGGTTATCCATTGTGATAACACCAATACAATGAATATGTCAAAGAATCTAGTGATGCACTCTAAAACCAAACATATTTCTATCAAATATCACTTCTTGAGAGACAAGGTGGCAGAGAAGGAAATAAAATTAGAATATATTAGTACAAAAGAGAACATTGCATATATCTTCACAAAGCCACTACCAAAAGATACCTTTGAATATCTCGAAAGGTATGCTGGGGGTTCAAGCCCCTCCTAGTTAGAATTAAATGATGTAGAGAAGTATTAGTCCAGAGGTTTTCAGAGCCTTATCATAGTCTGGACTGGATGTAGGGATCTACTCCTCAGGGGCAGTGACCATGGAAGAAAATTGCTAGAAAAAAGTTGATGACTCATGGCACCCTTTGCCATTATTGTTAAAGGGGGACTGTGGCTATGAGAAAATCCCTATTGTATAGGGAGATTGTATGTAGTACTATTTGGATGCAGAAATTTGGATTGATATAACTTTGGGATGATGAATTTTCCCATATGTTGACATCAATGCCAAAGGGAGAGATTGTTGGATATTTCTAATGCATGGGGAGGTGATTGAGATATTTTATATGTTTAATCACTACGTTACTGAATGGGCACTCATACTATTGTCATTTGTGTTTTGTTACTGATGTCAACATATGTTTTTATGAGGAGAAAAGGCTGGTTATCACAGTGTACAGACATTGTACAGATGTTTCAGATGCTGTGAAGTTAGATGAGAGTTTAGGAAGGTGTTGTGATCTTATATCCAATATTGCATCATGTAATGTTTCTTATTGGATGAATTATAGATGTTTTGGTGAAGACTAGTCACTAGACTATGACAGTGAGAAATGACAGAGTTAGTCTTTATGTGTTTGGTAAATCTTCTAGATGATATGGATTCAAGGTATGCAAGCTTGAGAGATGATAGAAAAGGTACCGAAGGATTTTCATTGGCTAGCGCAAGGTACGAAATGCTTGGTGACATTAGTTGTGGCATGTGTTCTGGAGAAGACCTATTTGGAAGCCGACTTAGGAGATATAGTGTGTGTTTTTCTTGGAAAACATAAATTAAGGATGTCTGTCCTTAAATGTTGTAATGTAATCATTGTATACTTGTTTTAGATATAGTTTGTATCTTAGCAAGGGTTTATGTAATTATTTGTAATTAGGAAAGGCTTATGGGCTAACCTGATCATGAGAATTGTAATAAGGTATAAATGAGAGATCTTTTCTTTGGAAAAGATATGGATGGGAGAAAGGTGATATAAAGAAGTTGTGAATGCTACGAGATTGTTATATTGTATGTAGAGCAGAGGTTTACTAGTGGAATTCATTGGAACTAATTAAGAAAATACAATTGTTACCGAATAGTTCAAAAGATTGTATTTATTCATATACACTTGTGTTGTGAATAGTGAGTTCTGAAGGTGGATTTAACCTTCTTTGGGCAGTGATCCCTCCCTTTATTCTTGACTCCTAATAGGGTCTATCCTCTAACAAGGACTATGTACTGTAATGTTTCAATAAGCTCCTAAGAGGGCTAAATCTTCTAACAAGGATATTATACTCTCAGTACATCATTTGTGGGTGCTAATTCCCACCAGGGTTTCTACCTTTAATAGGGTTTCCCCAAGACCAAAATATTGTGTTATTGTGTTGGTATTCATTGTGTTAATTGGATCTAATATTACTCCTACTTAAAGTTTAAAGTTTAATAATCTTCCATACAACTGATTCACCCCCCCCTCTCAGTTGTATTGTGGACTGTTATTCCTAACAGATACATTTGAGTATCTAAGATGTATGCTAGGGGTCATGCCCCGACCTACCCTTGAGTAATTGATGTAGGAATTGAATTAATCTAGAAATATGAGAGCACTATTTCATTCTTTGGACTATATGCTTGATGCTTCTCTTATGCGGGAGTACATGTATTTGAGATGAGTTACTCATAACTCTTGGAGACACAATAAACACCTTTGGAATTTATGTCAATGGGGGTGTTAGCACTGTTAAATTTTTGGCCCTCATATTTCAAATGTTTGTCAAAACCTTCAATAATTTGACCTACCAGAGAGAAAAATACTAAAAGCCCTAATTATCCTAGGCCTTGTTATGTTTGAACGTTACCTTTTCATTCACTAAAAACACAAAAAATGCATGTGTTTAATTTAAACCCTTTTAAGTTGTCAACCCCATGTGTTTCACGGTTAATTTTCTAAGCAGGTCCCCTTTCGTTAAATTTTCCTATCAAAACTATAGCCTTTTCTTGGTTATTTCTTTGCCATCAGATCCTCTTAATCTTGTGGTTTTCCTTATCCCTTAAGCCCCTCAGTTGTCAAATTTTCTGACTTGCGGGGATGTGACTAAGTGACACCTTTTGTAGCGGGCCTAGTTTCAAAAAGCTACGCTATCACTAATGAGTGGATTGCATCTACGGTTGTCACAATGCCTTAAAGAAAATTTGCCCACTTGTTAACCATTGTGGGAATGTGACAACCTTCTGATCAGATAAATGACTGGCGATAGTAAAAGTGGGTCCTTGGCCACCAGGTCATACTGAGATGCTTGTTTTTCATTGGTCGAGCTGGAATATGATGTGGAAACTGTTAGTAGGACTGGCATTTAGCAAAAATTAGCAGGTCCACTTGCAAGATATTGTGACATGGGCATTTCTGATTGGTTGATCCAGATGGTGACTTGGCTTGTTTTATGATGGGTCTGAATTTTTTAGGCACTTCCACCTGTTCACTTGTGAAGTGGGGTCACAAACTTTCAAAAGTGGTAAAGATTTGTCAAATTTTGAAAGAATCAACAATAGTCATTATGACTTGATTATAAGATGCTTGGTGTTTTAAACTTTTGGGGTTGTGACATGTTGACACCTGTCCAGGCCGACTAAAGTTAAAAAATAAATTATGGGTTTTTTTGCACATAGGTATAATAAAATGTTCTCATTGGTCGAGAACTAAGCTTAGAGAAAGTGTTAAAGTTTGTTGTGTGGATTTTTTTTAGTTGTTCGATGTGCTAGAAGAAATTTAGATCAACGGTGTATATTCAAATTTGATTTTTTGAGGCTAGTTCATGTCCTTTGAACATTGAAGCCACTAGTTTCAGTAATGGTGAACTTAACGAGTTGTATGTGAATCAATTGTGATGGGTTGGAAATGATTATATAATTGGTTTTGATCATTGGAAGTGACACTTCTCCTCCAGTATTTTTGCAAGCAATCTGGCTCTCTCTGCAAGCATCAAATGTGAATTTTCTTAGGCATACAGTAGGAATTTTTAAGTTGAAGGTTCACAAAATTTAAAAGAGAAATTTTTAGTGATTGAGATATTGTCTTCTGTTGCTATCATGTATTATCTGGGTGATTTTTTTTATCTTGTATCTATACAATTTCTTAAAACCCTAGTTAAAAATGGCTCATTAGGGAAAATAGAATATAAAGACAATCATTTGTTTCTTAATCGAAGTTTTGAAGTGGTCTGCTCCTCTAGGAGCTTCTAGTTTTCTTGTTGTATCTACAGGAGATACACATCCCCGAGTATGAGCCACTGTTAGCACTGTTAAATTTTTCGCCCTCATCTTTCAAATTTTTGTCAAAACCTTCAATAATTTGACCTAGCAGAGAGAAAAATACTGAAAGCCCTAATTATCCTAGGCCTTGTTATGTTTGAATGTTACCTTTTTCATTCACTAAAAACACAAAAAATTCATGTGTTTAATTTAAACCCTTTTAAGTTGTCAACCCCATGTGTTTCACGGTTAGGTTTCTAAGCGGGTCCCCTTTCATTAAATTTTCCTATCAAAACTATAGTCTTTTCCCTATTATTTCTTCACCGTTAGATCCTCTTAATCTTGTGGTTGTTGTTATCCCTTAAGCCCCTCAGTTGTCAGAGTTTCTAACTTGCAAGGATGCAACTAAGCAACACCAATCGTAGTGGGCCTAATTTCAAAAAGCTATGCTATCACTAATGAGTGGCTACATCTATGGTTGTTACAATGCCTTAAAGTAGAGTTGCCCACTTGTTAACCATTGCAGGAATGCGATAGCTGTCCAATCAGATAAAGGATTGGCGATAGTAAAGGTGGGTCCTTGGCCACCAGGTCATACCGAGATGCTCATTTTTCATTGGTCGAGCTGGAATATGATGTGGAAACTATCAGTAGGAATGGCTTTCAACAAAAAAGTAGCAGCTCCACCTACTGGATATTCTGATGTGGGCATTTATGATTGGTTGAGCCAAATGGTGACTTAGCTTTTTCACTGGTGGGTCTGAAGTTTTCAAGCACTTCCACTTGTTCACTTGTGAAGTGGGGTCACAAACTTTCAGAAGTGGTAAATATCTATTAGATTTTGAAAGAATCGATGATAGTCATTATGCCTTGATTATAAGATGCTCAATGTTTTAAGCTTGTGGGGTTGTGACATGTTGAAACATGTCCAGGCCGACTAAAGTTAAAATAAAGTATGGGTTTTTTTGCACATGGGTATAATGAAATGTTCTCATTGGTCGAGAACTAAGCTTAGAGAACGCGTTAAAGTTTGTTGCATGTATTTTTGTCAGCTATTTGATGTGCCAAAAGAAATTTAGATCAATGGTGTATATTCATAATTGATTTTTTGAGGCTGTTTCACATCCTGTGAACGTTGAAGCTACCGGTTTCAGTAATGGTGAACTTAATGAGTTCTATGTGAATCAGTTGTGATGGGTTGGAAATGATTAGATAGTTAGATTTTCTCATTGGAAGCAACACTTCTTTTCCATTATTTCCACAAGTAATCTGGCTCTCTCTGCAAGTGTCAACTGTGAATTTTCTCAGGCATACAGTAGGCATTTTGAAGTTGAAGGTTCACAAAATCTTAAAAGAGAAAGTTTTAGTGATTTAGATATTGTCTGTTGTTGCTATCTTGTATTATCTAGGTGATTTTTTTTATCTAACATCTATACACTTTCTTAAAACCCTAGTTAAAAATGGTGCCCAAGAGAGAGCTCTCAAGGAAAATAGAATATAAAGGCAGGGGGGTTTTTGAGGATTTACTTTAGTTACTCCCACACTCAGAGATAGGGTATGCTGAGATTCTAAGATAGATTGGTGATTTGCAAGAAACATCCCTCACCAAAAGGGGAAGGGGAACCTTGTTCCCAAGTATTACAATAGCCCACCAATATATTATTGTAAATAAGGGATGGGTGCACTTGAATAAGGTTTTGCAACCTTACAGAATGGCTACTATAGTGGTAAGGTGTGTAGACAATGAAGGCTTTATATTTGGGACGTTTAGAGAGAAAATAAGGTGTGTTGTTTTGGAACACTAGTTCAATTTCCCTGAGGATATAGTCATGAATGAGGTTGATCTTCAAACTCAAGAAATTAAGAAAGAAAAGTGGTTAATCTATAAAAAGACTATAGATTTTATCTAGATTTTTGACAAGGAATATGACCCATTGAAGGCTTTTCAGCCATGGGCAAGGAAAGTGGATGCCCTTATGGAGCATTTTGAGGGAATCAAACAAGCAAAAAATGAGAAGAAGGCTATAGTTATCAAATCTGATCTTGATAGGGTAAGAATGATTTTGAGTCGGCCGGGATATACAAAGTTGACCTGTAGGGGGACGTATATAGTTCAGGAGAGAAAGGGATATAATATCCTCCTCCTAGCTCAACAAAAAGACAAAGCTCTTCCATCCACTTCCAAGGGAAAGAGACCCATGAGTGATCTGATAATAGAAGAGTCCTCTCCAAAGAGACAAAGATAGGAGGAACCTCCACTAGAATAGGGGATGTATTCCCCTTCTCAATCTCCATTACAATTAGATGAACATGGAGTTGCTCAACAACTAGTGCAATTAAGAAATGAAGGAAACATTTTTGTTTCAGGTGATGAGATACAAGAGGGGTTGCCATAGGCACCTAGATAAATAGAAATGGACCTTATAGTGGTAGAGTTTGAAGGTAAGAAACTAGATCCAATTTTGAAGCAGGCTAGTGATGTTTTCATTTTAGATGATAATTTTGTTAAAACTAGGGCTTTTCTTCAATTTTTGTGGAGAATGAAAATTAATCAATAAAAAGAGATTTTTGAGAAAAATAAAGAGGATTTCCTTGATAGGGATATTATTGAGATTGAAAATGAGGCAAAGGGGGAGATGATGAAGAAGTTTGAGAAAATAACCCCATAAGAAGGCATAGTAATGGTTCATACTGTAGGAGTGTTGATTCTCCCTGAATGGGATATTTCTGACATAATAGTTTTTGAAACACTTAGAAAAAGTAATATTATAGTTAATTCTACTGTAGAGAAAGCACAACAGGCTGCTAGAGGTGTGGCCTTTTCTAATGATCATGCAGCCCTAGTTATGTGGTCCCTTAAGAGGGAAGGAAATAAAGATAAAAGAGAGGCATACTCTTTAGAGTATTTAGGTAATTTGTTTGTAAATAGAGTGGGTGATACTTCAAATGTTGAAACCTCAAACATGATCTTGGAGATAGCCAAGTTTAATGTAAGGGTGGCAGAAAAAGATTCTCAATAGAAATAATCATTGAGGATTAAGTTTGAGACTATTCTCAAATCCTGCAATGAGTTGAAGATGGAAATGATTGAGAAAGATAAATTGATAGCACAACTATCTAGACGACAAGACCACATAACACCTCAACTAATGATTTTTGATAGACCTCAAGTGGCTTCTTCATCTAGTCCCATTATTGAGTTCCCATTATTGCCCTTCCCAGAAGTGAACATAGATGCAAGAGTCAATTGGGAAAAGCAATAGTTGCTTGAAGAAAGGGATAAACTAAAAGAAAGTAGGGAAGAACTTGACAAACAAAGGGATGAACATATGAAGGCTAAGAGCCTTGTGAATAAAGAATATGAAGAGAAAGTCACAAAGGTGGTGATGCATTTTGCTCATGATTTGAATCCTGCAATTTTGTTTGACCATGCTAGAAGATTGCAAATATTTCTCACATCTTTAGGTAATCACAAGGATGAGTTAGGGCTGATTTTGGATAAATGGATAGGAAGGGCATCAAACATGAAGCTTTTCTATATGCTTTCAAAAGCCTAGTTGGATCCAGATCCTTTGATTAAACTGGTGCATAAATTTTTAAAGGGTATGGTTGAATTTAGAATAATCCTGGATGACTTTGAGAGAAAATCCAATATGTTAAAGAAAGAACTAAAATTTTCAAGCTATGAGTTAATACTAGGGGTTTTCAAAGGAAATGGCGAGTTGAAGGAATTGTTCAAATGGAGAGAGGAGATGGACTGAGATTTTTGAGCAAAAATGACAAGTATTTTGACTTTGGAAAACACTCTTCCCTTCATCCACACCATCAAGGTACTAATGACTACAAAATAAAATTTTGATTTTATCCAACTAGAAATCAGGAAGATGGAAAGCAAGTGGGAGAAACTATTCAGCAAAAGGGTTAAAACAATGAATTATGTGTTCCCAAGGGAGGAAGTGTTTAATGAATGGAGATATCAGTACATGCTCCATGTTGAAAAGCTAGATGCTCCATCTACTTCTTAAAGTGAACAAAGGTTGTGACTCATAGTCATGAAGTAGGTGAGATGTAAATAATATTTATTACAGGAATAGTCATGAAGAAAAGGCAATCAAATTGTTTGAAAAAATCAAGGGAAGAACTGAAGACTTGATGATAGGTGGCTCACCTAAAAAATATCAGCCCAGATATGATTGAGTCATTTATTTTAAACCCAACAAGGTTGTTGTAATTTTTAGGGTAAAGTTTTGTAAACCCTAATATGATTGGAAGCTTGTTGTAATCCTTATTTATAAAAGGATTTTCCTTGATCATGTTAGACATTGAGAGTTTAGGTGTCTAGAAGATAGAATTTTGAAACCCTAGCCCTTAGTCGAGGATTGTTTCATTTTGTATTTTTTCTTATCAAAGTAATAGAAGGAAGCACAAGTTGCTGCCATGATTTGTAAGCTTGTTCCTGAAAGCATATTGTATACAAAAGATCAAGTTCATTATACTTAATACAAATTTTAGGTCTTATTCTCTCCTCTGTGTCAAATTTGTGAATTGTTGAGTCTATTAGAGACCTATGTGTGTGTGTTTTTATTTTGAGTTCTGATCTAGGTTTGGATTAAATAATTCTTTGAATGAGATACATGTTCACATAATTTGTGCAAGGATTACCAACAAGAAGGAAAGGGTTGTGAAATTTGTGTTTATGATTATGGATTAAGGGTTTTTTGTATTTACTTTATTTTTGGTGATATCAACCCAATGGATAAGGCAGTGGTCTGAGTGAGAATATTTATGGTTGATGAGGATTGATTGAAATCATTATAATCAAAGGAAGAATAATCATAACCAACTTTTAATCTTTATTTGTTAGTTTAAGAAGTATCTTTCCCAGTGATGGAGAGTCAATGAATAATAGGTTGTTATTTAGTACTTTCTCACTTATATCTATTATTAGATCTAGTATTAAGTTTGAAAGGAGTTATATCTATTGGATCAGGTATACCCACCTGAGTTTTATAGAGCTAAAAGTGTAGAGGATAGTCTTGTCCCTATAGTTGGTCCAGTTATCTCAGATTCCCCTATATTTGGAACTAACCCCTCCTTAAAATCAATCTTGGGTATATTGGTGTCTCATGGAGTGTAAATTATTTTCAAAAACCAACAAAATGGTGACTTTGGTGGGGACCCATTGCAATCATATAGAAATAATGTAGGTTTTAAGTTGAGCTAGACTCTTGGCTTGCTTATTTTAAGCCAGTTAGTTACCATTGAAAGACACCAAGTTATCTCCTTTTCTCTAAATTTTTCCCTTTCCTTTGTAAAATTCTCCTTAACTAAAAGAGTAATATTTCAAAAAAAATCCCATCTTACTTGGGTGGCAACTTGAAGAGATCTCTGTACTAGTGCCGATTAAAGAATCATCCTTTTACAATGAATTTTAGGAGTACAAGATCTTGGAGGAAAGATCATCTAGAAGAAAATTTGGAAGTAGAGCTTCCAGCCACATCTAGATGTGGCTAAATGATAAAAGAAAAGAGTAGTAATGATATGTCCCTTACTTGGAAACAAAAGGGAAAGACATGAAAAGAAAGTCTTGCCTGACCTAGCCAAGAAGGGAATGCATCAGAGTATGAAGAGGCTGTTGATTTAGGTTTAAATCAATATGAATAATATTATTCTCCCTTTGAAAGGGATGGTGAAAGATCACAGTATAATAGGAGGATAGTTCCTAGTAAACAACATGGAATTGAAAGGAGGTCTAGGAGAAAAAGTAGAAGTAGACAGGATTTTATTCCTCCTTTCACTCTTGTCTCTTCATCACCCCAAGGTCTCCAAGCATCCAAGAGACAACAAGAAGAAATTCAAGCTCAACAATTTGAATCTAAGACAACCTTGCCTGACTTTGAGGAGATATTCAAAGAAGTGTATAAATTAGAAAGGAAAATTTGTGAGCAAGCCGCTATTAGGTAAAAAAGAGAAAAGGAGAAAGAAGAAAAAATTAGGCACGGTATGATAAGAGCTGAGCAATTGAAAAGGAAGTTGTTAGATTTAGAAACCATAAATTATGTCCCTATACCTAAACAAGAAAGGGAACAACCCATTATGCAAGAAGTGTTTGAGATAAGAAAACCCAAGGATAAAGGTAAGCAAAAGGTTGTAGGAGATTCAATCAATGAATCTTTAGGCCCTAAGGATCTTATATATTGAGCTTTAAGGGTAGAGGATGATCTTGAAAAGGCTAAAAGGGAAAAATAAATGTTGGCTAGGGAGTTGGAAGCTACAACTCTAGAAATGAGAAAGAAGATAGAGTTTCTCAGTCAGTCTTCAAGACCTACAAATGTTGCTGCTTCTTCTTTAACACAAGGTGGAAATGCTACAAACATTGCAAAGTAGGTAACAAATATTCCTCCACTAGCTGGATTTAAGGTTTTTGCTAGGTCAAACACTAATGCATCAACATCTTAGGGTGCTGGCCCATCTCAAGTAGGGCCTATTCATGAGAGATGTAAGCAATTAGTCTTTCATGGAATCCCTAGATATCCAAATCCTATTCTTGATGAAATTAGGAAAAATCTTCCAAATTTTATTGGTAGTAATGTTGTCACTTGTGATGAACACTTAAAGAACTTCATTGATGTGATTGACAACTACAATATTGAGTCCGATGATGTAATAATGAAGTTGTTTATTCAATCCTTAACTGAAGATTCAAGGGATTCATTTAGGCCATTGCCACATGCTAGCATAGGTTCATGGGATCAATTCAAACACTGTTTCAAAGAACAATATGGCGACAAGAAAAATGAAGGCTTTATGTTGAATGAATTTAATAACATTAAGAAAAATTTCAATGATGATGCTATTGAATTTAATATTAGGTTTCAAAAGGCCATGCATAGGCTTCTATAGGTTATCAGGTTAGATGATAGGGTTTGTATTGTCACTTATCTAAATGCCTTCGATTCTAAAATGGGGTACCTCTTAAGAGATAAGAATCCTAGGAAGCTTATAAATTAGCTATAAATATAGAGAGCAACCGAAGAATATTAGGAAAATTGGGAAGAAGGGATGACATCAAGTCACAGGTGTTAAATAGAAAGGAACCAGGAAAGCCTACAAATGCAAAGCCAAAAGAGGAAGATAGTTTAAAGTAGATTTTGAAAGCCATAAAAGACTTAAAACCTGGTGAAAACAAAGACAATAGGGTTGTAGGAAATGATAGGCCTACTTTTAACAATCCTAATAGACTACCAAGAATGCAAAATTATACTTATAATACTCAATGGAAAGATGGAAAACCTATACTCCCAGAGAGGAAGGATAAACCAAATGAAAAGACTCATGATCCCTTGTAAAGAAATTCAGGGAATATGATTGAGGAAGTCCCATGGTGCATTGTGTGTTAGTCACCACATGACCCTAATTATTGTGTAATATCTTAGAGTGTGTTTGTGGAAGAAGAACAAGAGAACAATGAGGAAGAGCCTTATGATGATTAGGGTTGTGGTATGACCTCCTCCCATCTTTGGGATGAAGTTGATTCTACTGAGGAGGATGAGACATGTACAAATAATGTTGTAGAATATGAGGCTTTGTTGATTGGATTAAGGTTAGCATCAAGACATGGCATAAAATGTTTTAAAGTGGTGGGTGATTCTGAACTAATAGTTTCTCAAGTTAGATCAAAGTATGCATCAAAGAATCAAAGATTGAAATAGTAGGGAAATGCAGTATGGGATGAAATTGAAAGCTTCAATGCATTTGACATTTGTTGGGTAGAAAGAAGTCAAAATAGAATGGCTGACTTATTAGCCAATGTAGCTCTAAGGCCAGAAGATATTACGTTTGCAGACATATCTAACATAGAGGTTCAATCAAGACCTTCTATCCTTGACAATGTGGAAAATTGGCAATTTTTTTCTAACAACCAAGACATATTGAGATTTTTGCAGTGTGAATCCCATTTTGGTGACAGAGAGATGGATTTCAGTGCCTATGTTGACACCATAAATGGGAAAGAAGTTTTTTTTTGGAAAGGAGGTACTACAGTTGAAATCAAATAGGGTCCCTAAAGGATTAGTTTCTCTTGAGAGGGCATTTGACAATAAAGATAAATCTTTTTTTGCTAACACTAATAAATCAAATGATCTTGAGGAAATTAATTTGGGAACAAGAATGGTGCCTAAGAATGTATACATTGGTAAATGTTTATCCCCTAGAACCTAAAAAAATTTGATTGATCTCCTCAGGAAATTTATGCATATTTTTGCATGGTCTTATGAAGACCTCAAGGCTTACATAGAAGACCTGTTCCAACATGAGCTCCCATTGATAGAAGGTACTAAACCTTTCAGATAGAAATTGAGACCTGTTAACCCCACTTTGGCACCTAAAATACAAGGAGAGCTTAAGAAAATGATAGATGCTAGAATCATCAAGCCTATTAGGCACTCAACTTGGGTTTCAAACCTAGTTCCTGTCAGGAAAAAGAATGGTGATATTAGATTTTGTGTTGATTTTAGGAATTTGAACATAAAATCCTTGAAGGACAATTATGGTTTACCCAATATGGAAAACATGCTGCAAAAGGTTACTAGATCAGAGTTAATGTCCATGATGGATGGTTTTTTAGGATATAATCAGGTCATGGTTAAAGAGTCATAGCAATTCAAGACTACCTTTACTACCCCTTGGGGAACATATGTGTATGTAAGAATTCCTTTTGGACTAACAAATGTTGGTGCCACTTTCTAGAGAGCTATGGATGTAGCTTTTGCAAATTTCATTGATAGATTTATGGTGGTATACTAGGATGACCTTACAACATTCTTAGCTAAAGAGGAACAACATTGGCAACATTTGGAAAAAAAATTCATTAGAGCCTTAGAGTATGGAGTTTCCTTAAACCCAAAGAAATGTGATTTTGGTGTTGTGGAGGGGAAACTACTAGGACATACAGATTTAAAACATGGGGTGAGAATTGACCCTGAGAGGGTTGAAGCTATTAACAAAATCTCCCAGCCTAAAAATATTAAAGGAATACAGTCTTTTTTGGGACAAGTAATTTTATGAGGAGATTCATTACAAATTTTTCAAAAATCAGTATCCCTATATCAAGAATGTTGAAGAAAGGAGAAAAGGTTGAATGGAATGCAAAAGCAGTAGAAGTTTTCAAGAATATCAAACAAGCTATAAAAAATGCCCCTATTTTGAAAACACCAGATTACAGTAAGCCCTTGCAAATATTTTCTTTTGTATCCTCTCATACTGTAGAAGTAGTACTATTATAGAAGAACACAAAGGGATTTGAACAACCTATTTCCTTCTTTAGAAAAACCTTACAGGTAGCTGTATTAAATTATGACATTGTTGAAAAGAAAGCATATGCCCTGGTTAAGGCTATTAAAGCTTTTAGATGCTACTTGGTAGGTGCTACAGTAGTTTCTTATGTCCCAAGTGTTGCAATTAAAGACATATTGGTGAAACAAGAGGTCTCAGGAAGAAGGTGTAGATGGATCAACATGATCCAAGAGTTTAATGTTGATATCCATATTACAAAATTGGTAAGAGGATTAGGCCTTGCAAAGCTGATGGCCCAAATAAATTTAGCTATAAATCTGATAAATATACTGGAAGAGGAATAGAGGCCTTTTATTTGCAATATGGATTGTTGTGAGTGGTATAAAGACATTATTGGATACTTGCAAAAAATTATTTTACCTTTTGAGATGGATGACAATAGAAAAAGAACTATTAAGCTCCATTCCATGAGGTATGCGATTATAGGTGGTGATTTATGGTGGAGTAATGAAGGGGTATTACTTAGATGTGTAGATCAAGATAAATCCAAAATCCTACTGAATGAAATGCATAATGGTGTTTGTGGAGGACATTATATGGAAAAGAATACAACCCACAAGATTCTTAGGTCAAGATTTTGGTGGCCTACACTTTTTAAAGATACCCATCAGTTTGTAAAAAGGTGTGTGATTCTCGTCAAAGGTTTGCTGGAAAGTTGAAATTTAGTGGAAATCTACCTCTTAGACCTATTGCAGTCTAGGCCCCTTTCCAGAAGTGGGGTATGGATTTCATTGGAGAAATTCCTAATAAATCTAGTGGTGGACATTCTTATATCTTGGTAGCAACAAATTAGTTCACTCAGTGGGTTGAAGAAATCCCATCTAGAAAGGTAACCAGTAAAGTTGTGGTGAACTTTATGATGTAGAATATTCTTACTAGGTTTGGTTTCCCATAAACTGTGGTGGCTGATAATGCAATGTGCTTTAGATCAGAGGAGTTTTTTGAATTTTGTGAAGAAAATGGTATAAAGATCTCATACTAATCTCCTTATCATCCACAAGGCAATGGCCAAGTTGATTCCAGTAACAAAAACTTGATTAAAATACTGAAGAGGGTACTGGACAAGAATAAGAAAGCTTGGGACTCAAAGTTGTTGCAAGGCTTATGGGCCAACAGGGTAACTATGAAGAAAGCAATAGGATGTGCCCCATTTGACTTGGTATATGGAATCAATGCAAGATTACCCCAAAATAATTTTCTATAGATGTACCAACTCATCCAAACATATGATGATAATTTAGAGCATGAAATGAAAATGAGAATTAATGACTTGATCTAACTGAATTAAATAAGAAGTGATGCACATGAAAAAAATGAAAGGATTCAAGCCCAATGTAAAGTTTTGTATGATAAAAGGGCTACCCAGAGAAGTTTTGTGGATGGTGACCTTGTATTGATGTGGAATGCAAGGTTGGAGGATAAGGGGAGGCATAGAAAATTTGATCCCATTTGGTTGGGCCCTTACATTATTGAAGGAAATTGGGGAACAGATTCATATATTCTAAAAAAATTGACAGGAGACATCATGGAATTGCCAGTTCATGGGAAATTTTTAAAGCTTTATTTTTCCTAAGGTTTTCTTCTGTTCTCAAGAGGTTTTAGTTTAGGGTTTGTGTACAATCATTTATTTCTTAATCAAAGTTTTGAAGTGGTCTACTCCTCCAGGAGATTCTAGTTTTCTCATTGTATCTGCAGGAGATACACGTCCCCGAGTATGAGCCACTGTTAGCACTGTTAAATTTTTCACCCTCATCTTTCAAATGTTTGTCAAAACCTTCAATAATTTGACCTAGCAGAGAGAAAAATACTGAAAGCCCTAATTATCCTAGGCCTTGTTATGTTTGAATGTTACCTTTTTCATTCACTAAAAACACAAAAAATGCATGTGTTTAATTTAAACCCTTTTAAGTTGTCAACCCCATGTGTTTTGCGGTTAGGTTTCTAAGCGGGTCCCCTTTAATTAAATTTTCCTATCAAAACTATAGTCTTTTCCCTGTTATTTCTTCACCGTCAGATCCTCTTAATCTTGTGGTTGTCATTATCCCTTAAGCCCTCGGTTGTCAGAGTGTCTAACTTGTGGGGATGCGACTAAGAAACACCTGTTGTAGCGGGCCTAATTTCAAAAGGCTATGCCGTCACTAATGAGTGGCTACATCTATGGTTGTCACAATGCCTTAAAGCCAATTTTCCCACTTGTTAACCATTGTAGGAATTTGATAGGCATCCGATTAGATAAAGGACTAGCAACAATAAAGGTGGGTCCTTGGCCACCAGGTCATACTGAGATGCTCATTTTTCATTGGTCAAGCTGGAATATGAGGTCGAGCTAGAATATGATGTGGAAACTATCAGTAGGACTAGCATTTATTAAAAATTAGTAGGTCCACCTACCGGATATTATGATGTGGGCATTTCTGATTGGTTGAGCCAAATGGTGACTTAGCTTTTTCGCTGGTGGGTTTGAAGTTTTCAGGCACTTCCACCTGTTCACTTGTGAAGTGGGGTCACAAACTTTTGGAAGTGGTAAAGATCTATCAGATTTTGAAAGAATTGACAATAGTCATTATGCCTTGATTATAAGATGCTCAGTGTTTTAAGCTTGTGGGGTTGCAACATGTTGAAACATGTCCAGGTTGACTAAAGTTAAAATAAAGTATGGGGTTTTTTGTACATGGGTATAATGAAATGTTCTCATTGGTCGAGAACTAAGATTAAAGAATGCATTAAAGTTTGTTGCATGTATTTTTGTTAGTTTTTCAATGTGCCAGAAGAAATTTAGATCAATGGTGTATATTCAAATTTGATTTTTTGAGGCTATTTCATGTCATGTGAATGTTGAAGCTGCCAGTTTCAGTAATATGGTGAATTTTAACTGTAAGCATCAACTGTGAATTTTCTCAGGCATACGATATGCATTTTGAAGTTGAAGGTTCATAGAATCTTAAAAGAGAAAGTTTTAGTGATTGAGATATTGTCTGTTGTTGCTATCTTGTATTATCTGGGTGATTTTTTTATCTAGTATCTATACACTTTCTTAAAACCCTAGTTAAAAATGGCACCCAAGAGAGAGCTCTTAGGGAAAATAGAATATAAAGGTAGGGGGGTTTTTGAGGATTTACTTTAGTTACTCCCACACTTAGAGATCGGGACATCCAAAATTAAAGAATTAGTTCCCAAAAACCCTAGAGACTATGTTGATGATGGACTATTTGATAGGGGATTATGGATGAGAGATGCCAAGGTAGGGGACAAATACAATGGTCTAATTTTGTTTAAGGCCACACACTCTCAAAGAAATGCTTGTGCCCTCCTCAACAATATATGGTAGTTTGATGTAGGGAAACTCATTGTGCCTAGAGTTTTTATGGATGCTGATCTCCTTATATAGATAGCTAAAGGTTATGACCCTGTAACTAGATGTGTTAAGGACGTAAATGGAAGGGATTTGATAAGTATTATAGAGGATGAGATTAGACAGGTTTCTTCACTAAATGATCCTTCTATTGGATTTGAAAGGATTGATTTTGATGAGTTCACTAATATTTATTAGGTGTAGAGAGACTATTTGAAGTCTGGTCCTTTAAGACATTTCTTTGGCAAAATTGGTGTGATGTGTATGGTAAGTGCAAGCATACTTGAACCTTTCAAGTTAGATCTTTTCAGTTTAAGAGCACAATACATGTATAAGTCTTTGGCTTTGATTCTAGGACAAGATGATGCCACACACATGCCTATCCCATACATGTTTATAGTGGTGCAGACCCTACATCCCCACCTGGCATTAATCTTTGTTTTTTCCCCTTACCTTGCAGACCTAATCCATTAAGGATTAATGGGAATAAAGAAGATGAAAGTAGGTAGGCCTTTTGGATGGTATTCCATGTTGATGCATATGCTATTCCACAATAGTGTTGAATTCTTCAGCAAGACAATAGATATTGTAAGGGAGAAGAATGGAGAGGTGTTTCCAATCATGTTGTGGAATACATAATTGTCATGGGATAGGGCTGATGCTAGTTACATCATTTTTGATAGAAATTTTTCTTCAAGGCTCAAATCCTTGTTATTTTTTGAGAATCCAAGAATTCCCATGGTGTTGCTAAGGCTAATTAGGCCAAAAGAATATTGTAAAGACATCACCATAGTTCATAATTTTTATGATATAATCTTGGATCTAGTTTCCACAGTGTTCAAAGTATATGGTTACAAGAAGGCAACTTATGTACTACCTTACCAAGTCCCTTTGGAGATAGGGTATGCTAAGATTCTAAGATAGATTGGTGATTTGCAGGAAATAGCCCTGACCAACAAGGGAGGGGGAACCTTGTTCCCAAGCATTAAAATAGCCCACCAATACATTATTGTAAATAAGGGATGGGTGCACTTGAATCAGGTTTTGCAACCTTATAGAATGGCTATTACAGTGGTAAGGTTTGTAGACAATGAAGGATTTATATCTGGGATGTTTAGAGATGAAACAAGGTGTGTTGTTTTGGAACACCAATTCAATTTCCCTAAGGATATAGTTAGGAATGAGTTTGATCTTTAAACTTAAGAAATTAAGAAAGAAAAGTGGCTAATCTATAAAAAGATTATAGATTTTATCCAGATTTTTGACAAGGAATATGACCCATTAAAGGCTTTTCAGCCATGGGAAAGGAAAGTGGATGCCCTTATGGAGCATTTTGAGGGAATCATACAAGGATCAAATAAGAAGAAGGATATGATTATCAAATCTGATGCTGATAGGGCAAGAATAATTTTGAGTCAGCCACGATATACAAAGTTGACCTCTAGGGGGGAGTATACAGTTCAAGAGAGAAAGGGATACAATGTCCTCCTCCCAGCTCAACAAAAAGATAAAGCTCTTCCATCCACTTCCAAGGGAAAGAGACCCATGAGTGATCCAATAATAGATGATCCCTCTCCAAAGAGGCAAAGATAGGAGGAACCTTAGCTAGAATAGAGGATGTATTCCCCTTCTCAATCTCTATTACAATTAGATGAACATGGAGTTGCTCAGCAACTAGTGCAATTAAGAAATGAGGGAAATGTTTTTGTTTCAGGTGATGAGATACAAGAGGTGATACTAGAGGCAACCAAAGGAATAGAAATGGACCTTACAGTGGTAGATTTTGAAGGTAAGCAACTAGACCCAATTTGAAGCAGGCTAGTGATGCTTTCCTTTCAAATGATAATTTTGTTAAAACTAGGGCTTTTCTTCAATTTTTGTGGAGAATGAAAATTAATCAATAAAAAGAGATGTGTGAGAAAAAGAAAGAGGAGTTCCTTGATAGGGATATTATTGAGATTGAAAATGAGACAAAGGGGGAGATGATGAAGAATTTTGAGAAAATAACCCCAGAAGAAGGCAAAGAAATGGTTCATACTAGAGGAGTGTTGATTCTCCCTGAATGGGATATTGCTGATGCAATAGTTTTTGACACAATTAGGAAAAGTAAGATTATAGTCCATTCTATTGTAGAGAAAGCACAATAGGTTGCTAGAGGTGTGGCCTTTTCTAATAATCATGCAACCCTAGTTATGTGGTCCCTTAAGAGGGAAGGAAATAAAGATAAAAGGGAGGCATACTCTTTAGAGTATTCATGTAATTTTTTGATACACAAAGTGGGTGAGACTTCAAATGTTGAAGCTTCAAACATGATCTTGGAGATAGCCAAGTTTAATGTAAGGGTGGTAGAAAAAGATGACCAAGAGAAAGAAGAATTGAGGATTAAGTTTGAGACTATTCTCAAATCCTACAATGAGCTGAAGATGGAAATGATTGAGAAAGATAAATTGATAGCACAACTATCTGGACCACAAAACCACATAACACCTCAACTAATGATTTCTGATAGACTTGTAGTGGTTTCTTCTTCTAGTCCCATTATTGAGTTCCCACCATCTCCCTTATCAGAAGTGAACATAGATGCAAGAGTCAATTGGGAAAAGCAACAGTTGCTTGAAGAAAGGGATAAACTAAGAGAAAGTAGGGAAGAACTTGAAAAACAAAGGGATGAACATATGAAGGCTAAGATTCATGTGAATAAGGAATATGAAGATAAAGTCATAGAGGCAATGATATATTTTTCTCATGATTAGAATCCTACAATTTTGTTTGACCATGCTAGAAGATTGCAAATATTGCTCACATCTTTAGGTAATCACAAGGCTGAGTTAGGGCCAATTTTGGATAAATGGATAGGAAGGGTGTCAAACATGAAGCTTTTTGATATGCTTTCAAAAGACCAGTTGGATCTTGACCCTTTGATTAAATTGATGCATACTTTTGTAAAGGGTATGGTTGAATTTAGAATAATCCTGGATGACTTTGAGAGAAAATCCAATTTGTTAAAGAAAGAACTAACATTTTCAAGCTATGAGTTAATACTAGGGGTTTTCAAAGGAAATGGTGAGTTGAAGGAATTGTTCAAATGGAGAGAGGAGATGGATTAAGATTTTTTAGCAAAATTGACAAGTATTTTGACTTTGGGAAACACTCTTCCCTTCATCCACACCATCAAGGTACTAATGACTGCAAAATAAAAATTTGATTTTATCCAATAGGAAATCAGGAAGATGGAAAGAAAGTGGGAGAAAATATTTAGCAAAAGGGTTGAAATAATGAATTATGTGTTCCCAAGCGAGGAAGTGTTTAATGAATGGAGATATCAGTACATGCCCCATGTTGAAAAGCTAGATGCTCCATCTACTTCTTAAAGAGAACAAAGGTTGTGACTCATAGTCATGAAGTAGGTGAGATGTAAATAATATTTATTATAGGAATAGTCACATAGAAAAGGCAATCATATTGTTTGAAGGGATCGAGGGAAGAATTGAAGACTTTAAGATAGGAAGCTTGCCTACAAAATATCGGCCCAGGATCTGATTGAGTCATTTATTGTAAACCTAGAAGGTTTGCTGAATTTTTAGGGTAAAGTTTTGTAAACCCTAATATGATCAGAAGCTTGTTGCATTCCTTATCTATAAAAGGATTTTCCACGATCATGTTAGGCATTGCGAGTTTAGGTGTCTAGAAGATAAAATTTTGAAACCCTAGCCCTTAGTTGCAGAGAATTGTATGAACATATTAAAGTGAATCAGAATGTGCATAGTTACAGGGAGACTTATAATGATTTATTGGATCACCATCCATTATCATACATACTTATGAGTTAATCTGACAGAGTTATCACTGAATTACTGATGACTAGTTTTCAGGAGACAGTAAGTGTGTTTTCATAGAGTTGATTGCAGAACTTTATGGATAGAACTCATGGTTGTTTGAGTTATGATGTGAAAACATAGGTTCATGTTGGAAACTAGATTGAGAGCTTATTGAAATCATATGGCATCATGATCATGCAGGTAACGTCACCTATGGCGTGTGCATTGGCAAATACCTATATGAAGGCCTACTTGGAACATGCTTCAAGTAATATGATATGCCAGATTAATCAATGGATTTAAATGATTAATTGATGTAATTACTATATTGTAACATTGTAAGAGATGTCATGTGCATCTTCTCATGGGTCCATTTGTATTTTGTAAATAGGATTTATCCTATCAAGGCCGACTTAGATATAATTGTTGTAACTTGTATTTAAGGATTTTAATCCTTGGAAAATAAGTGTGGAACTGCATATGTGATATGTAGAGGTGAATGTGAGCTTGAGGCTGCATTGGATATTGTTTTAAGAATATTATTTGTGCACTTTGGCACAAGGTAGAGCTTTCTTGGTCACGATCAAAAGCTGGAAGCAGTTTCAAAACAAAATTATTTCAGATTTGTAGTTGGAAGGTTTGGAGAACCTGAGGGTGGCTTTAAATCTAAAATATCTTGACCAAGTTGATGTATTGTACACCCCTAATAGGGTTTCATTTCATTTAATAGGTCTAGAATCCTAATAGGGTCGATTCCTTAATTAGGATCACATTGTAAAAGAGCCCTAACAGGGTTTGTCCTTTAACCAAAACCTGTCTATTGTAATACTCAGCTCCTAATAGGGTCAGAACTCTTAACAGGGTTATTATACCTATAGTGAAAACATTTTTTGGTACCATCCCCATCGGGTTTTTTCCCTTAATAGGGTTTTCCTTGAGAACAAATATTGGTGTTCATGTGTATGTGTGTTATTGTTGCATTCACTTTTTCAGTTCATTTTTTTGTTTTGAGAAACAAGTTTAAAGTTAAAGATTATTGGTATCAACTGATTCACCCCCCCTCTTAGTTGATTGGGACACTTTTATTCTAACACTTTCAAGAATAAGGAGGTGAAAGATTATGTCAGAGATTTGGTATCAAATAATATTTCTCCTCCCCTATTACCTGCAAGAAAATTGTCAAGATAAGGTTATGAATAAAACCATCATTAAAATCCTTAAGAAGATAGTTAGTTAAGATCTTCATGACAGACACGTCCAATTGAGCTCTTCCCTATGGGCTTACTGCACTTCCATCCATACACCCACTGTAGCCACCCTATATTCCCTTGTCTATGGTACTAAATTCATCCTCGCTATTTAGATCAAGCTCCCTTCCCTCAAGGTATATCTAAAGGATCTTTTACTAGATGAATAATACGGGGTTGAATGCTTACAAGAGCTTCAATTACTTGATGAATGATGTCTGAATTCCTTGAAATATCTTTGTATTTACCAGAATCACCTACAATTGTAACATAATAAGAAGATCAAATCTCATGATTTCAAAGTAGGTCACCTTTTCCTTATGTAGAACTAGAAGAACATGCCACATCACACAAAGAAAGGAAAATTTTATCCTAATTGGTTAGGCCCATATGTCATCACAACTAAATTTGGGTTTGGGGAATATCATCTTGCAATACTAGAAGGAGATCCTCTACCCAAACTCATGAATGTCCTACATCTCAAGATATTTGATTCATAATAAATCAAGATTCCACAACCTATATGTGTTAGAAATAGGAAATACTGAGAGGGGGGGGTGAATTAGTATTTCACAAACTTTTACTTTTCCCCACTTATGGATATAACAGATTACTTTAATGCATACAAAGCATAAGAAACTAAATAGCATACACAACAGTAAATGTAAAGAACTCATAGCACATGATATGTTCTTGAGGGAACCCTGGCCAAGGGAAAAACCCAGTGGGGATGGTACCCACAAAGATCCATTAATCAAAAGATATCCGGTTAAGGATGTTGACCCTGTTAGGAGCTTGTTACAATCATATAGTGTATCAGTCCTGATTAAGGGACTATAGGCCTTGTTAGAAGCCTCAACCTTGTTAGGAGTTGTAGATACAAAACCTAATTACCAGATGATCTCACTACCCAAACAAGTAATACAAATGTTTACTGATTACAATATGGTACTGCTTACAACTTCGCATCAACAACTTTCACTGCTATCACAATTTACATATATTACATGTTACATTTCAAGTATGCTCAGTACATCTTTATTTATACAAGATACAAACATAATATCTTTCTCTTGTCAGCTTTCATATCTTTATCCAAGATTAAACATCTAGGATGTCATCTCTTTATAATATTAAGTCATTATTTTGACAAGCAAAATAATCCCTTAATTCATTTACTAGTTCTGTCTTCAAAATTGCACTATCGGTTGTACTCTGTCATCAGTAAAAAAGTCATAAATTTGTCTGTATTGTCCGTACTCTTTTGTGCACTGAGATGGGGTATCCTTAGACACCATGGAGTCTATGTTCAACTATGCAAACTCTGATCATGCTCCAGTGAACATCACCAAAATAAACTGTATCGGGAGCTCTGTCAAAATCACTGTTTCATACTTAGACAATTTTAGTCTGTGATCTTCCATACTTACTTTCTAGCTTATGCACTCTTCATAGGGAACATATGTTTCCATAATGACAACATCTATGTACATACCTTAGCCAAATTTCCAACAATCTCCCCCTTTGTCATTGGTGGCAACATATGAGAAAATTGGCTAAGTGTACAAGTCAAAATCTCAAAATTTGTATCAAAATTGTGGCCATAGTATAAAATAAGTATACCGTCCTTATATCTCCTTAAAATATATACAATAATCTATAAAAATTCATAATACTCCATAGAATTCCCCCTATGAGTATCGTTCCTTATCATATAGACAATTTTCTAAGTATCTCTCCCCCTTTGACGACAATGACAAAATAAAGGGTGGAAAGGGATATACAAATATTGTGTCAAAACTTTTACCTTACTGTCTTATTGCAAAGCTAGTAGGCTTGCAACACAATTTGAAAAATCTATCTTCCAAGTCTCAAAATCTTTCTCCCATGCCTTCTTTATTGATTCTACTACATTGAGTAAAGTACTCAATCCGTATGTTGCAATCTGACAAGCTTGGAGGGACTCAAAATTGAATTTCTAAAATGCTTTCTTAGTAGTAAGACATTCATCTAGCCACTCTTCTATTATGGTCAACTTGATTGAGACATGCTCTCTTAAGATGTTTATTCTGATAGATTTCTTATTCTTCTCATCATTTAAAGTCCTTATTTCATCACATAATTTTCTGATCTTATTCTCAACTATTGTGATCTTCATGTTTAGGCTGGCCAAAGAGTTTGTCTCTGCTGCAATCTCATCTTGCTTCTCTTTTATCTTCTTTTCTTCTTCAATTATAATATTTTTAGATTTTGTACACTGAATGTACAAACACTTTCCAGTCTCAAGATGTTTCCTTAAGTCCTTAATGTGTCTATCGAGGCTGTCAATGTAATTCTTGATATTCTGACTTATTTTCTGCAACATCTCAGCTTCATAAGCTGCTTGAGCCTTAACCTTAGCAATATCAGTTAAATTAGTGAATTCAACATCAAAAGATTTAATTACCATCTTTTCTCTTTTAAGTGGATCTGAATCAAAGACCTTTGTAGATATGACACTTTGTAGCTTCTCAGTCAAGTCTTTCAGACTACCTTCCAAATTCTTAACTTTCTTATTCTTTCCAATAATTTTGTTTAAAGAAGTGATCAACTCTATTTGATCATCGTCATCAACTTCCTTGCTCAAGTCTTCAATCAATGTTTCTATTCCTTTCTCCTTTCTAGTCTTAGGAGTAAGACTGATGTCTTCTTGTGTTTCAATAGGTGTATGGGCCTCTATTTCCATTTGCACTTCAATATGTGTAGTCTCTGTTTCAATAGTCTTTTCTTGCTCTCCCAAATCCAAATTGTCAACAATGTTATCCAAACTGTTGAGTACCACATCATCTGAATCTAAAGTAACTTTAGTTCCTTCAATGTCCATAGATTTTGTGCCAATGTTTATGGAAGAAGAGGGAATATCTTCAACTTCAACTACCTCTACTGTTACCTTTGCTTGTTCTGAACTCTATTTCTCTACTGGTTCTGCAACTACTTGATCTTTTCTATCTTTTCCTGCTACCAAGTTTGCTAGCACTTGCACAACTGCCTGTTCAGTTTTAGTCTTTACTTGCTCATACTGTCCTCCAATTATTTGTATAATTCTTCTTTTGGTTCTCAATAGGGTCTCAAGTGGCTTGAGGATCTATTTAAGATGGTCATCATCTCTTATCTCATAGAACTGTCTAATCACATTCTCTCTCATTTTAGTATCTTCTTCTTGTGCGCTCATCTTTCTTCTCACAAATCTATTGTACAAATCTTCTAGTATCTTTCCATGAATAGTATCAAATTTATTGTTTGACAAAATCATATGTGTAACCATTGCATTCTCAAGATTCAATCTATTAGAGGATCCATATAAATCATAGTATTTATTCATTTTGGTAAAGTCTCCATGCTGCATTATATCTTCATTAACTCTTTCTATCCTTGGTTTCCATGATTTCTTCTTTGTTGTCACTTCATCATCTTTTATTTTTGCAACTCTTCTAGGTACTGGTGGAACAATTGTTTTCTATCTTTTACCTGGTCCTGAAGCACTTGCTTTCATTCTTTTTCTCGGTGCTGAGGAAAAGTGTTTCTTTGTCTGACTGATTCCTTGTTCCTTCTCAGGTTCTTCAACCTTTACGTTTACTTGAATAGGTTCTGCACTTGATGCCAAAGGTGGGATTGATAATATCTCACTTTTCCTTATTGCTCCTGCAGTCTTCTTTGCAATATCAAATTCTTTCTCACTCATACCCGATTCTTTTAGAATTTTCTTTATTATAGACCCCACTCTCTTCTTTGATTGTTTCTCTTCCTTAAGTGACTTTGCTGAACCAAATTTTTCATCATATGTTCCAAATCTATTGCTATGAGCATCAACTTTACTTTTCAACAATCTACTAACATAACCTTCTGTTTCAACTTCAGAGATTTCATAGCCAAGAGGGTCTATGAATTCATATCTAGATTCTACTACCTCAATGTAAGTGAAATCAGTATCAACCATAAAACATATATCATCTTTGTATTTCTCAACTAGGGATGGAGGAATTCTTGATCTGTTTACCATAATGTTCTGAAAAGTTTTCAATACTAACTTTGCACTGTCATTAACCTTCTCAATAAGATGTTTCATATAGAATTTATTGATTCTTGCCATAGTATTCTCACCATCATTCCATTCAATGGTGTAAGGAAATCTTCTTAACAAGTGAAAGAACATGTAAGTAACCAATGAGGAAAATCTAAAGTGAGTGTATTTAGCTTTCTTTATCTTCTCCAAATTCTCAAACAACTGTATTCTCAAAATTTCACACATATCCACAGGCTTCTTCTTCACACACATCAGATAAGCAATTTGTACCATACCTACTAGCATACCATCTTCCCTAGAGCTTCCACAGAACTTTTTTGTCAAAATCTTACACAAGTATTTTACATCATCTTGCTTAATTTTACTAATGACTATACCTCTGCCATTGTATACTAAACCGATGTTTTCAATCACAATCTTTCTCATGTTTTTCTCATTCAATGGGATTGCACCAGCTTTTGATAATCCAGTCACATCATGAATTAGGTCTGCAGTTATGTCTATAACTCTGTCTTCTAACCAGAATTTTCCATTATGTATCCTACTCAAAATGATCTTAGTACACTCCTCATCATCAAACTCATATTTCATATAGTACTCAATGATTTCATTATTTTCTAGATGTTCATAACCTTGTTTCAATGACATGTCTGAGTTGTACAATTTCTTATATTCACCATTAAAATCATACTCCCTTAGGGTTTCATACTTGCATCCAAGATAACCTTTAACATTCTCTAAGTGAAGAATTTCATCTGGTACGACTGATAAGGCTAAACTAGCATCTCTTTCTGAGGGTTCAACTGGATCTTTCTTATTTCTAGGTTTGTTCTTATCCTTAATGTTGTGAATCAATGACACATCCATGATTATATCTAATTTCTTAAGTTGATTCAAGATCGTAGTCGGATAAATACCTTAAATTCACAAAATTAGGGCTTTCACTAGATCGGCACTTCAAACTTCTGCAAATCACTTCCAAACTTCTTTCTTCACTTCCAAATCTCTTCTAATCACTTGATAATCATAATAACTTTGATTTCAATCTTTTAACACTTAGCATTTACTCGATCTGACATCGTATTCAATAATTTTGCTGCCAAAATGCCAAAAAGCCGATTCTATAAACCTGCAACCATAAATCTTTTTGCGACCTCGCAAAACACAATATTTATTTTTGTGCACTTAACCATAGAATTAGTATAACATAAAAAACCTTCATCTAACTTTGCAAAACTTAACTCATTCAAAAACTAACTCTATACTAATTCTAAGTTCCTAGACTACATAAATTTACATAATTTAAGTGCTTAAAGAAGGGTTAGATAAAGACTCATCCTTACCTTTAGATACATTACCTTACTGATTAACTTCAATGCTAAATATACCTCCTTGATCTATGCCTTTAACAAATTTTACTTCATCTTCATTGCTACAGCAACCTTTCTCTTTGTTTCTTGCAATTTCATTCCTTCTTATATAGTTTCTAGGGTTAGGGTTATGTTGATAACCTCCATTGTTCATTCTGCAAAATCTTGCTGTGTCTCCAATCTTGTTACATATTTGAAAAGTGATTCCATTGGTTCCATATCTAGGTGTTTTCTGATTGATTTGTGTCCTGCAATTTCTAGCAATATGTCCAATTTTGTTGCATTTGAAACATACTATTCCATTTCCTCTTTTCATGTCTTCAGTTGATCTCTGATCTGCATTGTTAGTATTTCTAGGCATTCTTCTATTGTAATTATTCTCAATAAATTTAGATCTTCTACATTTAATAGCTCTATGTCCAAAACCATGACAATTATAACAATAACCATTTAGAGGTTTGAATTGTTTACCTGTACAATCTCTCTTCATATGACCAATAGTATTACATGTAAAACATCTACCTTTGAATTCTCTTTGCATACCTTTGGATGATTCTTCTTGCTTCGGTGGTTCTTCTTGCTTAGGTGGTTCTTCTTGCTTAGGAGCATCTTCTTGCTTTGGTGATTCTTCTTGCTTTGGTGCATCTTCTTGCTTCGGTGATTCTTTTGGTTTAGGTGATTCTTCTGATTTGTTCTCATCTAACTTCTTTTCTTCAATACTTTCACATTCATTTAGATCTGGTTTCTTGCTTTCACTAACTATCTTCAATATGTTAAATCCAAGACCAATTTTGTCATAGAATGGTTTTCCATAAGATACTTGCTTATCAATCTTTTCACTATTTGAAATAGTCTTTCAAGTTGTTGTTTAGATTGAGTCAATTCACCTTTCACAATTTTGTTGTATTTCTCAAGTTCATAATACTGCAGTTTGACTTTATCAAATTCATATGTTACCTTGCCAAGTTTAGATTTTAGATCTTCAATTTCATTCTTTAAACTTTCATTCTCAAATCTCAAATTGTCATTTCCATCTTTCAAGCTGAGCTTCAGATTTGATATCTTCAATTCATGTTTAAGGATCACATTTTCTTTTTCTAAGTCTTCACAATCTTCAACAAGAATTTCAGATTCTTTCTCAGATTTCAGATCTTCTATCTTACCTTTCAATTTGTCAATAAGATTCTTTGCATCATCATACTTCCTTTTCAAGGTGTTTCTTTCATTAGTAAGCATATCAATCTACTCAAGAGCTTCTTCCAGATTCTTCTGTAATTGATCCATATCCATAGAGATCTTACTCAAGCTGCTAGGCTTTCCTTGAATGTTTCTTCTCCAAGTAACTGTGCTCTGATACCAATTGTTAGAAATAGGAAATATTGAGAGGGGGGGTGAATCAATATTTCACAAACTTTTACTTTTGCCCACTTATGGATATAACAGATTACTTTAATGCATAAAAAGCATAAGAAAATAAATAGCATACACAATAGTAAATGTAAAGAACTAATAACACATGATATGTTCTTGAGGAAACCATAGCCAAGGGAAAACCCCAGTGGGGATGGTACCCACAAAGATCCATTAATCAAAAGATATCCGGTTAAGGATGTTGACCCTGTTAGGAGCCTGTTACAATCATATAGTGTATCAGTCCTAATTAAGGGACTATAGGCCTTGTTAGAAGCCTCAACCCTGTTAGGAGTTGTAGATACAAAACCTAATTACCAGATGAGCTCACTACCCAAACAAGTAATACAAATGTTTACTAATTACAATATGGTACTGCTTACAACTTTGCATCAACAACTTTCACTGCTATCACAATTAAAATATATTACATGTTACATTTCAAGTATGCTCGGTACATCTTTATTTATACAAGATACAAACATAATATCTTTCTCTTATTAGCTTGCATATCTTTATCCAAGAGAAAACGTCTAGGATGTCATCTCTTTATAATATTAAGTCATTATTTTGACAAGCAAAATAATCCCTTAATTCATTTACTAGTTCTGTCTTCAAAACTGCACTATCGGCTATACTCTATCATTGGTAAAATAGTCATAA
This sequence comes from Chamaecyparis obtusa, assembly GCA_027943335.1. Taxonomy (NCBI): domain Eukaryota; kingdom Viridiplantae; phylum Streptophyta; class Pinopsida; order Cupressales; family Cupressaceae; genus Chamaecyparis; species Chamaecyparis obtusa. The sequence continues at coordinate 1,537,044 of BSBK01001906.1, forward strand.
CTTTGTCTGTACTATCTGTACTCTTTTGCACACTGAGATGGGGTATCCTTAGACACCATAGAGTCTATGTTCAACTACACAAGCTCTGATCATGCTCCAATGAACGTTGCCAAAACAAACTGTATCAGGTGCTCTGTCAAAATCACTATTTCATACTTAGACAATTTTAGTCTACGATCTTCCATACTTACTTTCCAGCTTATGTGCTCTTCATAGGGAACATATGTTTCCATAATGACAACATCTATGTACATACCTCAGCCAAATTGCCAACAATATGTATATTAAAAATTCAAAAAAATCAAATATATTCATAAAGAAATACAATAATCTTTGTTAATGAAAACCACTTTGGTGGTGCTATGGATAAGTACCATGGTAAAAACCTTCCTCAAGTACTATGTGTAGATATAGAATCTATTATTTATATAGAAACATCTTTCCCTATCCATCTATTTTGGTGTGAAATATATGGATAGGGTTTAGAACAATGGGGGTTTGCACATAAAAGAGACCCTAAACCAATATTTAACACCTACATGAAACTCTAATGATAAGGAATATAAATCTAGAAATGTTTACAAAGAATAATGAAATCAGATAAAATGAAATACATACCTCATAACATAGCAGATCTGGGAATACCTATTTTCTGGTACCTGTATCATGTTTCTAGAAGATTTGCAATCAGATCTAGAACAAAAACCCATAAATCTTTTTCTTTTCTAAACCAGGTGGACCTTGACCCAAATATGGGGGTGCAATTATGTCCCTTTATGTCAACCTTTACCTCCACTACTCCGATGGAAATTCTATTTGCGGATCCTGAAAGTTTTCTGAAAAGGGTATCAAAATCTTCTTTGTAACTCCCAAAATAGTGACTGTAGATATCTGAAATGGTGTTTTGGGGTGGCTATATAGGGTTTTTCCTTAGTCAAACCCCCATTTTGGTGATTTCCACCTCCATGAATAGTCGGATGTAATAGATTATGTGTATGTGTTTCTTGTAGGAAGAGCTTTGAATGTGCAATGCCAAGATATAATCCTCTAGATTGAAACCCTGGTATGAATTGAAATGAGAGAGAAATGCATAGATTTGAATATGATAAAGAAAGCATAGCAAGTCCCCAAGGATAAAGTACTCCTACCAAACTCACAATCCATAGTTGCTACCCCATGATTGTATCTTTAGAATACTTGAATGTTGAAAATGGTAGATCAAGGAAGAAGGAATCTTTCTTTCTCCAAATGAATGTCCACAATAACTTGTCCACAAAATCTTGCTTGCATCAAGGAATCATCATATCTTGTTCTCCTATATTATCCTCTTGCAATCTTGCATCATCATCTCATTATTATGTCATCTCCTCATAACTTATTGAAATGAAGGTAAAAGAGAGTGCTTATATAGAGATTTCAAGGCAAGGTCCCTAAGGCAATGTAAGGGCCCCTAATTCAAATTTCACCTTGAATTATGGTCCAATCACAATAGCCAACTAAGGAGGAAATGTATTAAATGAATTTTGAATAAAACCCCTTCCGCATTCAGATCCAGAGGCCCATTTTTAATTTAGGGCCCTACTATAATCCAAATTTGAAAGTGGAAACCAGAACCTGACAAAGATCAAGGTTGACCTTGACCCTGAATTGAGGTTTTAGGCTAGTCAACTTAGAGTTTCAGTGAAGTTTCTAGGTCAGCCAGAGACTTAGAATGATGGGAAAACAAAATAGAATACTAGAAAAGGGCACAAAGGCCTAGAAGAAATGTGATGAAGGATAGGAGGACTAGTACATAGGTCCTACATATAAAATAGATCCACAAAGAAGGGAATCAAGGAGAATCCTCAAGATCCTAACCCTAATTTCACCTAGAAATGAAGAATCAAGTGCAGATGCATCCTAAATGTAAATCTATCATGAAAATACACTAAATAAGGGTGCTAAATCTACCAATATGGAAGTGATTCCATTTTAAGATGATATATTTAGCCCCTAATTTAGCTTAGATATGACACTATGTGAATATGCAAGCTAAAGTAAGAAAACATCATAATAAATAAAAAAGATATAACCAAGTCCTCAATGTAGAAATCCTACAAACAATTGTTAGTACCCACAACCTACAACACACAAGGTTAATGAAAATACATAAATCACCCAAGACTTACTAATTCAAGGAGTTAGGTATCTGAATCATGATTCCAATGCTGTAGACAACATAGAAAACAGAGCTACAGAACTCAAGTTATGATGAAAAGAGTGAATGACTATCTAAAAGCATATGAAGGGAAATTCAAATTTAACATAAATAAACCCTAACAAAAATCCCTAATAAAAAACCTAATTTTGATCTATAAATAAGGGAAGAGAGAACATACCTACTCATTCTTATCATTTGCATAGTTTAGGAGAGAAAGTAGGAAAGAGAAGATAGTATGCACCCAACTGATAGTATCGGTGTGGATGTGCATTTTGTTCATGCATCACCACTAAGATCACGATGACCTCCATGCACCCATATAGAGACACCATCTCTGAGACCTAGACATAGCATGTGTGGAGAGAGTAGTCACTTGATGGCCACACTATCCAGACCCTTCATTGATATTGAGGAGGGAGATCCAAGTATAAAATATGTATTTGATTTAAATATTTAACTTAATTTGTGAAGAAAAGGGACTAAAAGATAAATATATTTTAATTCTATAGCTAGTGTAGTAGAGTGGAGGATCTTTGTATTCGAGGTCTTGAAGGATACATTCTTATCCTACCGACTACCATCTAGTGAGCGAGAGTTCCCCATTGGTCACAAAGATCCCAACAGGCATTTTGATATCTTTGCTTGTGTCCAACGAGAGCTAAGGTTATGAAGAGAAAGAGAGGAGAGGTTGATGGATGACCTGTAGAGATCATAGGAGCATGTATATGAGCTTATCATATCGAGGATCCACTCATAGACTACCGTATAGAGACCTTCATCTTCTCATCATATATCTGAGAGATCTGGGAGCCATCAACCACCAGAGCATAGGGATAGAGAGAGTGATAGATAGGGAATTGTGCCACATATGTATCAAACTCAAAAGAATTTATAAATGAAAAAATCTCTTTACTAGTTAGTTTTGCGATTGATTACTATATTTTCACTGATAACATAAAACTTAATAGAAAGAAAGAACATGTATAAATGTATTCAAATATAATTTTCTAAAATCATATAACCTATAAAAAAAACATAGCTATTTTATAAGGTTCATACATAAATACATAAGGAAAGAAAGATGTACTAGGGATAATAATGTTTGAGATGCATAATATTGATAGGTTCCTTAAAAGGCACACCATCCATATCAACAATTTTGTAAGCACCTAAACCAAAATCCTTAATTACAACAAAAGGTCCAAGACAATTAGGGCTAAAATTTCCTTTTTCACTAGGTAAAGCATTCACATTTCTTTGATTCTCATATAATACTAAATCACCCACTGAAAATGATCATTCAATTACCTTATGATTATACTACTTCTGAAGTGATTTATGATAAGCCTTTATATGTTCCAAAGTGTTTATTCGTTGTTCATCCAATATTTCTAATTCTTGTAATCATTTTTCTTGAAATGTATCTTTGTCAATTATCCCATGACATGAAACACGTAAAGAAGGTATTTCCAATTCCAAAGGAATAATAGCATCAATACCATAGACAAGATTATAAGGAGAAGTACTCGTGGTAGTACAAACACTAGTCCTATATGCCCATAAAGCATAGGTAAGTTGGGTATGCCAATCATTTGCATGCTTATTAACTATTTTCCTCAGAATTTGTTCAATGAATTTATTTGATGTTTCAACTTGACCATTAGATTGAGGGTAATAAGGAGTTGAAAATTGATGTTGAATTTGATATTTCTCCAAGAATTATGTGAATTATTTATTCTTAAAATAGGTACCATTATCTGAAACTATCGTCGAAGGAATACCAAATCATGTTATAATATTGTTAAGAATGAAGTCACAAATAAAATTCATAGTAGTTGAATAGAGAGGGAAAACTTCCACCCACTTCATAAAGTAATATGTAGCTGTTAGGATGTACGTATGTCATTGAGAAGAAGTTGGCGAGATTTTTCCAATAAGATCAAAACCCCAAATACTAAAAGGCAATGGAGCAACTTGATTACAAATCTCATGAGAAGGAGCATGAATCAAATTACTATACTGATGACATTGAGGACATTTCTTAACAAACATGAAAGAATCTTGTTTCATTTTTTGCCAATAATATCCTATTCTAAGAAGTTTATTGACTAAAGATTTTCCACCAAAATGTCTCCCACAAGAACCAGAATGAGATTCTACCAAAGCTACTAGAATTTTGGTTCTACCAAGACATCTTAATAGAAAACCATCATAAGAGAGTTTGTAAAATATATCTCCTAAAATGATATAACATGATGCAAGATTCCTAATATGATTACACATGTCTCTTGTTGCTGATTCAGGAAAAGTACCATCTTTCAAAAAAAGAGAGATATGAGAATACCATTCATCCAAATGCAATTTGAAACAATTAGAGGTAACCTTATTCTAAATTACAAGGTTTTGAAGAGTATGTATAGTAAATTAAACTTTTTTGGTGTTATTCTTAAGATAAACCAAAGAAGCTGTTCTTGCCATGGTGTTCACATGTAGATTATCTTTCCTAGTTAAAGTTTGAATTGTATAAGAAGAGAATTGTGAAAGAAAATCAAGAGACAAATCTCTATATTGTATCATTTTATCATTCTTAGTCTGATAACCTCCTTTAATTTGTTCCATAATCAATTGCAAATCTCCACAAATTTCCAAGTTTTTAATGTTAAGGGATGAAGCTACTCGTAAGCCAACTATAAGAGCTTCATACTCCATAGTATTGTTAATACAAGGAAAATTAAATTTATATGATAGAGGGATCAACTTTTTTGTAGGAGAGATCAAGATAATGCCAACACTAGAACCAGTCTTATATCTAGATCCATCAAAATATAACTCCCAAACATCATTCTATTTAATAGCTAGAATGTTTTCATCAAGGAATTCTATTAAAGTAAAGCATGTATCAGAATGAGGACAAGGAGCTTCAGCCAAATAATCTATTAAATCTTTTCCTTTAATTGACTTTTGAGAAATGAAACGAAGATCAAATTTTGTAAATAACATCACCCACTTTGAAAGGTGGCTAGAGAGATCATTTTTTGAGAAAAAGATGCTTCAAAGGATCAAATTTAACAATCACACCGACTTCAACATTTAATAGATAATGCTTGAGTTTAAGACAAGCATAAAATAAAGCTAAGCATTATCTTTCCAAATTTGTATATCTTGTTTCGTAATCAAGTAAATTCTAACTAATGTAGTACATAGGTCTTTCCTTACCTTTACAATCATGTTGATCCAACAACACACTCACTGCATTCAGAGTGGCTAAAGTATAAAGATAAAAGGGTTTATGAAATTGAGCAGGTTGCAAAATAGGAGGATTGGCGAGATAATCCTTAAATTCCTCAAAGGATTGTTTACATTATTCATTCCAAGAGAAAGTGGTATCCTTTCTAAGAAAGGAAGTAAAAGGAATAGTTCTATCAACTAAGTTGGAAACAAAGTGACGAATAGATTGAATTTTTCCTTGTATACTTCATAACTAAGAAATGTTCTTAGGAGGAGGCATATTAACAATAGCTTCAATCTTTTCAGTAGCTACCTCTATGACTCGCTTAGAGATTATAAACCCCAATAATTTACTGGAATCAACTCCAAAGGCACATTTTTGAGGATTCAATCTCAAATTGTAACTTATAATCCTTTCAAATATTTGTCATAAAATACTAACATGATTTCCTCTTTGTATATATTTTTCCAAGATATCATCCACATAATCCTCAAGAATCTTATGAATGTAATCATGAAAAATCAAAGTCATGGCTCGCTGATAAGTTGCTCCCGCATTTTTCAATCCAAAAGACATCATGACCCAACACAATTTTCCCAAAGGTGTTATAAATGTAGTCTTAAATTGATCTTTAGGAGGAATACAAATTTGATTATAACCCGAAAAGCCATCCATAAAAGATATTAAAGCATGACCCGTTGTTGAATCCATAATCATATCAATATTAGGTAACAAGAAATCATCTTTTAAGGACGCTTTATTTAAATCTCTAAAGTCAGTACACATTCTTATCTTATTTTCTCCTTTTGAAATAGACACAATGTTTGAAATCCAATCTGAGTAATCAATAGAGAAGATGAATCCAACATCCAATAATCTTTCAATTTTAGCCTTAACTAATAAGGCAATTCTTGGATTCATCTTTCGGATTTTCTACTTCATGGGTTTAACATTTGGTTTGAGAACAATATTGTGAGTAAAAATATTAGATTATATACTCAACATATACAAATATGTACAAGAAAAAATATCCTTAAATTCAAGTAAAAGGGAAACCAATTGATCGCGTTCATCTTGATTCAAGCATTTCCCAATTTTTATCATCTTCTCAGAGTCATTTTCATCCATTTGAACCTCAACAGTCTCAATTATTAGAAAATTTCTTTGTATTGGAGAATCCATTGGTAAAGGAGAAATATTATGTTCATCATGTTCTCCAAAATAAGCTTTTGTATTTAAACAATAGGGCTTCCATCTTTTAAGATGAAACATAGGTAGATCCTCGTAAGCTCCTAAAAAATCCGCCAAGGCTTCATCTTCAGGAAAAACATCCAAGATAGGTTTTTGATCCATTTCAAGGAGGAGAGGATTAACCAACTTAAAATGTCCACCACATAAATGATTAAAATTGAGAGGAAAATATGATGGTTGTTTGTGAGAATTGAACCCCAATCCATTTGTATAATCATAAATTTCATTATCCAAAGGTACTTGTATACCTTGTTCACATTTACCACATCCTTTCCCATTAAATCCTAATTTCTTGAGCAGATGATAACTGAAACCATATCTATCGGCCATATCATATTTAGTCCAAGGAGATGCATATGTCACAATGTCATAGCAATCAAGTTTTATTGTTTTAATTGTTTCTTCAATCGAGGCAGCAACAAAGTTACTTTTTAATTCTTGAAAAAGAAGGGAAGGTGTAAAAACTTGTTTTTTAAACCCACTTTGTTGTTTCATGAATTCCAAATCAGAAACTTTATATTCTCCAAAAAAATAAGGATTAAATTCCAATGTTCCCCAATCATCCCCAGTCAAAGAAGAAGATGGAGCTATAGTTTGTTTAATCTTAGGTGGCCTTTCAGGCTCTTTACTTGGTTGGAGAGGTTCATAAAATTTAGCATATTCCACATTTAAGCAAGGATTCGGTGCATCATCTGCATGTAGCGTATCCATCAAATTGTTATAAATGAACCTAACCTTGTGATGAAGAGTAGAAGAAATTGCACACATAGTATGTAACCAAGGTCTACCTAAAACAAGATTATAATTGAGAGGTTGAGGCATAACATGAATAGGTGTATTGAGAATAACCAGATCAACTTTAATAGGTAACGTAATAATGCGCAAAGTTCTCTTTGCAATATTTTCAAATCAATGAATAGGGAAATTATCAGGTTGAATAGTTGTAAGATCAGCCTTAATTTCATTAACAATATCCATGCTACAAACATTAAGCCCATATCCATTGTTAATTAATGTTCTATGAATGATACTCTGATTAATAGAAACAACAACCATAACAACATCATATTGATTTTGAACCTCAACAGAAGGTAAATCATCATTGCTAAACACAATATGAGGTACAAAAGGCATAGTATGCATGCACTCCAAAAAGAAAATAATGTTCTCTTGGTTAGGAGGAGAAGCAGGAAGGGTAGATAAAGCCTTTTGCAATGCCTCATAATATGTTGAAGAAGTTTGAAGCAATTCCCATAAAGATATCTTAGTAGGAGTAGCACGTAATTTTTCTACTAAGTCATACTCCTTAAAGGAAGATGGAAACCTAGGGACTTGAGGAAGAATAGGTTGGGTAGGAGGTAAAGAAACTGAAACAGTAGGCTAAGAGTTATTCTGTGTGCGATAAGCATGTGAAACAAAATCTGTGTTATCAAAGAAATCCAAAGGATCTCTAGGTTTACCCTTAATTTTTATTCGAGAAAATATTTTTACCATAAAAAAATGTTTAGGATATAACATTCTAGGTGCATCAATTTTGCAAATAGTCGAACATGAAGGTAACCATGCACATACCCTATGGTAAAGGTCAGTTGAAGAGGTTGTAGAGCAGGATGAAATAGGAATAGGATCAATGGAGATCTTAATCGAACAATTTTCATCCTCACTTCCATGTACCTCATTAGGGAATCTATCCTCTTTTGCAATAAAAGCCTCATCAAAGTATTCAAAGAAAAAATCATACATGTTGAACACAAAGTAGCACTACAAGCATGAAAAATGTAAATGTTTTTTTATTTTTAAAGAAATTTTGAGATTTTTTTAAATTTAATTTTTAAAATATAAATGCAAGATCATAAAAGAAATATACTTTTATATGCATGTAAGATCTAACATAAAAATAAAATCTAACACCAAAAAGAAAGAGTTGTTCACGTTGGGCTCACCAAAAAGTTTTGGTGTGAAATAGATGGATAGGGTTTAGAACAATGGGGGTTTGCACATAAAAGAGACCCTAAACCAATATTTAACACATCCATGAAATTATAATGACAAGGAATATAAATCTAGAAATGCTTGCAAAGAATAATAAAATCAGATAAAATGAAATACATACCTCATAACATAGCAAATTTGGAAATACCTATTTTTTGGTGCCTATATCGTGTTTCTGGAAATTCTGCAATTGAATTTGGAACAGAAACATAGAGATGGAGAAAACCCATAAATATTTTTCTTTTCTGAACCAAGTTGACCTTGACCCAAGTACGGGGGTGCAATTGTGCCCCTTTATGTTGACCTTGACCTACACTACTCTAACGAAAATTCTGTTCATGGACCCTAAAAGTTTACCAAAAAGGGTATCCAAATCTACATTGCAGCTGCTGAAACAATGATTGTTGATATCTGAAAATGGTGTTTTGGGGTGGCTATATAGGGTTTTTCCTTATTCAAACCCCCGTTTTGGTGATTTTGACCTCCACGAATAGTCAAATGTAATAGAATATGTGTGTGTGTGTGTGTTTCTCATAGGAAGAGCTTTGAATGTGCAATGCCAAGATCTAATCCTCTAGATTGACACCCTAGCATGAATTGAAATGAGAGAGCAATGCATATATTTGAATATGATAAATAAATCATACCAAGCCCCCAAGGATAAAGTACTCCTACCAAACTCACAATCCATAGTTGCTACCCCATGATTGTATCTTTAGAATGCTTGAATGTTGAAAATGGTAGATCAAGGAAGAAGGAATCTTTCTTGATCCAAATGAATTTCCACAATAACTTTTCCACAAAATGCTTACTTGCATCAAGGCATCATCATATCTTATTCTCCTATATCATCCTCTTGCAATCTTGCATCATTATCTCATCATTATGTCATCTCCTCATAACTTATCGAAATGAAGGAAAACGAGAGTTCTTATATAGATATTTCAAGGAAAGGTTCCTAGGGAAATGTAAGGGCCCCTAATTCAAATTTCACCTCAAATTATGGTCCTATAATAATAGCCAACTAAGGAGGAAATGTATTAAATGAATTTTGAATAAAAACCCTTCTGCATTCAGATCCAAAGGCCCATTTTTAATTTAGGGCCCTACTATGATCCAAATTTGAAAGTGGGAACCAAAACCTATCAAAGGTCAAGGTCAACCTTGACCCTGACCTGAGGTTTCAAGCCAGTCAACTTAGAGTTTCAGTGAAGTTTCTAGGTCAGCCAGAGACTTAGAATGATGGGAAAATAGAACCGAATGTTGGAAAAGGGCACAGAGACCTAGAAGAAATGTGATGAATACTTGGAGGACTAGTACATAGGTCCTATGTAGAAAATAGAGCCACGAAGAAGGAAATCAAGGAGAATCCTTAGGATCCTAACCCTAATTTCACCTAAAAATGAAGAATCAAGTGCAGATGCATCCTAAATGCAAATCTATCATGAAAATGCACTAAATGAGGGTGCTAAACCTACCAAGATGGAAGTGCTTCCATTTTAAGATGATACACCATCCTATCCTAGTTTTGTACCTTTTGTAGTGCCTCCCTCATTTGCCTCCTTGCATGAACATACTAATGGTGTGGTTTCAAACTTCACAATCGTTGAATGTGATCATGTTGGTCCCATGTGAGGGTGAACCACAAGGAGGATCTGATTTTTTAGCATATTTTCAATGTCTTACATTAGCTTGAGATGGTTGGTGTGTCTTGGATTGTATTCCTATGACCCTTATAGATAGGGATGAGTCGATCCTGAGAATGCAGTGATTATTTCCACATTATGTTTTATGATGACATTGTGAGATGCACCTAGTTCAACTTTGTCTTATATTAATCAGGAAGTTATCATTGGGGGTCGTGACGGGTGTATTAGGAGACCCTACCCCAATCCTATCATTGTATTTATTTTTTTCTACATTATAGACTCTTTAATTAGAAAAGCTATGTTGATGCATTATGGATTTATATTCTAATGGATAGAGGGTTGACCTCTGATTCATGATGTACTCTTTTCATGTTGCGTATGTACTCATGTCAATAATTATAAGATGCTCTATGTTTGAAATAAGATTAATTGAACTCAACTGATCTTTATGATAGTACAATTGAGTGCATGTTTTTTGGAAATTGAATTAGAACAAGGTAATTTAAATAATAAAAAAATGAAATATATATTCTCATGTAGTTAAGATTGTTTTTTGGGTGTATGTAATTTCTAGAAGTAATGCAGTAGGAAAGATGTGTTGAGTCAAGAATTGAGTTGGTAGAATGTATCCTTTATGAATATTGAAATGTTACTATTTGGATATGCATTCTTATGTAAAAGACCATTTGAAGTTATTTTATGTTGAGACATGTATTAATAGAAAAGTGAGTATTACATCATGATGTTGAGTAGGAGATTTTTCTTAGTATGCTTTGATGTTATAGTAATGCAAAGAAAAGCAAATCGGTTGAAATGTTACTTGTAAATGATTTAGGACATATTCTATGATTTGACTTTTAGGTCTTGATGTTATGGTATTTGATGAATTATTTAATTTTGAACATTATGCCTTAATATCATGTTTATGCAAGAAAAGTTCATGTGAGATGATCAAGGTTAGGAAGTTAGGTTAATTGATATATTTATGTGTTCTGAATTAACTTGTTTTGGAAATTGAGTAATATATTATTGAGATTATGTCAATTTCTTGTGAAATAGTGTGGATGCAGTTCGATTATATGATGTGTTTGAGCATAATTAATTATGGTGCATTTTATATGAATATGACATTTGATCTTTCATGAGCTATTGATATTTTGTCAGTGTGTAGGAAATGATTGATCAAGGGTGCTCCCCTTAATACCACAAACACATAACAGAAACAAAGAAATAACAACAATATGCAAGAAAAGAAAATTGGCTTCTTATTATCTCCACAAATGTGGAATTACAAACTTTTAGAATTACAATATGCAAAGCCACATGGGCATTCCCTTACAATATTTTGTAGGACAAAGCCTTGAGTCAATACCCAGATCTACTACCTAGAACTATCCTGAATTGCCTAAGACAACACTATAGCCTTCCTTATATAGGCAATTTTCCACTGCCTGGGAAGGTTCCAAAATTTTTTAGCCAACAAGGCTGACCAAACTTAGAATTGTTTTATTTTTCATTTTATTACATCAAAGTCAGCTCAAAATAAATTTTGAAACCCAAACATAAATTTTGAAGGAAAATCATTTTCTGCCATTTCAGGTGACCCAACTTTCGGAGACCATAAGTCATCACCCATTGACCTAATTGACTATTATAACCCCATTTTGGAAAGGGCACAAGGAGCTCTACAACACCTAAATCAAGAAAGCTTCATTCAGCTGAAAATTTGACCTCATCTGGGGCCTCTAAAGACTTCAAAATTGAGTTCAAAGTTTCTATACCCTATTTCCAAAACCGAAAAGTTTCAATATCTTCAAAACCAGACTTGATCTAGCAATGAAACTTTACAGGCAGGCTGATATGACTAAGATGAACCTCCAATTGTGAAATTAAAATATTTTGAGATCGTATGACCAACTTACTAAAAATAGAAAGTTTCCATAAATAGTAGCTCTACACAAGATAACCCTTATTGAAAAGAAACCAGAAATATTTTTGGGTGATGCAAGATTGCTCTTACACCCAGGATGCTCCTGCATCAGACACCCAGGGTAATTTGAGAAGTGACCCTGTCATGAATCAGGTGTGAAGAGGGAAACCAAGATGGTTAACCTCCTGCTTTGTCAGTCATGATGAATCTTCAACAGGTCATCCTTTCCACTTGACTAGATATTCTTCATATGTCCTATTCCTTGTGCTTCTGCCAACATGACTATCTAGTATATCCTCAATCTCCTTAGTATCTAAACTAGTTGCTAGAATACTCCACTATGTTGCTCTGATCTCATCTTCAACACCTCCTTCATGATACTCTGTCAAATCTGAAATGTTAAACACTGGTGAAATATTTAGCTCGGTAGGCAATTCTACCTCATATGCATTTCCTGAATCATGCTTCTTTAGTATCTTACATGGCCCAAACTTCTTCATTTTCAACTTGTTGTATGTACCAACTGGAAATCACTCCTTTCGCAAATGAACCATGACTTCATCTCCAACCTAAAATTCCTTATGCCTCCTTTTCTCATCTGTCTTAGCCTTATACTATGCAATCATCTTGGTAATGTGCTTCCTCACCTCCTCATGGATGTTCTTCAAATGTTCTGCAAAATCCTCAGCTTCAACACTACTTATTTCTCCTTTATCTATCTTCCTCAACTCAGATACATTTCTAGGACTACTTCCATATACAATCTGGAATGGTGATTTACTAGTGCTCCTGTTGAGAGAATTATTATATACAAATTCCGCCTGTGGTAAAATCAAATCCCATCCTGTTGGCTTATCTCCAACCAAACATCTCAGCAAATTCCCCAAACTCCTATTCACCACCTCTGTCTATCCATTAGTCTGTGGATGATGTGATGAACTAAACTTCAAATCTATCTTCAACTTCTTCCACAATGTACACTAAAAATATCCAACAAACTTAGTGTCTCGATCTGAAACTATGGTCTTTGGCAAACCATGTAGTCTCACTACTTCTCTGAAAAACAATTCTACTACATGAACAACATCATTAGTCTTCTTATAGGGAATAAAATGTGTCATCTTTGAAAATCTGTCAACCACCAAAAAAATTGAATCATGTCCCCACTAAGTCCTTGGTAAACCAAGAAAAAAGTCCATACTGATATCCTCCCAAGGCTTCTCTGGTATAGGTAATGGCTGATACAACCCTATATTCTGCTTCACTCCTTTCGCCATCTGACATACTCTACAACTCTATACAAACTTCTTCACATCTTGCTGCAACTGCAGCCAATAATAATTCTCACCAACCAAAGCAAGGGTTTTATCATGACCAAAATGTCCAGTGAATCCTCCGCTATGCTTTTCTTTGATGAGATTCTCCCTCATAGAACTTCATGGAATGCACAATTGACTCCCCCTGAATAGCATCTCATCCTGAATGATAAAATCCAACCACTTCATTCTGTCTAGATTAATAGGTTCTTTACAAGCTTTCCAAACTTCACCAAAATTAGGATCCTCTGGAGACAATTTCTTGAGTTCCTTGAACCTAACCACCTCAATCTGCATCTCTGTTAGCAATAGTTACTTTCTTCTAAGTGCATCTACAACCCTATTAGACTTTCCACTTCTGTGTTTCAAAACAAATGTATAACTCTACAAAAACTCAACCCATTTCAAATGCCTCTGATTCAACTTTCCTTGACTATTCAAATATTGCAAAGCTTGATGATTAGTCTACAAAAAAAACTCCTTAGGAAGTAGATAGTGTCTCCACTTCTTCAATGCTTGAACTATAGAATAAAATTTATGATCATAAACAGAATATTTTCTCTTGGCATCATTCAACTTCTCACTGAAATAAGCAATAGGTTTACCTTCTTAGCTCATAACAACTCCTATTGCAGTACCACTAGCATCATAGTCTACTTGAAACACCTTATTAAAATTTGGAAGTGCTAAAATAGGCTATTCTATAACTTTCTGTTTCAACAATTTAAAACTCTTATCTACCCCATTAGTCCACTTGAACTCTTTTCTATCCCCTCTCATTGTTTCAGTCAAGGGTCCACAAATACTGCTAAATTTTTTGATAAATTTTCTGTAAAAGCTAGCCAAACCATGAAAATATCTTACCTTAGTAGCACTCCTTGGAGTAGGCCATTCAAAGATAGCTTGTACTTTCTTTGGATCCATTTTTAGATCTTCTGCTGAAACTACAAATCCCAAATACACTAATTTCTTCTTCACAAAACTGCACTTCTTCAAATTAATCAACAATTTCTCATCTCTCATCTTCTCAAACACCATATGAATATGCATCATATGTTCCTCCAATGTCTTTCTAAAGATCAAAATATCATCTAGGTAAACAATGACAAACTTACCTATAAATTCTTTCAAAACCTCATTCATGAGCCACATGAAAGTGCTCGGTGCATTGGTTAACCCAAAAGGCATGACTAACCACTCATATAGTCCTTCTTTTATCTTGAAGGAAGTCTTCCATTCATCTCCTTCTCTGATCCAAATCTGGTGATATCCACTCTTCAGATCTATCTTTGAGAAATACACAGCCCCACTCAAACAGTCCATAATATCATCCATTCATGGCAATAGAAATCGGTACTTGATTGTGATCTTGTTTATTGCTCTAGAATCTATACACATCCTCCATTCTCCATTCTTCTTTGGTGCTAATACCGCTAATACAACATAGGGACTTAGACTCTCTCGAATCAACCCCTTCTGCAATAACTCATGTACTTGTCTATTCAACTCTTCACTTTTTGCTGGTGTCATTCTGTGTGCTGCCTTGTTTGGCAAACTGGCTCCTGGAATCAAATCCATCTAATGACTGATCTTCCTTACCGGTGGTAATCCATTAGGTACATTATCAGATACAATATCTTGAAACTCATTCAACAAATTTTCAACCTCTACAGGTACATCCTCCATTTCCTCTTTACCAACTTTTGGAATTAAAGAAAAACACACATGCTCATGCATTATACCATCTAGAAATTTTCTTCTATCAACAAAAGTTATTCTTGCATTACCACATACCTTTTCTTTGGTCTCCTTCAATGGCTTTAGCTTATGTCGCACTCCATCCTTTGTTAGGGAATAGGTATTCGCATGACCATCGTGTACAACACATATATCAAACTGCCACGGCCTACCCAACAACATGTGAGATGCATCCATAGGTATGATATCACATACTACCTCATCACAGTACCCACCAATCTTGAACTTTACTAGCCACTGTTCACTGACCATGACCTTATGGTCATCCTACACACAGGCAATCCGATATGGATGTGGGTGTTTCTGCCTCTTGAGCTTCAACTTTGTCACCATCTCTTCTGACACCAAATTTTTAGTGCTTCCACTATCAATAATCACATCACAACATTTACCCTCACACTTGCATCTAGTGAGAAATAGGCTCCTCCTTTGTTCAGATTCATTCTCACCACTTAGCAGGACTCTTTTGTTAATCAACATTTCTCCTCTTTCAACATCTTCAGAATTTGAGGATCTGGCATCTTCATCTACATGTGCCACTCTAGTCTAGCCTTCATTCCTCCTATCCATCTTTCCTTGGCATTGAGGACATTCAAATGTCCTGTGACCTTCTTCTCCACAATGAAAACATGTTCCATGAAAACCTCCTCTTCCTGAACCTTGTCCTCTTCCTCTTCCTCTCTGATCTCTATTATTTTGATCTTGGAAATGGTTGGAGTTGTTTCCTCTCTAATTTTGACTGCTACTGGCTTCATCCTTCTTTTTCAGATCTTCATTTTAGCCTCCATATGACCATCCACTAGATCATCCACCACAACCTCTTCCATTTTGTCTAATGTCGAGCTTTGTGTTCATCTTTTCCTCTACTTTTAGGGCAAACTGGTATGCCTCTTCAATACTGTTCATTCAAACTAGATTTAGCTCCTCCTAAATGCTTGGCCTCAACCCATTAAGGTAATGGGAAACTTTCTCCTTATTAGCTTCTACATGGCCTGTTCTAATGAGGACTCGATAGAACTCCTCTGTATACTCCTGAATAGATCATCCCGCTTGCTTCAAACTTTGCATTTTCTTCAGTAGGTCAAGCTCATAATCAACAGGGATGAACTGTCACTTCAATTTATCCACCATCTGATCGCATCTTATGATTTTATCTTTCCCTCTTCTATTTCACTCCAATTGAATCTCTTGCCACTAGATCTTCGCATGACCTTTCAGTCTGGCCTTCACGAATTTGACCCTATCAGGATCCTCAATATCTTCATACTCAAAATATTATTCACATTCATTGATCCAGTCAATCAACTCCTTTGGGTTAAGATTTCTTGAAAATGCAGGAACCTCAATCTTAGGTCTTTTTTCAATCTTGGAAATGGCCCGAAAAAGTCTTTCTTCCTCCTGGTTTACAACTTCGACTTCTCCTTCTTGATCTTCTTCTTCAGCTTCATTCTTGCTTTCATCTCTGACATTAATATTCATTCCTCTGTGAATCTCTTCTTGCAATGCTTGCACTTGTCTCTGGAGCGCTCTAACCTCAAGTGTTAAAACACTAGCTCTTCTGCCACATTCTTTTTGTGGAGGCATTTTCACAATGTGTGCTGAAACCCTAGCCACGGTCCTAATGCAAACTGCCTCACAGTCGGTGATCTATTTACACATAAACCCTAACCCACGGTCCTGGTGCAAACTGCCTCACAATCAACGATCTGTTTACACACTCAAGAACTCCTGCTCTGATACCACTTGATGAAGGGTGCTCCCCTTAATACCACAAACACATAACAGAAATAGAGAAATAACAACAATATGCAAGAACAAAAAATTGGCTTCTTATTATCTCCACAAATGTGGAATTACAAACTTTCAGAATTACAATATGCAAAGCCACATGGGCATTCCCTTACAATATTCTGTAGGACAAAGCCTCGAATCAATACCTAGATCTACTACCCAGAACTATCCCAAACTACCTAAGACAACACTACAACCTTCCTTATATAGGCAATTTTCCACCGCTTGGGAAGGTTCTTCTAGAATTTTTTAGCCAACAAGGCCGAACAAACTTAGAATTATTTTATTTTTCATTTTATTACATCAAAGTCGGCTCAAAATAACTTTTGAAACCCAAACAAAAATTTTGAAGGAAAATCATTTTTCGTCATTTCAGGTGACCCAACTTCCGGAGACCATAAGTCATCATTGGTTGACCCTATTGACTATTATAACCACATTTCGAAAAGGGCACGAGGAGCTCTACAATGCTTGAATCAATAAAGCTTCATTCAGCCAAAAATTTGACCTCATCCGGGGCCTCTAAAGCCTTCAAAATTGAGTTCAAAGTTTCTGTACCTTGTTTCCAAAACTGAAAAGTTTTAATATCTTCAAAACTAGACTTGATCTAGCAATGAAACTTTACAGATGGGCTGATATGACTAAGATGAACCTCCAACTGTGAAATCAGAACATTCTGAGATTGTATGACCAACTTACTAAAAATAGAAAGTTTCCATAAATAGCAGCTCTACACAAGATAGCCCTTATTGAAAAGAAATCAGAAATATTTTTGGGTGATGCAAGATTGCTCTTACACCCAGGATGCTCCTGCATCAATGACCATAGATTAAACAAGGGGAAATTAAAGATGGATGCATGTAAAAATCTTGTGAAGCCAAGGTTATCTCCAAAAGGATAAATAACCTCGTTGTTATGTAAATGTTGTAAAGTAATGCTTGATTCTATTATTTAATTATGTTTATTTTATTTTTAAAATTTATGTCTACTTGGCATGCCATGTGTGTACTAATGTGCTATACCCTTTTGTGATCTCAATTGCCACATGTGTTGTGAGTTGGCATGGCCAAGTGCCTTGTATATGAGTTGTCTTCCACCTTTGAGTCATCTTGTAGAATTCCAAGGTTAGGTATCTTGGTTGTTGAGCCTTGGGTGGGAATCTTTTTCAAATTTTTGTGAGTCAACTCTTAGTGAACTTTTGAAAAAGTAACCCAAAAGGTTAGTTAAGGTTAAAAATAGATTACCCCATAGGTGTACTTTGGGTTGGGGGTCAAATTTTGACCAATGAGATGATTTTAGACCATTTTTACCTCTTCAAAAGATGTCTTTTTGAAAGGTGACGAATTTGGAAAGTGTGCCAAGTCTTCCTCTCCTTTCAATTTTGAATTTCCTTCTTGTTGAGAGAGAACCCTAGGTGAGTGTTCCCAATCATCTTTGAGGTTAGGTAGAGTTTTCCTTTTTAGTGGGATGGAGAGTAATTTGGCAAGTTGATTACCCACTCTCCAACTTTGGAGACTTCTAGTGGACTTAGCAAGTTTTGGTAGATTTAGCAAGGAAGGAAGGCTTGCAGGAAAATGAATCTCTTCTCAAACCTCTTTGCCTTAGCTTGGAGTGAGGTTGGTGGTTTTTTTCATGAAATACTCTTATTTTTGTTGAATGTAATATGAAGATTTTTATTGTTATGTATTTGTGAAGTTTTTGTGAAGCTTCAAGCTTATTTTCATAGCTTCCTTGTTATGTCTATTTGCTAGTTCTTATTTTCATAGCTTCCTTGTTATGTCTATTTGCTAGTTTTTATTTTAGTGTTTGTATTTTTGGGGTGTGCAAGGCCAAAATCAACCTTGGGAGGGAAGGGAGCCTTGATGGGTGAAGGGACTGAGTTGAGAATGCCCATCTAGTGTAGAGCCCTTCCTCAAGAAGGAAGGGGATGAAGCATGGATGTATGGGCTCCATGTTTCCATTCTTTTTGTATTATATTTGGGGGGTCATAAGGGTTGTATTTGTGGAAGGAAATAGAAGGGTTGGTACTTGTTGTTTTGGCCTTGTGAAGGCAATGGTTATGGATTCTTGGCCTTGTTGAAGACATAGTTTTTATTTTTGAATGTCATCTCCTATTTGGGTACTTTCCACCTTAACCTCTTTTATGGGCCCAAGGTGACCCATTGTGTGAATATTCTTGGGATGAGAATTTTGTATTTACATGTATTTGCTGGTTTTTATGTGTATATGTGTTGAAGCATGTATGTAACCCTCATCCATGTTTGTTTCCCCAAGCTCGGGGGTGGCCATGTAATGGCCTAGGTTGGGAGGCGAGCCTCCATGATCAAAGTGGTTTTCTTTTGCAGATTTCTATTTGATGGAGTTGTTGGTTTTGTTGAAAAAAAAGAAGATTTTGTCATGTCTACTTGTAGATTTGTATGTGTAAAAAGGGCTATAAAGACATGTGTAAAAAGTAGAGTAAAAAGACCATGTAAATGCCTAATAGCATGTAAAATGCTTGTAAAAGTTTGTACATAAATGTGAAATGATCTCCAAAAATTTATATCTTGTTTCTAAGGAAAGAAATTGTAAAAATCTGTATTTCTTATGCTTGAATGCAAAAATAAGTTTTCTGGTTTGTTTTTCTATATGCATAAAAAAGTTAGATTTTCTTATGAATGCAAAACTCATTCCTATGTAGACAAAGTTTATTTCAAGTATTTATTTGGAAAAGAAATGTTAATGTAGATTTACTTTCCTAATTACCTATATGAGAATAGATTTCATTTTGATATCATGTTAGTTAATTATTTTTTGTATACACACACACACACACACACACACACACACACACACACACACACATATACACACTTGTGTATACATATTGATGTATATACCCTATTGGAATACATTGCTATATTAATGTTAAAAAAAAGAGCACCTAAAAATATGTTCATATGAGTCCGAACAAAGCCTCTAAAGTTGTAAAAATTCAGATTTGTGATTTTTAGAAAATATCAAAAGAAAATATCAACAACCACCTACACCATTGTGTAGATCATGAAATTATACCCCAAAACAAAAAAAAATTGCTCAAAAAAAGGAGACCGAATGAATGAGATATCGTTGTTTGAAAATTGGCTCTGAAATTATTTTTTCTGAATCGTCGTCATTGCACTTCCAAAATTCAAATGGCTCTAGATTTGGCTTTAGATGTCCGATTTGAATGAAAAAAAATTTGATTTAGGAATTTTTGGACCTCCTCAATGTGATTCCAACCTCTAATTTGCACCAGCAAGTTCCAATTTTGACTTGCAACAAAATTCTCTCAAAATAGGCTATGCAATGACAATGGAAGAAAGATAGGATAAACCCTCTTATTAATTTTAATTTATGAATATTCTAATTTTATTTGTCCATCTCATTCAGCCCTTGTGTGTGTGTGTGTGTGTGTGTCTATATATATATATATATATATAGACACACACACACACACACATAAGAATATATGTGTATATACAAACCCTAGGTATACATATACACACATGTCTCATGTATTTATTTGAACTTGATTTTTTTCTTCATTTCTTCTCCCAACCAAACCTGTAATAACAAAATGAGAGATTAGGGTTTTGGCCAAGTTTTATTTTAGGGCTTAGCCTAATTTTGAAATTAGGGTTAGGGTTGGCTTTTGGAGCCATTTTTATTTTTGAAATTTTATTTATGATTTTTTATTTAATTCTAGATTAACATTTTAATTACTAGTTATTGGTAATTAATGATTGTTGACTTTACACAGTCCTTTTTTTAAATTTGATTTTATTTTATCTTGATATTTCAAAAAAGATTCATTTTTATTATTTAGAAGGATTCTGTTTGGATTTAAATCCCTATCTTATTTTAATTTAATGACTGTTGACATTTGAGAGTCACTTTAATTTAAATTCTGATTTATTTATTATTTTTATTTTCATTGGGATTAAGAAAATGATACTTTTATTATTTAGTGGGATTCTTATATTTTACTTTTGGATGTCATTTTTAATTAATTTAAATTTGATAATGTTGAGATATTAATCAATGCAGCCTTATTCTTTTTAATACTATTCTTAGAATTTTCTATTTTTTGAATTTAAAAATTAATGCCCATTTTCAATTGAATATTATTTTTTATTTTTGATATAATACTGGTGATTAACTTTAATATTTAATTTACTAATAATATTTTAATGTATTAATGGGTTATTCTAGGATTTATGAATATTCTATTTTTTGATTTTTGATTTTCGATATAATATTATCTTTTAAATTCTTAATTTAAATTAATTAATTAGCTTTGATAGCATTCTATTTTGGGATTAAAATATAGTATTTTAAATAAATTATTATTAACATTATAACTTTAAAATGGGTAAAAACTTTGTAAACCTAGGTTTCGCATAGGAATGTTTTTATGATCACATTTCTTCAGTTTAATGTTCTCTTGAGATTTGATATTTCCAGAGTTAAAATTTATTATTTATTATTTAAAGTGATTTTATTATTTTCCTAATTAAATGGATATTTAGGGGAGATTAATTTAAGTGTCCAAGGTGGGACTTAGGTAAATTACTTCTCCCTAGCATTAATGTCTAATTTAATATTAATAATCTTATATGATTTTTGAATCCTTATTATTGATTAAAATAAATTGATGAATAAGTAGTTGTTCATGTTGTATCATAGCTACATTTCATCCTAGTTCATCTTAGGTCCCTAACTTTAGTTTCATACCATTATGTCTTATCTCATTACATGTTACTTCATTTATTTGCATTAGTTCCATCTTAGTTTCATGGTTTTGCTCATTTTTTATACATTGTATTAATCTCATTAGTGTATTATCATATATTCATTCACATGTTCATTATATATTTTTGTGTACATCTTAGTTTATTGTATTTTCTATATAGGTTCATTTCACATTCATTTCATTATCTCATTTCCCATATTTATACATCCATGTTATGCATTATATCATTTTAGTTACATTATTAGAATATATACATTAAATATCATTTCCATACATATTCATGTGTACTTTATTTGCATGTTTTATTTTACACCTGCATTTCATCCATATATTATGCATTTTACATTTTACATTTTGCATTCTCATTTAGACATCATATTTCACTCCAATACATAAACCATAATGCATCACATTAATCCATAGCCTTCAACACATCATGTTAGTACATACTCCCTAATGCATCACATAAACACATATATCGATCACCTATTTGCATGATGTATCATAATATCACATCACATAAATCATATACATAACATTTCATCCATATAGTCACATAACCATCTGCATCACATATGTCGTGTACATCATTATATCACATCACCTATAAAGTCCTCATAACAACACATGCATCATCATAGCCATCCATATATGATTGCATCACTAGTGTCAATGTTATCATGCATATATCATATAGTTTCATTATATAGATACTCATATATACATCCATCTTGCATCACAAACCATTAGCCACATATACCTCACATCATATAAAAATTGTAATAAATCATCCATGCATATAGAAAGAACATATAGAAGATCAAATATATAATCATCAATCATATAATCCTCATGTCATCATAGTCCATAAATTTCATACTAAATTCCATGTCCCAATATCCATCAAATGTCCATAATAATGTCAATCATAGTCCAATAATGATCAACATAAGAATCACTACAGACATATAAGCTAATGTATAGTCATCATCTAAAAAAGGTTAAAAAATATATGTCTAAAGTGGTTGGCAGGTGCTTCTATGTCTATCCAAGCTAGGAGTGTCCCTATCCCTCTCCCTCATCTCCCCTCGGTGGTTGTGGTTCTCTCATTCCTACTTACCCTCTACATGCAACTAACCTCCCAACCCATTATGACTGTGTTTATTCATTGAATGTAGGTTCTTGATATCCTTTGGGTATAGCTTGGAAATATGGAGTATAATAGTAATCAGCCTCTTGTTCTCTCCTCTCATATGTCCTATGTGCTATAAATAAATTTATTGTGACCTCGGCTAATCCCCCTACTACACCTTCCTAGCCAACGATCTCTCACTTTGTCCTATACAGAGTAGTTAGCCTCTGAGCCTCTACTAGATCTTCCCTCAAATGTGTGAATCCATCTCCACCTACTACTACCCTTTCTTCCTTCTCCTCCTCAAGAGTCCTCAGATAGTAGGACCTCACCCACACACACTCCTCCAACTGGTCCTTTTTTTTTCTTATCTCTACCATTCTTTCCACTCATAGCTCTCTTTTTCTAATATGTGTGTTATATATATATATATACACACACACACATACATACATACATACAAAACCCACTTATAGCCTCCCCATGACCCCTAATTTCTCCCCAGAACCCATTTTATCTTTCCACCCTATTGGTCATACAAACTCTTTATTTCATCTATTTTCTCCCCCTTTTCTATTTTTTTTCCCTTTTTTCAATAAATTCCCACAAAAATTATTTTTTTGTGCCAATTTTTTGAGGAGGCATACCTTTCCACCATTGTCTCTCTAAAATGAATTATAGGTCTTTGTTTTCCCTTTGGGGCATCTTATTTCCACTTCTTTGATGCGATGCCATCTCTAACACTGCGTCAAAGAGGGGAAAAATGTAGACATCAAAATTTGTCTCTTAACCTATAATCTTTTTAATTAATTAACTTTTCATTTAATTAATTATTTTCTCCTTTATAATGTGGTTAATTTTAATTAATTAGTTATATTATTTACCTTTTCCCTTCATATAGTTAATTTTATAAATTAATTATATTTACCCCTTTTCCTAAGCCTAAACATGTAATTAGTTTATTTAATTAATTACACGCAAATCTTACCCTATATTTAAATATTCTCAAATCTTTACCCATGATTAATTAATTCATGATTAATTAATTAAACCCTAAATCTAAGACTAAATCCCTAGCCTACACCCATCACCCTCATCCTTAAACATACTCCAACTGATTAATCATGATTAACTAAACTAATTTTAGGATTCCTACAACATTTAATCTCCTAACCATGCTCACACATGTGTGAGAAACCCTTCGCAAAATTTGATAACTACCTTCCATAAACAACCACCTATATTCTTACATGAATGACCCCTCTTTCTTCTTTGGAATGTGTTCACCCATGTGTGAGACATCTTGGGCCACCTCCTCTCTTCCACTTTGTCTCCCTCATTCAATGAGCCATCACTTTTAAAGTTTCTCACACATGTGTGAGAAAGTCACCACCTTTGCATGACCAACTAATCTTTCCTATTTGGCTTTCACCTTGGCATCCACATCATTGATCCTCTACAATCTCATCCCTCTATTCAATTTTAAATATCCACCGTCCATTTCCCTCCAAACCTATAAATAGGAGTCTCTCCATGAGAAAATCACTACATGCATTATAGTATTGTTATTATGCTCAATTGTTTCTATAATTCTCATTTGCAATTTTCTTCGTCTTAGTATACTTGCAATCATATTTACTTTAGAAATCATGGATTTGATAGTTATCTTGCATGATTGATCATCTAGTTTAAGACATTCATACAAGATATTTTACATTAGATTCTCCATTCTAGTTTTAATTTTATACTCATATCACCATTTAAAGCATTTAGAATCATTATTAGGGAATTCTTTGTTGTTTTTGAGAGAATACTCACATAAAAATAGATAGTGATCAAATTAATGGAGTGAGGTGCCTTCATTTATCTCAATCAGAGGTATGTTGTAGAATAGGTTGTTTGAGTGCATGTTGGGAGTTGTTTTAACTCTTTTTGCATTTACATAACTAAGATTTTAAACATAAATAGTTGTTGCTCCAAAAAAATCTAGAAATAAACATAAAGTTGTAGAATTAGATGAATCTAAGAAGAAGATAGTAATGGTATGGAAGAAAAAAGAAATATGGGAGGAAAATTTTGTAGCATTGAATCTTGGTGCCAACTCTTCAAAAAATTGATTCTACTCCCTTGGATTAAGGGGAGTTTTGAAAAACAAAATCTATCAGTTACCCCTCTCTTAAGTGATACATGTTATATATGTTTTTTCTATAATATGATTTAGTTGGAGATGTATGATCAGGTCTAGTTTAGTTGATTCATGAGTGATGCATGATTGTTGGTGTCATTGATATATCTTTTTAGCAAAAACTATAATTATGAGTAATTAAGGATAAAAAGGAATAATTTCAAATCATTTGTCATTGTTTGTAAAGATGGAAACAAAGTTTTAGAGCATTAAGGATTTATGGAAGCTTAGTCAAGTACAATAATGGAATCTAAGTTGGTTGTCAATGAATCAAGTGGTAGTATTTACTAGAGGCTAAAGAGAGTAGAAATGGATGAGTTTGATCATAGGAAGATAAAACAAATGGAAGTAGGTTTGGAGTCCAATGAGTTATAGCATATTTAAATAATGGGTATAGATTTATTGGGAGAACTCCCCTAGTTTATTGTTCTATCTTTTTCTTGTTGAGTTGGTTCAATGATAGTAGTATCATATTGGATAAACCCTCACTAGTACATTTGACCTTATTTTTCTACCAAAATTTTTGACCATCAATTAAAAAGGTTTAGGTTGGTTGGATTATAGAAGGAAATATTTCTTTTTTTAAAAATCCATGCCCATGTTGGTCGAAATTTTGACCAATACCATGTAGGTCGAAATAGAGATGAACATGGGCATAACTTTTTAAAAAAATATTTCATTTCTCATTTCATTTTTATGGGAAAATTAGATCAAGGGTTGCAACGCATGAAGGAGAACTACAACGCGTGAAGGATTTCCATCTTCAAAGAAGGTTTGGTTGTTGACTACGAGTTGATTTAATTAAAACAATTTATCTTGTCTTCTTTGAATTAAACCAGGGACTCCTTTCTGTAATCCGAGATTAGTTTACCGCTAATCTTATATTTGTTTTCTTACAGCTGCAAGTTTACCACTAATCTAATAACTCTGTAAAACTATTCTTACAGCTGCGGGTTTTGAAGTTCATTATGCATTTTTAACTTTGCGAAGTTCACTAGTTTGTTTATACATAAATATTCTGTCATGTGAAGGAATAACAATCAATTGCTACAATTCAGGTTATATAGTTCCATTATCATATTTCATTTGTTCAAAGTTTCATTTTAGTTCCATCAAATAACAATGACTCTCTGATAGACCAAGGCATAACCAATATCCTCAGCTTTGTCATGAAGTCCCCCTAACTCATAACTTCACCATAAGATTCCAATGTCATAGATTGAAAGAAAAGTTAGGGTAATGTTTGTGTATATTCTAAACACTCAGAACCGAGCGGGTTGTTAAAATTTCTTCAAAGGTCAATGCCCTAGTTAGGCGTATGTTATGAGTTTAATTAGTGAAGCCAAGAAATGTTTGAAATAGTGTAATAACCAGAGATTTAAGGTTCACGGGCACATTGAAGACTTTTGTGATTGTATCCATTTTGTGTACCCAATGTCTGTCCATTCCAGATTGACCTAATCTAACCTGATCACTTAGATTTAGTGTCTCTATGATAGTCGATGTTGCTGGAGTAAAGTGACTATAATTGTATAAAGGATTCAATGGAACATCCTAGAAACTAGAACAGTCTATACCAAAATTGGTCTTAGTACCTATTGAGTAATTAAATGAATGAAAGACCACTGTTGTAGGAATTGGTAGAATTTGAATGTTGTTTGCAAATTAATATTTATGAACATTTTGTAAATGAGTAAAGTTATAATCTGAAGGAAAAAAAAAAGATGTTAATGACCCATTGACAGTTGTTGAGGTTTAACCAAAGAAGTGCCACAAGATTTTAGTTCTTGTTAGAAGTTAGTTTAAGAAGAGTATCCTATTGATACTTGACAGAGGAAAAAGTAGTGTTATTTAAAGATTTTGGTAACTACCATTCAAGGGAATTAATTGTTTGAAACACTACTCTGTTGCTGAAGTTATTCAGAGTTAAGGGGTATTGACAGTATTGTTAGAATACCAATTTATGTTTTCTTAGGGAGATCAAATGCATTCCTCATAAGATAATTTTATTCCTCCTTATAATGGAAGGCATATTCCTAAGTGAGGATAGGTGAAAGAAGCCATTGCTTTATCTCTTGCTCACTTTCTATCATTACCTGCTTTTCATTGCCCACAAGTTTGGCTGAGGTTCTTTGTCTTATGAACTGAGTCTTTAAGAGAAATAAATGAGAAATTTGATAGATTGGTTGGAACCTAATTTTCTTAGAATGCCATGGATGTATGATTAAAAAAAATGAAAATGTTATGATAAAATCTTTCCTTATCCTTTCTTTTTCTAAACTTCAATTCATGTTGATTATTAAACAATTAAGGCTTCTTTTTAAAGGGATGGTTGTTTTTGTCATTGATAACCTTTGTAATTCTATATAGAGTTTTCCTTCAATGATATGCTACTTGCATTGAAATTTTTTTTTTGGCCTGATAATTTATAACTTCAAGGAGTTATGAGTAAGAAGGAAATGTCCATGGTTAAAAGGGAGTTGTGAAACTGTTTGGAAGTCTAAAATGGAAATTTATTTTTACATTGGAGGAATTTCACATTACCTGTCTAAAATCTCTAGTAATTATTTTTTTTTAATTTTGAATGTGTGGAATTTGAGCGTGCAACTTGTACACTTCCAGATTTGGGATATATATGTACTTGTAGGTTTCTCACAAAAACTTGCAGCTCAAATTCATTTCTTGATACATTAGCATGAATTGATTTTCCCCATTGTAAAGCTCATAAACACCCACATTTTAGAATGCTCACCACTGTAACTGAATGAAAATCCATACCCTCTTGTAACAATTGATAAAATAGTGTGATTGGACAACCTGCATGTCCATTTTGGGCATATCCACAAATCATTGCAGTCCATGTTATTATTTTTCTATTCACCAAGTTGTGGAAACATTTCCTATACAAATCAAGTAGTGAAGAACCCACAAAAACATTTGATCCATGTTCATTCTTTATTATATGATAATGAATCTGCCTTTTCAGTTGTAGAGCTGGGAAAGTTGCAACAACCTTGAGAACAAATGAATTGGTCAAATTGTCTGTGAATAAGCCTATTTTAAGTAGGTGTTTTTCATGTAACCCATCACTTAAAAAAACATTCTATTTAAAATTAACACTATACTATTTATATAATTTCATTGTACATAAACAAATAATGAAAGAAAACTCTATACATGCTTATTTTTGTTTTGGCAGTCCCAAATAACACTATCTTAGTCTATTGTCATTCCCAGTCACAATATCAGTTAGTCCAAGTTAGGACAATCCTTTGTTGAGTAGTAGTTCTTCATTCTTACAATTGATGTATTCTCATGGTGGAGTGGAAGACTTTGTGTAACAAAAAAAATGATTGGGATCTATCTATGAGATTTCTTTTCAAAATGAATTGATTGATCCAAGTTATCTTTGTCATTGCAGGAAGCACACAAAATCAGTTAAAAAATGATTGTTAGGTATTGAAACAAGGATACATATATTTTTCATATATCTTTAAGTTGATCAGGGTCCCTTGGAACCAAATCACAGTAATGGAAATTGCATTTACATAGGCCATTAAGTCTCAAGGTAGTGATTGTCTTGTCTTAAGGTTGAATTACAGTCACAATCCAATTCGTTTCATACCATGTCAATCTGCCTTAAGCATTAAATTCATGCATGTTAGGGTCAATTCAGATTTGTATTATCCATGATTGCAAAATTATCTTGTGGTAGTGAACACATCATTAGAAACAAAATACATATTATTGCCTCTCCTCTTGAAAACATCTCTATATCTTATATTGACCATTAAATCACTGCTCTAATTGTTCCCTGTACCACTGCTACTCCTTTATACATAGTCACCATGATTCCTCATGCCTTTAATCTAATGCCTTCAATCTTTTTTTATCTCACAATGCATAAGGATTGACATGATGATAGCCTCATGCTCTTCATTCCATGGTCTAAAACTTTGTAAAAAACATGCACCTCTTGATGCTACTGCTAGCTTTTACTTTGCTCTTTGAAAGACAATATGACACGTCTTGTTACATACACTGTGGCCCTATAGCTGACTGTCATATCAATGGGTAAGATTTACATCTTTTAATCTGACCATATTTTCATCATCTAGTCATTATGAAAGTAGTAAATATCATTCCTCAAACATTGAATAACATTGTTTTGAGGCACTCTTCTTAAACATGAATCTTTTCTTTCATAAAACTATTATTCTATTTTGTAGAAACACTAACAATAGTCTCTTTATGGCATGTTGATCACCGCACCTTCACATTCATGAAAATCTATTAATGCTTGCATCTTTGTCATGATATAGTACCCTCATTTCAATCTTTGAGTATCACTGCCTTTTAGAAACTATCCCTCTTTTGATTTTTATGACATCATTCTTTACTGTGGCTATGAGTCTTCATAACATTGCTTTTTCTTTATTCATTGTTCTTTGCAATCATGCATGCATGACCTCTATTATCTCTTGATGACTATTATAAGAGTGTCTTTGTGACTTATCATAAACCATATGAATCATTATTTTTCATCACTTTATACCACGGGACAATGGATAAGCATTGAAGAAGAACTTTCTTTAAACATTTCTTATCTACATTATTTTGGCATCTTTTTAAATCATGAATTGTTGCACTTATCGTCACCTCATCAAGCCTATTTGATAGTCAACCTTGTCTATAACTAAGAACTCAAAAGTGTTGTTTGTCATTGGGACTAATCTTTGCTTACAAATTTGATCACCATTTATTGACATCCTTTTGATAGTCACTTCTCAAGAATCTTGGATGCATTTTTTTCTTTCGTTCTTACTATTCCTTCACATGACTAATCATCTTTTGTGCTCACTATCATGAGGAACTCTATGACACTCTAAAAGTTCCATTCCAACTTCATCAACATTGTCTTTTCCATTTGTAGTGTATACCACTACTTTTGATTCACGAGAATTTGAAGAGTCACGAGTCTTAAGATTGTACCTAATATAGCCAAGCTTCATTCAATGGTACATTCAAACATGAAACAAGCCATTCTTAAACCAGATTAAACTAGTAAACCAAAGGACATGCTTTTACAACTAAGTCTCTATTTGTTGGGCATGCTGATTATAAGTACTTGACATATATCACAACTATTTCTAATTAAGGTTGGTGGGATGATTACACCTATCCTGAAAAAAGGCTGTCAAATCATTATGCTTTCAAATCAATTACCTATTGACGTATCCCTTGCGAGGGAGAGAAGCCAAACACATAACGACATGCACATAAACATGACAACTGAAAAACTTAAATGGAATACACCAAGAAGTACCAAATGATGAATGCTCAATTGTTATAATGGAAAAGCAATATCAGAACCGTCCATTTCTAGAACTTGATTTTTCTATAGTCCAAATGATTTTTCTTATTTCTTGTCTGTGCTTGGTGACAGGATTTTGAACATTCTTGACATACTTAAATGGAATACACAATACCAAATGATGAATGCTCAATTGTTGTAATGGAAAAGCATTAGAACCATCCATTTCTAAAATTTGATTTTGTATAGTCTTAATTATTTTCCTATAATCCTAATGATTTTGAAAATTGTTGACAAAGAGTGTTTCTTTTTTTGATTGTAGTATAAATGATTTTTCTATAGTTGTAATGATTTTTCTTATTTCTTGTCCTTTGTCCCTTTTTGATTTCCTATGTCTGTGCTTCATGATAGGATTTTTTCACCTTCTTTTGATGGTATATTTCATTCACTCTATGTGGAATACTATTTTATTTCAGCTTCATATTTCTTTCATTTTTCATATACATAGAGACTACACATGCTAATAAAAAAATGAGCTATTTGATTTAGGTTTACTTTTCATTATTGTAAATGGTTAATATTTCTGATGGTACTCCTTGGTGTATTTCATATAAAAATAATCATATAAAAATAATAAATGTAGTAATGATGGTGCGGTGCATTATTGATATAGGCTCGATGACTCTTGTCAATGTGCCAAACTGTCAATGTGGTGGTGGGAAGTGTGTGTTGAAGACTTCATGGACATCGAACAACCCTGGATGATAATTTTGGTGCTACCAAAATAGAAAAAAGGTTGCTAATGTGTATATATTTCAAGTTTCTAATGTAAATACTATTCATTATAATATAAGAACTAATGTAGACTGGGTATCACAAGGAAATAATGGCTGCAGATACTTT
Organism: Chamaecyparis obtusa; assembly: GCA_027943335.1. Taxonomy (NCBI): domain Eukaryota; kingdom Viridiplantae; phylum Streptophyta; class Pinopsida; order Cupressales; family Cupressaceae; genus Chamaecyparis; species Chamaecyparis obtusa. The sequence goes on from BSBK01001906.1 coordinate 1,568,468, forward strand.
AGTTGGGTTGATGAAAACTCATCTGCATCTATCTGCCCATCTCCACTTATCTGCGATGAAGGATTTGAGTGCAAAACGTGTCAGGCTAGGGAAAATTCCCAAATTATATTTTTACGATGCCTTCTTTGTATTGTAATCACATATCTTTGTTGTGACCATATGCAGAGATGAACTCATGAATTAGTTAGTTTAGTATTTTCATATTGTAACTAATATTTTAATATTGATATGACATAACTTCTCTTTGCCTCAAGTGCACATATCTATGGTTTACATATTTTTTTAGAATAATTCTTCATGTTTATGGCTCAGGTGAGCCCCAATCTGCTATCAATCATATGATTTAATGTATAGTGTTTTCTTGGTTATTCCATTTGTTCCTTGACCTTGACTATGGATTGACTATCATTTTCAAGCTTGAGTGAGGCTTCGTACAATGCAACATCCATAGATTTGTATGGAACATTGATTTATGCTGGAGGTAAACTACATGTGTCATGTAAACAACATGGTTGAATGCAATGTCTTTTGCATGTTTTCAAGAGTTTTCCCACCAATACAAGCGTAAATAATGCATTGAACATAATCTAAAAACGCTGCATCGTATCAAGTCTCATTGAAGTTTGAGTGCAGCGTGGTATGAAGTCTCCCTTTATAAACATGATAGCTGAGAAACATAAATCCAGATTTCACAATAGCTAAGAAACATAATTGTAGGCATCATAGTCACAATTTTTTGGAGACAATGTAATTGAGTTGTATACCCAAGCGATGGAGTGCAACTTTTGCACCTCCGATTCCAAGTTGACACTACGGGATGCAAAGACCATAGATAAGGAATAAATTTAGAGAGCGGAGGAGGTCCATAATGACCAAAATGATACAGGATGAACCTCAAGTTAAATGAGGCAATTGCAAATAGTTTAATAGATTTTTATTATTAAATAATGAAATTTACATATACTAGTGTTCTAAGCCCCCTATAATCTACACATCTAGAAAATGAAACTAAAACCTATTAGGATTGAGACAAACCTTAGAGAACAACAACAAGTAGGAATGATCTCTTTCCAACATCTATTGAATACATCTTTTGAATACATCTGTAGCTCATGAATACAAGGTCCTCCAATAGATGTATTCAAAAGATGTTGGAAAGTGATCCTTCCTAGCTTCTATTGTTCTATAAGGTTTGTCTCAATCCCAATAGGTTGTAGTTTCATTTTCTAGATGTGTAAGTTAGAGGGGGCTTACAATAATAAATCATGTAATGAGGGGACTTAGAACACTAGTATATGCAAATTTCATTATTTAATAATAAAAATCTATTAAAATGTTTGCAGTTGCCTCATTTAACTTGAGGTTTGTCCTATATTATTTTTGTCATTATTGCCCTCCTCCGCTCTCTAAATTTATTCCTTATCTATGGTCTTTGAATTCCGCAGTGTTAATTTGGAATCAGAGGTGCAGAAGTTGCACTCCATCATTTGGGTATACAACTCAATTACATTGTCTCCAAAAGGATGCGACCATGATGCCTACAATTATGTTTCTTATCTATTGTGTCCCAGGACCCCTTATGACCCTTTACAACCATTTACAACCTCTAAGAATACATCTTAGAGGTCTTAAAATGTTGTAAAGGGTCATAAGAGGCTCCTAGGAGGGGCCAAATGAGCTTCCACCTTCACGTGGTTGGCCCTGTTAAGTAGAGAATGTTAATTAAACTATTCTCAAAACAAAGAGAATCTCAATAATTTAAGGTCTCAGTCCATAGACAAATTAAATTAGACTTACTAAGCCTCTTATTGTAGTTTTTAATAAGATTTATTTGCAACCACTAGAGACTACTCTACAAGCTTGAAGAAGTGGTATATTTTGGCAAATGAAGAGTGGAAAGAAGATAATATTCCTGAGATCATGGATGGACATAATGTTGCAGACTTTATTGATCCAGATATCTTGCAGAGGCTTGAAGAACTGGAGAGGGAAGAAGGGCTTAGGATGGCAGCTAAGGGTGATGAGGATTTCACAATAGCTGACAAACATAATTGTAGGCATCATGGTCACATTTTTTTGGAGATAACATAATTGAGTTGTATACCCAAATGGAGTGCAACTTCTGCACCTCCGATTCCAATTTGACACTACGGGATGGAGAACAACTTGGAACTGGAGGTGTAGAAGTTCCTCTCCATCATCTGGGTATACCACTCAATTACATTATCTCCAAAAAAATGAGACCATGATGCCTACAATTATGTTTCTCAGAGAATGTTAAACTATTCTCGAAACAAAGAGAAGCTCAATAATTTAAGGTCTTAGTACAAGCACTAGAATTGAGTTTTTTGGAATGGGCTGGAAAATTTTTGTATATCAACATGCGGTAGATTTTGGGAAAAAAAACTCTATTGCATGTTGATATACAAAAATTTCCTAGTTGTGCCAAAAAACTCAATTCTAGTGCTTTTACTACATGACAAAAAGCAACAGAATGAGTGTGGAAACCTGAAGATAAATATCAAATAGGGGAAAAGCACCTGCAACAATAGAGGCAATAGTTGTAGATACAGATGAGGATATCCCAAATCCCTATTATAATAATTATTACTATTTTGGAAGATGCAAATCCAACCAAGGAGATGCTGAAGAGAACAGATGAATTGATGGCATGAGCACGTCATTTTGAAGTAAGCAATATTTATTATATTAGGGATTTTTGGGATATCGTCATCTATATCTACAGTTATTGCCTCTATTGTTGTAGGTGCTTTTCCCCTATCCTGAACATCAAATTGTGAAAAAATATCAGTAAAACTATCATAATAACTCCATGAACATTGTTTTAAGTAATTATCTATGAATATTGTGTATTAATATTGAATTATATGTCATGTTAATGAATATTGTTATGTGTTAATGGGGAATTTAGATTGATGTTAGGGGGAGGGGGGGTGAGGCCAGATGAACTTCCACCTTCATGTGGTTGGCCTTGTTAAGTAGAGAATATTAAAGTATTCTTGAAACCAAATGAAGCTCAAACTAACATACCTTCATTATTTAATCAATTTCATTCATTCTAGGTCTTTTCTCATAAGTGCATTTTGAATGTGTCATTGTCAGGCAACTATCAAATAAAAAACTAGAAGGGCCAATAGACAACTTCTCATTGTCATTGTCTGGCATGATTCAGTTTCATTTTGTGTAAGTATTCTCATATTGAATGCATCAACCTGTCTTGGCCTAATGTGGATTATTTCATTCATTTGTGTTTTTGAGTAGGTGAAGTGTTAAATCAGTTCCTATATTCTATTCTTAATTCCTTCAAACTGCAGGAGGGCCTGATAGATATACTCAACATAGAATTGACTGCTAGTCTGGACAATTGAACACACTAAGTCTTTGGCTTGAGAGAAAGAGTTGGGTAATGTTGTTTTTGGAGACCTATGCAATTGTCCTCAATGGCCTCTTTTTATTTTAACAGGTATTTTTATATATATGTAGTGTCCATGTTTTTTTTTAATACAGATTCTTTTTGTGTATATGCTAGTGCTATGGAATCTAAATAAACAATTATAAATGTAATAGATAATGTCTTCGATGAAGGAATTGATGTACCACATGTAAAACAAAATCCATGCTTAATGCCATTTTGTGAAAAATGCGTTTGTCTATTAGCATATCAGATTATGTTACATCCTTCATGATTGTAATGTTTAAGTTAAGTATTGATGCAATTTTCTAAAGTAGCAAGTTCTATTGTCATTATTTTTTTTCTAGTGGTTCCAAGGAGATCAAGAATTATCAAGGAAAGATATTGAAGTGGAAAGGAAAAGTTTCTGAGAGGTTACAAATATTGAGTCATCGATCAAGTATACTTTTTTTTAAGTAATCGCTACAGAAATGGTTAAGTTTTCCTGAATTTTTAAAATAAGTCATAATTATTCAGTATCATATTCTTAGCTTGTAGGTCTTCATACCATAAATTTTAGAGTATGAGAATCCTCCCTTTATTCTAGTGAGGGATTGGAATGAGTTCATTTTGGATGCAAAGGAGAAAGGGGATTCTCAAAGAGGAATTACACCAAGAAATGAGAGAAGAAGGTATGCAATAGTATTAACTACTAGTACAATGTAACAATGCACTAATTAGTGATATTTATATCTATATCATCTAACATATTTCAAACTGTTCATAGGTTGTAGGACACATCAAAGGCAACAAAGGCCAGGCTGCAAAAGATTGGGTAGCATAGGCAACAATGTAATATTTAGCTTAGACTTAATAGTGACAGCCAATTAGCAAGTTGAAATGAAGTTCATCGTTACAGGTATCTTGCATTCTCAATGTTTGGAGCATTATTAAAAGCACTGTTATAAACATTTATTATTGTTATGACCTATATGCATGTTTATGACCTTTATAAACATTTGTTATGTTATGATCCTGTCATTTCATTGTTTTGTATCAATGTTTGTTCACCATTGACTTTGTATAGCAAAACCCTTGAACAATCACTATTTTTTCACTTCCATTACATCTTTTTCCTACATTCATTGTTATTGAGAATATTGTGGTAATAACATGATTGAACACAAAACATAATTTGATAGCTTGCATAAAAGTATGTCTCATTATAATAAAAATCAAGTGTACTAGCATGAAAGCCTAATTTAGCTACTCAGGCGAGTCCATGAAAATGAAAGAAACCAAGATATGGACATTAGTCTTGCTTTCTTTCACAAAATTGTATGCTTCTTCATCAAAAGCTTCTCCTTGTTTTCCTCTTAATAATTTACTCAAAGAATTTCATCTTGAAATAGAAAATTTGATTCAGCTATTTGCTTCATAATCTGAAGGACTTCTACCTCGAACTGTCAATTTCATTCAACATCATCACAAACCCTTGTAAAGTACCTTTCCATTTGAGCATGGGTGATTTCAACCATTATAAACTTATTCCTATTATTTCTTTTAGAAATTTCTTTTGGCCATGTTGAATGAACTTACACAGTCCAAAGGGTTTTAGATGGTTGTTTGATGTTGCAATCTTATAGGTCTATCAAATGGCATTTGAGACATATGAAAATTTTAAGGTTAGTAGATATTATATGATTTGAATTTAAGAAATTTCCCTCAATAATGTGACTATTGCAAGAATTTATATAATAGATAATCAGATGATCAAGTAATCTTCATTACTCTTTCTTTTACACATAAATTAGTATTTAATTTTATTGGAGCAAAGTTAATTTTATTTGATATATTATGTAGATTTTTTGTTGCCAATATTTTTTAAATACTATGGTCTATCAATCCTCTTCTCTTAATATTTGCATCAAAAATGGATCGTTGAAATGTTAATGACAAAATAATCTACATGAACTAATGATAAAGAATCTACATGATCTAATGGGAAAGAAATATATTGATCATTATAAACTAAAATTTTCATAAATCTGATCTCTAATATGTGTTTTCAAACTATAAACTCATTTTTAAATTTATTTTATGTAGATGAATACGACCCATCCTATAGAATTTATTGAATTTGGCCTCAATGGGAAGGAATTTCAGCGTAATTGAAGGAAAAGCTAAGAATTTTAGGTTGAAATTTGAGAATTTATGATATGCTGATATCTGTCAATGAACACCCATTAGAAAGTGTGTGATTTTATTTTCATGTTGGAATACTCCACAAAGCTCGGTACTATTATGAAACCAATCTTCTGTCAGTATGTTTCATGAAGTTAATTGAGCTCATGTGGTACTGTAGTAGTTCTAACTGTATAACTATTGACTAGTCATCTGATAGTTTTTGGATTTTATGAATTCTCAGTTTCTTTTAATTTTTCATCGTCTGAAGTAGCTCTGCCCTTGTTTTGTAGTTACAATAGTGATTATATTTGTGTAAGACATAGATATATATTTATATTTTTAGATTAAATCTACTACTTTTTATTTGTATTACTGCTATATGTAGATCTCTCGTATAATTCTTTATTATTTTATAAAGAAATAATACAATGACATCTATGCTTAAACTATTTTAACATAAGGGGACATGATATAATCGGCCTATTTCCTATGGTGAAATTGAAGACATATTCCAAATCTTCAAACCAAGTCATGCTTACCAGTCATTTAAGAATAATGAGCAAAACCCTTACCCTTGTTTAAGGGTTAAGAAGCAATATGTGAGAAAGAAATAAAAACTCTTTGAAGGAAAGAAGAGACCACTAGGTAAAGATAAGGACTTTTAGGAGAAATCCTGTAGTTGTGGGTGTCAAATGCAAAAATGAAAGCTTTTTATACGGTGATTCTCTTCCTGGGAAACTATGCCAATAATCATACCAGGAGGGAAGGTGTTGTCACAAGGATCATAGTGGCATCCTCTTTAGGTGTGAAGCAATTAGTGGTAGTGTGTGACTCCCTTGTGGTGATTAATGTGATGAAAAAAGGCTTGTGTCCTAATTAAGTAGTTTATTCACACCTTTGCTTCCTTCCACAAGCAATCTGATAACTATAAAGAGTTTGTGAGAATTTTAGAATTTTCAATAATCTCATTTTGTGCCCTTTCATGAATTTCAAATAATTTTTTCACTGATTAGATTCTTAGCTCCTTGACCTCCAACAATCCATAACACTAAGAGATTCTGTTGCAAAATACTCTTTCCAAGTTTATCATATTTAAGAAAAGAAAAAATTCAAAACCAATCTTGACACAATCAGTTTACTATGGTCTTTCCCAAAACTGCTATGCCACACTACTTCTAGCAAAGCTTGCTCACAACATTTGTAATCTACACAACTGCAATCTCATGTCATTTGTAATCTAGTTACAGTCTATTTTCCTCTTCCCTCAATTCCAACACTCCATATATATAGTCATACCCTCCAGCACTTCTTTATTCAACATTTTCTTTGGCTACATTTCATCTTTCTTTGACCATGTCTTCCTTAGGAATTGGTGTTGAGCAACCAAACCCAATCAACAAAATGCTTCCCTTTCACAAGCATAGAAGATTTTTAATAAGTCTAGACCACCTTGAAATTATTTAACAAAAAGGGAGAATATTATCACTCTTTGTTTAATGTTGTGAGACCCAATCAATATTGAGCCATCTGATACCCCAACACAGCCTTTTCAGATTTTGTAATTTTTGTGATCTCTCTAAAATACAATGAAAAATTATTGGACTAGCTATGAGGTCCTCAACAACTTCAAGTCTATAATCACATTCTCAAACTTTTCTCAAAGAATGATAAATCCAACTTCTCAAAAGTTATCTTCTAAAAGGTCACAAAATTTTAAAATGTTTGACCATTAGGTTGAAGTTAGCCCTGGTAGATGACATTAGGACAAACTTACCCTTTCTAAAGGAGGTTATATTCTAGCTTCATTTGGCACAAATATAAAACAAACCCTCCAAGGGCACTTAAATTAATTTGTGGGTAGAGCTCTCAATTGTATTCAAAAGAAGAACAACAAGATGACACATATTTTTTTTAACCAAAAATTATTATTGGTCACTTTTTTGACATTTTAATAATATTTATTTCGATGAGAATGTTGTGTTTGACGTCGATTCCAACCACATGTCTTCGCAAGAGAGACGAACTGTGTTTTGTGTTTCGACAAGAATGCTATGTGTTCGACGTTGATTCTGACAATATTATGGACCTTGATTGGTCGCAATTTCGATGAACGTTGGTCGCATAGATAAAAGGTTTGATCTACAATTCTTCTAGGTAATTTGGTTGGTAATTCAACCACTAAGGAGGTCAGAATTTTGATGACTATTTTTCCTGTCGTATAATCGACGACAAAAAGTTTGACCACAGTTTGGTTCGTCTGTTCGACCAATGGGTATCAAAAATTTGACTAATCCTCCTTGAAAAATAGGGTAAAATTTACTAGTGCCTATGTGGTCACAAGGGAAGAAATTGAAGATATTATTGGTCTATGCAATGTTGATGACCTTCTAGGAAATAAAATTGTGAAGTACAAAGATGTTGAAGAACATATTGGCATCAACAAAGACCCACAAGTATTATTTATTACCACCCTTGTTGAATTTATAGTAAGGTATTGTATATGATGAAAACCTACCTATTAAGAGAAAGCTCAAACATGAAAACATTAGGAATAAACAAGATATTCAATATTAATCTAGCATTTAATGAACTTGCAAGAACCAAAACAAAAAGGCTTCTACCATAACCTCTGATGAGTAAGAAGAAAGTGCACCCATGACTTTCTTGATTTAAGATCTTAGAGATGGTTGTGGGTGTGCTCTCTCAACACAATAGCTAAATCCCATTTTGATTGAAAATATGATGAATGCAAGAAGAATACGTGCAAACTAAGATGGATGCGATATTGAATGAACTCAAGAACTAGTTATAAAGAACTAGTTTCAAACATTCAATATGGATGCAATAAGTAGATATGAACTAAATACAACTATCTACCATGAGTGAAAAAAATACCTAACATTTTAGATAAAAATCACTAAATGCAAATGTGAAACAAACTAGCATAATAACTCTAAATGCAAAATAATGGATGATTTTCTTGAGGCAAGGGTCTTATTTATAGGATTTTGGAGGGCTGGGGTGAGGTGGCATCTATGTGGAATCCATATAGGTGCCACCAAGGAGACACATAAGCCATGAAAAGTCCAAGACTTTCTCACACATGTGTGAGAAACTTGGGATGTGAGGGGTCAATGTGTACTCAAAGTACATATGTAATTGTGTGTAAGAGATGTGTAAGAAAAAAATCCATTTTCATGTTTTGGGTAAGTGTAAGAAGTGTCATAAAAAATTGTAAGAAGCCTTATCGAGGCAATTTTCAGCAATTTTTTGAAAAGATAATTTTTAAAAATTTGCTCACACGTGTGAGAAAATAATTAGGACTAATGAGTATATGAATTCAAAAATTAGCCTAATTAACCTTAGTTAATTATTAAGTAGACCTATTAGATAGAAAGTGATGTGTGTAGGATAGCATCTATGTTAGGTTTAGGATTAAATTAAATAAAAAATTAATTTAATCATGGTTTAGTAGAAATAAAGCATGTGGGGGAATAAATAAATTAAAAATTTATTTAAAAGGAGAGTATGGAGGAACATGTATTAAATTGAATTTAATACATTATGAGGGGTAGTATTTAAATTTAATTTAAATAATATATTTAGGGAATTTATTTAATTAAATAAATTTAATTTAAAAAATACATGAATTTAACAAATATAATTAATTAAAAATTAATTATAATATTATTTGGGGTCATTAATTATATTAAATTTAATTAATGTTAAATAGGATAATTTAGGTGTCTACATTTTGCCCCTCTTTGATGCGGTGTCAAAAATGACATTGTGTCAAAGAAAGGAAAATATAGATGTCGCAGAGGAAAAAATGGGACCTAAAAGGTGCACAGAGGAAAAGTTGGTAGGAGGATGTGCCCCCTTGATAAAGTAGGCCAAAATAAATAAATTTGGTCAATTTTCATGAAAAAAAAAAGAGAGAAAAGACTTTGCATGACTTAGTTGGGAAAAAGGGGGAAAAGAAAAGGCAAAAAAGAACCATTTTTTGAATAAGTGAAAAAAAGGGCCTCTTATAAAAGGGGAAAAGGTGGAAAAGAATTCATTTTGACCCCTAAGGAGGAGAAAAGAGGAGAGTAGAGGAGAAGAAGATGGAAGGGCGATGTGATAGGCTACAACTAGGCAAGAGTGTACGAGTCTACATGTGGGCAACAGGGGGAGCTGGTGAGCTCACAAACTCTTCCTTTTGGTTTTCATTTTTTAGCATGTGTTAGATTTTTGTACATTTAAAAAAATAATTTTGGGTGGGTAGGTGTAGGAGAACAAGGGAAGGAGGAGACACCAGTTGGCACCCACTAATAGATAGAGTAGAGTCACCATTAGGCAGCCCCATCTGGTGATGGATGACATAAAGCTGCTCGTAAGGAGACAACAACTCTACCCACCGAAAATAGGTAGCATAGAGTCGACTGTCTCTAAATGAGTGGATCCACCCACCCATGGGCAGTGAAATGACCACTCTCCCAATGATAGTGGCCAGCCTTCCTATCCAAAGGCAGGACCGAGCCCCCCTCTATAGATGGGTGGCTCTGCCCACTCGAAGGCAGGCCGTGTTGCCCATAATTGGATAGGGGGCTTGGTTCCCTAGGGTGCATAAGCCAAATTGAGGGGGTAAAAGCATGGAGATAGGTGAAAAGCATAGGGATGGGTGAATTTTTTCATATGTCCAAGGGGGGAGCCCAGGGACAACATGATTTTTGTCGTCTATTCAGGGGGGAAGTGAAGGGACAAGGTGATTTTTGTCATCTTTCTGGGGAAAGTGCAAGGAAAAGGTGATGTTTTTCATATGTCTAAGGGAGAAGCATGGGGACAAGGTGATTTTTTTCATCTATCCAGGGGGAAGCATGGGGATAGGGTGATTTTGGGGTAAGGACTAGGACTGACAAGGAATGTCAGGTGACTTGATGCAAGAGCTAGACTATTGGATTCACTCAAAGGAGTGACGACCAAACATGATGGTGCTATGAGAAGAGTTGACAAATGTAGAGTGGGGGTAGTTGAACCTATGTGACCTACAACATGTGCATGATTGGCTGCACCTAAGAGAGCATAATGCATTCCTGATAGAAATCTTTGAGAGGTGGCACTCAAACACATTGAGTTTCTACTTTCTGATTGGGGAGGTAGTGATGACACTGTTGGACATATGGAGGATTCTGTGAGTACCAATAAGGGGAGAGATGATGAAGTATAAGTTAGAGAGCATAGAGAAGTTTCTAGAGGAGAGCTTTAGATAGGGGGTAGACTAGTTATCGATTGATCACCAGTGGATGTCATGGTGAGGGGAGATGGAGGAAGAATTATCCTGGCTAGAGTTGTACTTAGCCAAATTGGTAGGAGGGAGGTTGATGCCTGACCATTAAGGGCATAGTTTCCTAATTGTATGGGTGAGGGTGTTGATCCAAATGTTAGAGAAAGAGGAGGGGATAGAGTATTTATATGGGTATATGATCCTAGCTTAGTATTATTATGACTTACACATGTGTGCATACTGTACCCAGTAGATGATGGGACTAGGGGTGACATTACTGCTTGTTTGGGTATGGGATCACATTGTAGTAGTATGACCATTATGAGGGGAGGGGAAATGATAGTGATATGAGTTATTCACATGTCAATGTAGGCCACTACTATCATATGTAGATGTGAGAGTAGTAGATAACTGGTGAAGGATTTTGGATGAGATTCTATAGTTTGAGTGGACACCGTACAGAGGCTATGAGGTGTTAGGATATTGGAATGAGCAGGTAGGGAGAGAAGATGGTGTTCTAGATGTAGAGTACCTAGGATATGTGTAGATAGATTTTTGGTTGATCAAGAGGATGATGTTTCAGATAGCCCAATATATGCCATCACGAGTGTGCAAAAAATTTGAATTGAGACAGGGTATTGTTCCACACAACTATCCACATCCGATTGTCTCTAGGGAGATAAGGTTAGTATGGAGCATCTGAGTAGATCTCTATAATTCCATAAGAAGTTAGAGAGGTATGCAGCTAGGACCATGGACAAAAACAAAGAGCTAGGTGGATAATGAAGGGGTGACAACTGAGTATACAACTTTGTGCAAGAGGTGAAGGCTAGTGAGACTGATAGAGCCAAGAGAAGGAGAGACTAGAGAGAAGAAAAGGTTAGAGATAGACTCAGAGATGAGGATGAGGTAGATGAGGGAGATGAGGAGGTGAGATAGGTAGTAGCACCAGAATTCAGATTAGGGACACATAGGTGTTCTATAGAGCGAAGAAGAAGTATAGTGTAGAGACTAGCTGGAGAGGGGCTTCCTTGTGCCCTGAGAGAAATACAGAGGGATAGAGAAGAGGTGGCCTAGGTTCCACTACCAAAGGATGAGGATATTGTGTGTGTGAAAATTGTACCTGATCTGTAGACACAACACTTCAGTAAAACATCAGAGGTTAGCAAAAATTAAAATCGTGCAAAATTGAAATCTACTCTAACCAAGCGATTTACTGCCTTCTAGTAGGTGCGAGATTAATGTTCTTAGATTGTTATCGAGATCAGTGACCTAGACAACACCTAAATGAAGGATTTGAATGCAAAACTGATATGAAATATGAATGTAATTAATCTATTTTTTTGGTATTTTCTATGCAATAATAATGAAAAACTAATATGAATATATGCTAATATATGGAAATTGATCTAACAATGATATGAATATAAGCTAAATGATATGCAATGCTCAAAACTAGAAAGATCTCACAATAGCTTGGATTTGCAAAGATGATTCTTTAGACTCCAATTCGACAGCGTGAGAATGCAAATTTGTGGATGAATTATGAAGAGCCGAGCCTTGGTTTTATAGAAATCCAGGGCTTTGGAGGTGCATGGAAGAAAGCCATAAATCACTCAGATTAACTTAGCTTGATTTTTGAGTTATCTGATAATAAACATAATTTAATTCACAAAAACATGCAAAAGCTAAGTTTTAACTCAAAATAGAGTTTAGCTTTAATTGATAATTGATAGTTGTCTGCTTTTATGATTGTGCATGTTTTATTTATGAATTAATTTAATAAATAAAGTGATTTATGCTCAACTTAACTGATTTTTTAAAATAAAACAATTGATTTATGGGTTAATCAATTATTTAATCAAACTTTTATTAAAAACAATATTATTAAATAATGACAACTTGCTTTAATTAATTAAATAAGAATTTAATCAATTATTCATAAGATATTAGATTTATTGTCAAAATTAAATAATACAATTAATAATAGATAGAATTAAATTTAATTACACAATTAAGTGGCAAGATATTAAATCTAATTAATTAAATATGAAAATATTCAATTAATCAAACTTAGGATAAATGTGATTTATCGCCAAATAATCATTAAATTAAAGATAATTAAGATAATTAGGAATATTGCTAGGAATATTCCCCAATGCAGAATTTAAGATAATCAATTATGATTCGATGATGTTTAGATGTGCCTTAGATTAGGACTTCGATGTTGATTTCGTTCAAATTGTTGATATAGAAGATTAATGAACTTATAGCCCATTTTTGGGGTATTACATTTTGCCCCTCTTTGAATTACTGTGTGAAGCAGAGTGGTTCAAAGAAAGTCTGTGTTTGATAGAGATATGAAACTGATGTTTGATATTGATAATTGATATGAGACAGAAGCTGATTGATATTGATTTGATATGGAGATAATAGGTCCTGAATGAGCAAAGATAATGTTCACTATAACAATAAATGAACCTATGATTGCGAAAAAGTGTCAAAATGCCTGATTCCAAACCTTAGGATTGCAAAGAAGTGAGTGACCGGTTCTAGACTCAATTGTCTTAGCAGAACTAGTAGGTATCACATCCAAATCCTTCAGTTGCCGAAGAACCAAGGAAATAACACTGATGAACTGATGGTTGCAAAAACTGATACAATTTACAAGATTAGGAGAATACCAGATTGATATGGATCTTGATGAATCTGATATGCCCCAAGTGATGATATATTTTCCCCGAGCGATGAGGTTTTTTGATGAATCAATAACTAGACGTGGTTGTTGTCTTGATTACTAAGGAAAGATTGATAGAATTTGATTTACAGACTTTGAATGATGTGCCATACCATGCCCCCTTCAGGATTAAAATTGAAATCTGATAAGAAAAGTCAACGTTAAATGGTTTAGAAGCATGTAAATTGATTTGAGAAGTGGTTAAACACGTCTGAGAACACATTCTGCATCGTTTAGAGGTCCAAATGACCAAGTTTGACTAGGTTTGACCATGAGTTGACCATGGTTGATCAAGTTGAAATTTAGATAGTTTGATGTTAGATAATTAATTAAGTTGAATATTGGATTCCTGTGATGATTGAAGGTCGATTATGCAAGCAGTAGACTGTCCTGGGCCCAAAAATTTTAAATTGCAATTTTGACATATTAAACGATCTCAGATTTGATCCTGAAAAATGGATTCAGAACGTTGAAATTAGCTAGGGGTGCAATTTTCATGAAAAATGGAGCACTTTTGAAAATTAGGTCATATGCTATATAAAGGCCTGAAGGGTCATTTTCAATTCATTTCAACCATTTGACTTTGGAGATTGTGCGGAGCCCTCTGAGCAAGAAAATGGTAGAACAATGAGATTTGAAGGTTCCTATGAGTTTGCATCGATTTGAGCGCAGTCGGAGATACTAGAGACCTCGACAGTATGGACATCCTGTAGGTGGACCTCTGTGCCCCTCGAAAATGCAAATTTTTCATGTTTCATAGCATTTTTAAATTTTTTCGTACTCGTTTTGCTTTTTTAATTTTTGCATGTGTGAAAACTCGTACGAGTCCCATACCAGACTCATATGACATTTCATTTGAATGCACATTGTCATTTCAAGTATACCCAAGTGTCGTATGAGAGGGACCCTTGTGTTGTATGACATTTCATCGGGTCCCTCAAAACTTGTATGATCCCGGGTGCAGTGTCGTATGACCATGGATTGTTGTTTGGTATACTGTGGAGTGTCGTACAATATTTGATGCCAATCTAGACTGTCGTATGAAAAATAGAGTGTTGAAAACTGACTTTTAGGGCCAAATTTTGACTTTTCTGATGCCTGATGCTGATATCTGATTGGTTGACCTACCTTCTGAAGTACCTGACTGTCCAATTTCTATACTATTAGCCTATTATTGAACCCAATTTCTGATAGAATTCCCTATTTTTGTATGATATAGGTGACATATCCAAATGTGCACGTCCAACATTCATACCCGGCTACCCAGAGATTATGTGTCGCGCTTCTGGACCTGATGAGGGTTCATCTTGTTGCCTGTGGATTCGAGTATTTGATTCATTTACCTGACATTAGGGTAAATCATGGCCTTTTGACTGCCTTGATTGAGAGATTCCATTCAGAGACACAGACGTTTAACTTACCTACTGGAGAGATGACCGTGATGCCAGAGGACATCTATAGGATACTGCGCATTCCATTTCATAGTAGTCGGCTTCTTGAGTATGTGAGTTCTGGTCAGGGTGGTCTTCATGCCTTTAGGCGTCTATTTGGAGATGATACATAGTTGATGGGATCCATTTCCTGGGAGACCCTTGTATAGCGATATGGTCAGATGCACCGTTTAGAGTGCATTATTGCTAGTATGATCGAGGAGCTCATCATGCCAGGCCATCAACAGAATGGCTTTTTGATGGGATGGGCTCCGATGGTAGCACTTCTGATGGCTATGCCCACTGAGCTTGCCTAGGGTCAGTGCCTCTTGGCACATATGTTTTCAGAGATGCATGAGATCGTGTATTAGGATTGCAAGAGCTTTGCTTCAGGAGCTCTTGTATTATAGATATGGGCCTGGGAGCATATCCCAGTATTGAGACTAGTTTTTCAGACACAGCGGCAGCCACAGGAGCCAGTGATATATACATATGTTGGTTATGTCACATAGGTCTGTATGGGTCATACCGAGTACTTTCGGCGATGTCTAGATGACATGACTTTTGTTCATTGGAGGCCATATTTGTAGATAGAGGTTTGGCCCACTGCGAGGGAGCAGTATAGTTTTCTTTTTCAGAGTCGAGTGCTTATTGGCCGCTCTCCCACTATTCTGGAGAGATTTTTGATTAGCAGAGTGTGGCATTAGTATGGATGCAGACATGATTCCCCATGAGATTACACTACATATGCACGCATTGTGTGTGAGATCGGGCTCATATGGACACCGAGGCTCTCCTATTCCTTATGTGCAGAGGAGTACAGTGCCATTATAGGAAAAGATTGGGACTACCAGCCATAGGTTGTCGATGTAGGAGTGACAGACAAATACATTTCATGGCTTACCGATCATCCCATCCATAGATTCTTAGATCCTATGGAGTTGATACCCTCCATGGAGGAGGCGATGGATGTTATAGGTGTTCCTATGGTACAAGGCCCAAGACCATAGGTAGTGCATCCTACACCACCCAAATAGAGAGTGACAACTCCATTGCAGAGATCATCTGGGCATATGAGGCCTCCTTGTCCTTCTACTTCTCCCATAGGTACATCCACAGGGTCACATAGATGATCCAAGGGTGAGAGGGGTACTTTGGGCAGTGTCGGTGTGACATATGAGGTGTTGGTAGGTGAGAAATTTGCAGGTGGTGATGCTGATCCCACACAAGTGGACACCACTTTTGATTTGGGTGCAGAGGTTAGACACTGTAAGGTGCGTAGATCAGAGACCACTAGATAGCAGCCAGAGCAGCCAGCACAGGATACATAGATGCCAGTAGCTGTAGTAGAGCCTACTGTTCCTCTCACTTCATTAGAGATGATTAGATAGCTCAGAGCTTAGGTCCAAGACCTCAAGGTACAGAGTGCCAGATGGGAGGAGAGGTTTCAAGAGGTAGATAGGCAGTGCACTGAGCTTCATGTAGAGCATCGCTCAGAGGTTCAGAGAATACAGATAGAGGTGACCCATCAGACCTCATGGGCCTCCTATTATGTGTCTGCATACTATGTTGTTGTTCTTGCTGAGCAGAGAATACCTACATACTCTGAGTACATGGCAGCCTTAGAGGGAGCTAGGGCACCGAGGGTAGAGGTCATACCAGATGCACCACCACCTCCTCCACTAGATACCAAGGAGCATGCTGAGAGTTGATTCACATGGTCATGTTTTGATATATTCTATTCTTTTTTACCACTGATATACCATTCTGATTCTGATAGCTTTCTGGAGCTCATTATTTTGTACATTGTGCCAGTAGTGCACCCCTAACACATTTCAAGATTTTTGATATATATGAGATTGGTATTTTGATTGTGACTTCATTTGTACTTGTCATGATGTGGATTTATGATGATATCATGCTATGCTTATGCTATGATTAGTGTAGAATATATGTATGGATCGATGTAATGCAATGATTTCTTTCATATGTATGGATGTTATGAAAATGTAATTGATTATGAAAAGATGTATGTATGATTTATGCTTATGCAATGAATGTAATGTAATGTAACAAATGATAATGATATAAGATGTAAATGTAGTGATAAACATGATATGTTTGTGCAGGTTGATGAAGACAAGTACTCAGTCTTATGTCAAAAGGATGTTTAACTCCGGAGGGTTACTACTTGTGGTTTGATGAAGAGACCTTCGAGTGAGACTCAGCTCTCGTTAGATGTGAAGAATTGTTTAAGCTTTGAAGTGTTTCCAAACAGTTATGAGATATGCAAACATGCAAAATGCAAAGAGACATGCAAAATGAAATGAAACCTAAGACCTAGGACCTAGTCACTGATCATGTGTCGATTTGTTATCATCATTGAACTTTTAGGTAACAGGATAAATCAATACAATGCCCACTAGCTATGAAACCATAAACATATGAATATTGATTTGTATGCGGAAGAATCAATACAACACCCACTAGTCAACAACCATGGATATATGAATATTGATTTTGTTTTCAGAATGTCAGATTAGATATAAGCACCAAGGCACAAATGCCAGGATGACCTGAATATCATGTGCATTTTGATATAGCAATTTGTATAAGCATCAAAACATGAATGTCGTGATGACCTGAATATGCCTTGCATGAAAAACACATCAAACGATCAAGAGATTATTCTAATTCTGATGTGAATTACCCATAGTGACCCTTTATCATTCACATCCTTAGGCAAGATCGCGTTTCACAGTAGGAGAAAGAACTCACTCAAAAAGACAATAGTTAGATCAAACTTCCTTGAATTTTCTGGGTATCAATGGTCAAGGTACGCATGGCCATCCAATTCAAGATAGAGGCTCTTACAGCCGGACACCATTTCAATCTAGAATTTCCAAAGTTGTTTAGATTTTCACATACAAGCAGAAAACAAAGAAAAGATTATGCCCCCAGTCATCACTCTCTAAATCCTATAAAGGACATCATTGAAGAGCTCAAAGGGACACAATATGCAAAAATCTCAATGCAAATCAGTAAGCATACAAGGAGATAAAAGCATGTAAAAAAGCATAGATTGTTTTCAGTTTGATGTTTGATTGCATTGTTGTAGATGCAAAATACTTTTTGGAGACAAGACAGATTTGACTGACTCAAATGAAGCTTCAAATGACTCTGACTGGATATAATATGTCTAAGATAGACCGGAGACCATAGGATTTGACATTGATTGCCCCCAAGTTTGAACATTGATAGGATACAGACACTTGAGCAGATTGGTGTACAAACTGACTTATTGAAAATTGGAAATGCAAAAAAAACCAGGAGATATGCACAAACTAAAGCAACACTGAAAGCTGGGAAAGACCAAGATTGCACTGATAGATGGAGCATTTTGAAACAAGTGGCACCCATTTGCTGGGTTTTCACCATCTTGGCAGAGATTCTATTTTTGCTACCAAGGCGCCTATTTCTAGGTTTTCACCAAGGCACTTTTTTTTTTCTTTTTCATTTTTTCAATTTTTTTTTTGTACTTTTCATATTTTTTGATTTTTTTGAGAATCATCAAGGCGCTGATTGCTAGGTTTTCACCAAGATGTTCATTTTTTCAGGACATTTTCCAATTTTAAAGATTTTTTCAGGACATTTTACCATAGACTGAATGTCTTAGGTGTAGAATTTATTCAGATGGAGAATGTTGATTGGTTCTCAGAGCTGTTCTCCTTCAGTCATTGAGAGTTGATAGGCACCAGAGCCAAAAGTAGCAGTGATGACAAAGGGACCCAGCCAGTTGGGTTCAAACTTCCCCTTGTGTTCTCGATGGGATTGATTTTTAGGATTTTCTCTCAAGAATAGATCACCAACCTGAAATTCTCTATGTTTGACTTTCTTGGTGTAGCCTCTAGACATTCTCTTCTGATATACTCTAAGATGATCATATGCTGCTTGTCTACACTCATCTAGTAGTTCTAGTTCTTGTAACCTAGACACTCTGTAGTCATCGTCAGTTACTAGACCATGCATTCAAATTTTGAGTGATGGGATTTCAAGCTCAATAGGAAGTACCACTTTAGACCCATAAACTAAAGTGAAAGGTATAGCCCCAGTAGGTGTTCTGATACTTGTTCTATAGGCCCATAGAGCTAGATTAATCATGAGATGCCAGTCTCTACCAATTTTGTTTACTGTTCTGTGCAAGATCTTTAATAGATTTTTTTTAGAAGCCTATGCTTGGCCATTCCCTTGTGGATAGTAGATAGAAGACCAATGTTGTGTGATCTTGAATTTGGCACATAGATCATCTAGGTCTTTATTCCTGAATTGCCCACCATTATCTATGATTATGGAATGAGGTATCCCATATCTGCATATGATATAGTTCAATATGAACATAGATATCTATTTCCCTATTGCTTGTGTCAAAATGACCACCTCTACCCATTTTGTAAAATAATCTATGGCTGTGATTATATGGGTATGTCTGTTAGAAGAATGAGGATGAATCATCCTGATAAGATCAAATGCCCATTGATGGAAAGGCCATTGTGTTGTAAAGGGGATTAGATCCCTCCTTGGAGAATGAATTAGGTTGCCATGTACTTGACACTTTTGACAATTCTTAGCAAATTTGATAGCCTCTTTCTCCATTTTAGGCCAATAGTACCCAGCCCTAATAAGTTTTCGAGCTAGTGTTAAACCATTCGAGTGTGACCCACAAATACCATCATGGACTTCCTCTAATGCACATTGAGACTCTTCCCATTCTAAACATCTAAGTAGCGTACCATCTAGACCTCATTTGTATAGACCATGACCAATGATGACATATCAGGAGGCATTACGGATAAGGTATCTCTTTTCATGGTAGTTGAAGGTATCGGGGATGATTTGGTCTTGGAGATAGGAAAATAGGTTTTTATATTAGGATGAATCATGACCTACAATAGTGTAGATCATGCAGGTTTTGGGGGAGTCATATGCAAGATAAGATAGTGATTCCACCAGGAACTCATAGCATAGCTCATGTTCAGGCTACTGTAATAAAGTAGATAGTGTTGCCATTACATCAACAGCCTTGTTCTCCGTTCTAGGAATTTTCTCAAATGTGATAGATATGAAATATTTCTTAAGATCATCTACCATGCTCTTGTAAGAAATGAGCTTTTCATCTTTAGTTTGGTACACATCATTGACTTGATGAATAACAAGTTGAGAGTCTCCATGAATGTGTAGCTCTGTTACTCTCCATTCAATTACTAGTTTCATACCATTCAAAAGGGCTTCATATTCCACAATATTGTTTGTACAGGGGAAATTTAGTCTAAATTCTTTTGGGATGGAGTATCCTTGAGGAGTTATGAACAATATGCCTACTCTAGATCCATTCTATGTATAGGAGCCATCAAAGAACAATTGCCATTCTCTAGAAGATAGGTGCATAATAGAGGAGTCTGGAAATTCCATTTGCCTTGGTGTGTCATCAAACATGGGTGCATCTGCTAGTTGATCAGCAATAACTTGACCTTTTATAGCTTTTATTTCAACATATTCAATGTCAAATTCTCTTAGAAGCATGACCCATTTAGCCAGTCTACCTGTGAGGGCTGCCTTGCTGAGTAGGTATTTTAGTGGATCAATTTTTGCTACTAGATGCATGGTATGAGCTAACATATAGTGTCTTAGTTTTTGTGATGCAAAGATCATAGTGAGACAAGCTTTCCCAATCATAGAATAGTTCTTTTCATACGGCACCAATGTTCTACTTATATAATAAATGGCTCTTTCCTTTTTCTCTTCATCATGTTGCGCTAGCAATGCCCCCAGTGATGTGGCATGTGCGGAGACATATAAGATCAATGGCTTCCCATGAATAGGAGGCATTAAGATAGGCAGATTTGATAGATACTTCTTGATATGGTTAAAGTTGTTCTCACATTCTTCATTCCATGCAAAGGTCACACCTTTATGTAATGTTTTTGTAAAAGGCTGTGATATGTTCGCTAGCTGTGATATGAATCTTCTGATAAATTGAACTCTTCCTTGCAACATCCTCATTTGACTGATATTCATGGGAGGTTACATCTCTATTATAGCCTTGACTTTAGCCAGATCCACTTCAATGCCCTTCTTTGAAACTATGTATCCTAAGAGTTTTCCACAAGTCACACCAAAAGCACACTTCTTAGGATTTAGTCGGAGACTAAACTTTTCCATTCTATCTAGGATCATGCTCAAGTCCTTTAGATGTTTAGTTCTGATCATAGATTTTGCTAAAGTATCATCAACATAATCTTCCATAGTTCGATGCATCATGTCGTGGAAAATAGATGTCATTGCTCTTTGATATGTAGCTCCAGCATTTTTAAGCCCAAATGGCATGACATTCCAACAGAAGGTGCCCCATGCACATGTGAAAGTAGTTTTCTCTTGGTCCTTTGGAGAAATTTTTATTTGGTTATATCTAGAGAAACCATCCATTAAGGAATACATCTCAAAACCCGCAGTCATGTCCACTATCATATCAATGTTAGGTAGTGGAAAGTCATCCTTAGGGCATGCTCTATTCACATCTCTAAAGTCTATGCACACTTTGATTGACCCATTTGGTTTAGAAATAGGTACAATATTAGAGATCCACTCTGCATAGTAAATAACTTGAATGAATCTGACATTTAGGAGCTTCTCTAATTCAGCTTTTACCAAGAGTGCAATGTGAGGATGCATCTTTCTAAATTTTTTCTTGACAGGTTTAACATTTGGAGCAATAGATAAATGATGCATTATAAGATTAGGATGCAATCCTGGCATATCTGAATATTTCCA
This sequence comes from Chamaecyparis obtusa, assembly GCA_027943335.1. Classification (NCBI taxonomy): domain Eukaryota; kingdom Viridiplantae; phylum Streptophyta; class Pinopsida; order Cupressales; family Cupressaceae; genus Chamaecyparis; species Chamaecyparis obtusa. The sequence goes on from BSBK01001906.1 coordinate 1,590,328, forward strand.
TGCAAAGTTGATCTTCTTCTTTGTTAGGAATGTTGTAAAATTTTGCTTCTCTTCTTTTGATAATGATTGTGCTACATGTACCAATTGTGGTTCCTCTGTTGTACCCAAATTGATGGATTGAGTGGGCTCAACTAGAACTGGAGATCTATCCTATAAATGACTCAGAAGGACATCAAATATATCATCCTTAGGTGCCTCATAGAGGTTTTCACCTTTGGATACGTCTTTTATTTTTACTTTTGTAGGTTCTGAGACTGCCACAAAGTGGTTTTCACCCTCAGAATTCTTTTTCTTTTTCTTTTTATTCTTATTTTTCTGACTAAGATATTTTATCTCTGACTCAGTCATGCTGACACTTGGTTCACTAATGGAAGTACTCATAGGCTCAACTACATTGAGGTAACAAGCAAGGGCATAGTCATTCGGGAAGGTATAAATACCATGGCTCAGATTTGTGGAGGTTTGAGCAATAAGTTCTGGATATTTGATAGTCAAAGTAGGGAAAGATTGGGAGATAGTGTTTACGGATATGGATCTATCATCATTGGTCCTAACCTAATGCTTGAGTTTGAAGGTGATACTACAACTTAAGACATCCAATTTTTGAATAGGCTCAATGTCATCAAGGGAGTCCAATTCAGCCATAGGTGGATCAGACTCGATAGGTTCATCATTTCACTCTAGACTTATGTTGGTTTGAGGTGCATATTGGTGAATAACATCAACATGTTTCTCTATGATAAGCTCATCTTCATCTGGTTCTGGAATGGCTCCCCATTCATAGTCATTTGATTTAGCTTCTGATTTAGGATCTCTAGGAAATCTTAGAACATGAGTAAAGTCAGGGTGAATACCCCAAGAAGGGTTACCCTCAAATTCTGATTTGTATTCATACTCATGAGAATCTGTCTCAGAATCACTACCACTTCCCTCTTCTTGATTGTTTTCATGATTAGCTAGTTCTTGTGTTGCAACTATCTCTTGATTGATAGTAGGTTCTTGTGTTTCTACTACATTAATTCTTTTGATAGGATCATCTTTATCATCAAGAAGGTCTTTGATCTCCTTAGGAAATTTTTCATAGGGGATGAGTTCTAAACTATCTGAATCACTATCACATGGTTTTGTTTCTTCTTTCTTAAGAAGAGGTTCCCCTGGTGTGATTTGCTCTATGACATGAGAGCAATTACCTTTGAGGTGATAGGGTTTCTTCTTAAAGCCTAAGCCAACTTTGTTTTTATTTTCTCTACTAGTGTGTGGGAGAGGTACCACAAGACCTTTTCCTCTGATTCCTAGAGGTCCTTTACCTAAATATCCCATCTTAGCTATTAATTTATCTCCTAGACCATATGACTTGGAAGGGAGTTTGGAGACTGCAGAGTCACCAGTTTGAGCAACTTGAGATTTAGGTTCATCTTTGTACAACCATGATAGCAGAGCCTCATCCTCTTCAAATTCTTGCTTGGATACTTGTTCTGCTACAAAATTCTTTTTATATGCTTCAAGAGGTTCTTTAGAGTCTGGTTTGGATTGTTTCAAAGATTACCCATAAGACTTAGGCGAGATAGGGAGAGATGTCAAAGATAAGAATGGCTCAATAGTATATTCTCCCATACCATTTTCTTTGATATTAACCTCTTTTGTAAGATCTTCCATTTTAGATGTGGATGCTTCTTTAGTTGGTTCAATGGGAGATTCTCTATTATTAGGCACAAGCTTATCTGCACTTTCCTTCAAGGTGTTGCAAGTTGTATTCAGATCCATGGGTATAGTAACCTCTACTCCTTCATATGGAAACTTCAAACATTGATGGTATGTAGAAGGAATAGCTTGCATTTCATGTATCCATGGTCTCCCTAGAAGGACGTTGTAGGCCAAAGGTAGATCAAGCACTTGACAAATGGTATTTTTTATAACTGGACCCACTCTGATAGGTAAGACAATGGTGCCTTTAGAAGATCTTTCTTGTTCATCATAGGCCTTGATAGTTATTTTCTTTCTGGGATCAATAGCCAATTCTGAAAATCCCAATTGTGTGATCAAGTTGTAAGAACAAATGTTTAGGCCAGCACCCCCATCTATCAACACATGTTTGACTCTACAGTTCTGGATCAAGACTTCTATATGCAAAGGCTGATTATGTGGGTGACTCAAGGAGTTGTCATCTTCTTTTGAAAAGGAGATATATTGCAGAGATGTAAGATGTCCAACCATAGTCTGGAACCTGTCTAAATCAAGGTCATTAGGAACATTGGAACCGAGCAAGGCTTTATCAAGAATGGCTTTATGAGCTAGAGATATTTGAAGAAACTCAAACATGGAGATTTTTGCATTAGTGTGTTGGAGTTGTTGAACAATGCTATAAGACGTAGGCCTTGTATCCTTTGGATTGGAAGATTTGGAAGCAACCTTCTGTTTAGAAGCAGATGAAAGATTGAAGGGCACCTTAGGGACATTTGATGAATCTAGGATTTGTCCTTATAGATGCATTGGAGCCTATGATTAAGTAACTGCGTTAGCTAAGGAATGATCTCTATCTCTTTGTACAATTGTGATGAAATTGAAACTTTCAGAGAGACATGGTTCAACCATATTGATGACAGTGTTATTTCCAGGGTAGGCATAGTTGACTTTTGCCCCCATATTAGGCTGAGAAGTTGAAACTTCTTGACCATGTTTCGGAAATGGTTCTGTGAATGTTGTATGATCATTATTACTCTTGGGATTATCAATTGAGATGTCTCCACTATCGATCAGATCTTGAATGGTATGCTTCAAGTGGTAGCAACTACTAGTTTTGTGACCTTTACTCTAATGGAAATCACAGAATTCATTTTCTCTCCACCATTTCGGTTTGGGGTCCTGATCATTTGGTCAGATTGGTGGTAAAGAGATGATGTTATTAGTCAATAGAGTTTTCATAGCTGATTCTAAAGACTCTCCTAGAGGAGTAAATTTTTTATGTTTATCCTATTTTTTGTATTCTGGCTTCCTTTGAGATGGTTGAGAAGACTTTTTCTCTGAAGCTTTAATGGCTTGAGTACCAAGAGTGAGATTGTAGGCTGGTGCCTTTGATGGGGCATGGATAGTGTCAACAACACCATTTGTGATGATGCCTTTGTTCTTGTTCCAATTTTTGTTCTTGTCTTTAGAACTGGATCCAAATTCATACTTGTCTTTTTGAAGTGTGATTTCTCCTTTTTTTACAAGCACTTTTTTGATTTTGATAGCATTATCCACCATCTTGTCAAAAGATGTATGATCTTGCATTTGTAAAGGATAATTGATTTCTAGAACAAGGTTATTGATGAAGATTTCTAGTTTTTCTATTTCTGGAATAGGTCTGGCATATAGAGAGAACTTCTTCCTCCATCTCTAAAGAAATGTTAGGAATGGTTCCCCTGGGTACTGTTTGAGATTATATATATCAATCATGGTGACTGGGTGCTAAATATTGTAGGAGTATTGCTGGTAGAACAATTTGATCAACTCCTCAAAATTTTTGATAGTAGAAGGCAATCTAGAGAACCAATGGATGGCTGCCCCCCCTAGAGATCGAGGGAAGAGATGCATCAGATAGGTTAGTTCATGCATGAACTCCATTGATTGCATACAAAATTCTCTGACATGATCTTGAGGATCAGAGTGTCCATCATATTTTTCATACTTTGGCATCTCCACTCTTTTTGGAAATGGTGGCATATACAAGTCTTTGTCAAATGGAAAAGGACATAGAGCCTCCATGGAGAACTCTTTAGGTTCCTTCTCTTTCTTGAGATTGTTAAGTTCAACTTGTATAGCATGCATCTATTTCATCATAGCTGTGAGTGGATTCTTTTCCTCATGTGTAATGATGTCTTCAACATTAAAGTTGGGAGGAAGTTTAGCTCCTTGATGAGCTAATTGTAAAAAGTATGCTTCTCTATCTTCTTTCAAGAAATGCTTCATCATTCATTTGAAGTTATCATCATTTTGATATTGAGCAATTTCTTCAGGTGTGGGTTCTTGATTTGCACCATGTTGAGATTGAGCTCTTTGAGAGCCAAAATTTGTCCCTACTTGAGACATGGTAGGAGTTTGTGGACTCCCTAGATTAGATTGATGAGGGGTATGTTGAGTACCTCCATGAGTTGATGGAGGAGGTATGTAGCCAGATTTCAATCGATAGTTGCCAAGACCGTCATCCTCGTAAAGACCAGAATTGATGAGTTTCTTAAGAGTTGGAGGTTGGAGAGTGGTGATAGATTTCTTGTGAGAGGAAGCTCTAGTCTCCACCATTCACCTCAAGTGAAACAAAAGAATAAGATCCAGATAACCGAAGAATGAATTGAATCAAGATGATCAGATGATGCAACCTTGTCAAGGTTTGATTGATTTGAAGATTTGATTAGACATGGATGAAGGATACTGTGCCCTGGATGTATGGGTAGGTTCCAAAAAGATAGCAAACAAGATATCACAACACTTAGTCATTTTGATGATTGATTGAAGATTGATAGTTATGACAAGGTTTTGACACATGATGATAAGGACTCAAATCGATTAAACAGAAGGCTGAATCGGATTCAAAAGGCCACTTTAGGAAAATGATTGGACTCTTAATAGCTACTACTCTATTCTTGACACAGTGAATCATTCGACAGATTCTGAAATTAGGCTGAAAAATCCAAATATCTAGCAATTTTGACATTTTTATTTTTTTTTGACAACTTTCAAAAATTGCCCAAACGACACTCTACAGAGTCGTACAACAGTGGGTATGCTATGAAATGACAGTTGCAAAATTTGAACGACAGCTGGGTAGCAATGAAATGATAGTTGCAAAAATCATACGACAGTTGCAAGATTTTGACTTTGAGAATTTAATGGCATGGAAACTCGTACGACACTGGGAACTCAATCATACGACAGATGGGTTGTAATGAAATGACACTTGGAAATCTCATACGACAGTTGCAAGATTTTGACTTTGAGAATTTGCTGGCATGGAAACTCATACGACACTGGGTACTCAATCATACGACAGATGGGTTGTAATGAAACGACACTTGGAAAAACTCGTATGACTTTCTGACTTCCTGAAATGATTTTTGACTCCAGAAAGGATTTTACGTCAATTTTTGAAAAATTTTGAGTTTGAAGATTCAGATTGTTTGCAAATTTCAATGTCTAGATTTGAAGATTGTAACAGATTTGTTCATTTTCAGTAACCAGATAGATAAACAAGCATGCAAAACAACAAGCACATGATTTCAAGCATGTTTGAAAATAATGAATAAGGGAAAAAGTAACCTTGCACATGAAAAATCAAGTGACTTATTCATTCTAATCCTCAGAAGTGCTAATTGTGTATGTTCCAAAAATGTTTTGCAATAATGCACATATACCCTATAAAATGAAAATTTGGCCTCGCTAGGGTTTTTAGTAATGGTTTGACTCTGCAAATTTTATTATCCAAAGGGGTGAACTCCAATCCTGGTGCACCAAGGTTTTGACATAGTCTGAGAACTTAATCTTCAGGAGCTACTAGGGAGATCTAACAACCTAGCAATGAACCATACCCGTGGAGATTTCTTCCACAAGGACATTTATATAGCGGTTGTCACTACCACGGCGAAAATGGCTATTACCACTTGAGGTTCCATCAATGGAGTTTGCCTTGTGAAGGGATTGTCCGCTATGGTTAGCCCTCTCTAAAGGTGACTCACAGTATGATACCACAAGGGGACTTGGCTCCAGATCCAAGGTTTTGATACCTCTTCACTTTTAACCCAAACAAAGCAAGAAGATTAATCCAACACGCTAAGACAAAGTTTGTCTCACCAAGGTCTATGATATCAACCCCACGTGATCTATCAACCCCTCCAGAGAGAGAATGTATCAATCAATAAGAGAAGACACACTAACCAATTTTGATTCACCAAAGCTCATGATGTCTACCCCACGTGATCTATCAGCCTCTCCTAGGAGAGACTATATCGATCAATAAGAGAAGACACACTAACCAAGTTGAATGTGAAACACACTAAGTATCCTCCCTACCTACAAGGATTCTATCATCAAGAAGGATTTTGTTGGGAATCCAATCTCTCAAGAATCACAAATAGTGTTCATAGGGCCTAATTACTATGTGAGCACAGATGTATGTTTCCAAAAGCAAATCTACCAAAAGCATCCAAAAAGCAAAAAGAGGAACACTTAACACTTAAAGTGAATATGAGATGAGTCCACAAGGTGGAACACTTAACACCTCACTCAAGCTGAAAATGAGTCCCCAACTTAGAAAACAAGTGAGTTTCTAAAAGTACAAAAGAGTTGCCAAGTGGAACACTTAACACTTCTGTCCTATTGACCCCTCCCCTTTATGGTGCTGAGATTGCAACCATGGGGCAGAATGAGGGGCCAGTAGATTAGCGAGTCCAATAACCCAAGATAGCAATCAAGATCAATCACAAGTATCTGAGACTACTTAATGAATCCTTAAGGGGTCACAACCTAGTATCAATTATGCAAGTGTGTAAAACAAAAGCATGAAAAGAACCACCCAAGCTAGACACATGAGAGATTTATTTTAAGCCCCAAATCAAAATATTATCAGCACAAGTGGAATACCTGAGATCCTTGTAACACGCTTAGTAGATTTTTACCTAATTTTAGAAAACTTTACACTTTTTCCAATCAAAACCAACAAGAGTCAATCAAAAACAAAGAATTCCAACTGTTAAGAATAGCTGTTAGTCAAAATCCAAAAATCAAATCTAACAAACTACCTACAAAAATGAAACGACAGTTAAAACCTGATGATGAAACTCGTATGACAGTGGGTCTATTACCAAACGACAGTCTGAAAACTCATACGACAGTGGGTCTGTTACCAGACGATAGTCTAGAAACTTGTACGACACTGGGTGTCTGATGAAATGATGATCTAGCCTCCAAATGATAGTGGGTTCCTGATGAAATGATACTCTATCAATTGTCGTATGATAGTGGGTTCAAAATCATATGACTTTTGTCAGAAACTCATACGAAGATTGTACGGACAAAAAATAAAAATTGTATTTTGCACAGAAACTGAGGAGAAAAAGATAAAAATTGATAGAATTGAATTGGAAACCCATTTCAGGGCCCCACGGTGGGTGCCAAAAATGTGTGTGTGAAAATTGTACCTGATCTATAGACACAACACTTCAGTAAAACATTAGAGGTTAGCAAAAATCAAAATCATGCAAAATTGAAATCTACTCTAACTAAGCGATTTACTGCCTTCTAGTAGGTGCAAGATTAATGTTCTCAGATTGTTATCGAGATCAATGACCTAGACAACACCTAAATGAAGGATTTGAATGAAAAAATGATATGAAATATGAATGTAATTAATCTATTTTTTTGGTATTTTCTATGCAATAATAATGAAAAACTAATATGAATATATGCTAATATATGGAAATTGATCTAACAATGATATGAATATAAGCTAAATGATATGCAATGCTCAAAACTAGAAAGATCTCACAATAGCTTGGATTCACAAAGATGATTCTTCAGACTCCAATTCGACAGTGTGAGAATGCAAATTCATGGATAAATTATGAAGAGCTGAGCCTTGGTTTTATAGAAATCCAGGGCTTTGGAGGTGCACGGAAGAAAGCCATAAATCACTTAGATTAACTCAGCTTGATTTTTGAGTTATCTGATAATAAAGATAATTTAATTCACAAAAACATGCAAAAGCTTAGTTTTAACTCAAAATAGAGTTTAGCTTTAATTGATAATTGATAGTTGTTTGCTTTTATGATTGTGCATGTTTTATTTATGAATTAATTTAATAAATAAAGTGATTTATGCTCAACTTAACTGATTTTTGAAAATAAAACAATTGATTTATGGGTTAATCAATTATTTAATCAAACTTTTATTAAAAACTATATTATTAAATAATGACAACTTTCTTTAATTAATTAAATAAGAATTTAATCAATTATTCATAAGATATTAGATTTATTGTCAAAATTAAATAATACAATTAATAATAGATAGAATTAAATTTAATTACACAATTAAGTGACAAGATATTAAATCTAATTAATTAAATATGAAAATATTCAATTAATCAAACTTAGGATAAATGTGATTTATCGCCAAATAATCATTAAATTAAAGATAATTAAGATAATTAGGAATATTGCTAGGAATATTCCCCAATGCAGAATTTAAGATAATCAATTATGATTCGATGATGTTTAGATGTGCCTTAGATTAGGACTTCGATGTTGATTTCGTTCAAATTGTTGATATAGAAGATTAATGAACTTATAGCCCATTTTTGGGGTATTACAGATATGGCTCTAGGAGGAGAGGAGAGGCCAGGGAATTAGGAGAAAGTAGTCATTCTATAGGTAGAGGTGACACAACTAGAGGCATTGGTGAAAGTGGAGAGGGATAGAACAGATAGGGCTGATGCATCTAGGGTAGTAGAGAGAGAGGGATGAGGCTTAGGTAGAGAGTATGCAGTGAGAACTAGCCATACTATAGGGTCAATTGGGTACATGAGAGATTACCATGATAGGAGATGGTACACGTATAGAGGAGATATATGAGGAGGCAGCCTGAGTACTAGGATAGATAGAGGAGATGTAGAGATAGATAGACCTTCTCACCCCATGACTAAAAGAGTATAGGGATACATGGTAGAGATGGCTAGATAAATGCTAAGAGGAGTGGGAGTTAGCAAGATAAATAGTAAATGCGGTAGGTTCAGTGTAGTTACTAACAACCATATTGGATGCATAGTGAGATTTAGCGAGGATGGGGAGAGGTGTGGCCTATTATATGGGCCTTTATCATCAGGTGGTACCTCTAGAGAAGAGACAAGCACCTTATTCAGAGTGAGGGATATCAGAGAGGACTTGAGGTGTGTCATCAGGTTTAGTAGCTAGGACATTTTGATAGCTAGGACATTGAGCGATAGGGATACAATTTTAGAATGATTTTAGAATAATTGAGAGGTAGGGAGAATCAGTTATCCTCAGGTCTAGATGTACCAATTCAACTTTCTATCTCTTATACAAACTTAGATCTAATCATTAATTCACTCAGTCTCTATAGCATATATCAGTTACATAAAAATTACAGTCTACTATCCAAAAGTTATCAACTTACAGAATATAAAAATTTCAACAAGATTCACATCAAATAAAATTCACACAAGTATAACACCTAGATTTAATGTGGAAACCCAATTTGGGAAAAAGCACTTGTAACATGCTACTAATTTTCACTCTTCTGAAGTGAGCTTTGTGAGAAGCAAACCCTGTTAAAGGTTTACAATACACACTGTTAGGTGTGACCTTGTTAAAGGATTTAATCACCCTGTTAAGAGTTGTGTGGTCATAGGGCTTAAGAACATTCCATTAGAATGTCACCTTGATTAAAGGGTTTACACAATGACTGTTAGGTCAACCTTGATTAAATGATTTAGACTAATACAATGGTTAGAAAGTAACAGTAGGTTCTGATCTGAAATATACAAATCACTTTGCAAATACAAATCCAATTCTCTCATATGCTGATTTACTGACTAACCTTCATTTTCATCCCCATCTCTGATTTTCTCAGAATTCTCTTCAAGCAATCACCACAACTCTATTAAGCTCTTCACAACTTCACCTTAGCCTTCTTCTTAGATTCATCAGTCAATAACATCAACCTTTTCCACCATCTGTTAACCTCACAATTAGGTCATCCTTATACCTCCTTGATCAGGTAGATTAATCTTTTACCACTTAATCTCTTATGTAGATCTTAGGTTTAGGTCAGATTCATCAAATCCTTCCATCATTTTATTTTCCTATTTTTCCTTATAGATACATCTTCAAACTTATCCTTGAATCCATAATAAAATGGTTTACCATGCATTAAATGCTCCATACCATTCATTAATAATTTCAACATGTTTTACATATCCAAAGAATTCAACTATGTCATCTGGGATTCTCAATTCTTTCATAAACTATAAATTACTGACACTAGGTCAATATTGTGCTCATCTCCTCGGTCATTACCTGATATCTTGGTCATTATTTATCTCTCGGCAATTACTGATGTTTAGTCGACACTAGATTTTCTTGACTTATACTAGCACTCCGTCGACACTAGCATCACTCAGCTTAAACTAAATTTCTTCACTTTTTCTCAATTAAGCCTATGGTTCTAGTCTTTCTTCTCCACTTGGTGTTAAAGATAAACAACACATTACCTTATCAATGTGCCAAATAATCAAGTACCCATTGAAGTATCACATAACTCAACCTTTCCTTAGGTCCTCTTGCTATCTCCTATTTTCAAATGCTCTTCATCAATCAAAAGATATGGTACTCTAGTAGATAGCAACTGTCTTACCAGTTAAGGTTTGACATCAATGACAATATAAAAATTATTTTAATTGTTGTTTCCAACAATATCCCTCTTTGGCATTGATGGAAACACCACATGATTTACCATACAATCTAAAATCTCTGTGCATCAGATCTTCATTAATATCCTTAGCTTCATTCTGATTCACATCCAAGTTCCAACTCCCTCTTGGATAATTTTTCTTTGTCTATTCATTGAATATGTTTCTTATTCAATCACTCCCTCTTTGCTTAGGGTTATTTCTCATGAATCTATTTTTTGTATGTATCTCTCCCTCAATATATTGAATCTCTCCCTCAATGTTGTATCTGTCTTTTGTATCTCTCCCTCTTTGACAACAATGCCAAAGAAACTTGTATCTGTCACTTGCATCTTTACCATGTAGATGTATTCATGTCAGTTCTTTATGTTGTATACTCCCTCTGTCATCTTTCTTATGACCGATTTACATTTTTTCTTTACTTATCACAACTCTAGGAAACTCCTAAAGTGTGACCTCTTCAGTATCAATTTGTCAGATATTTTGATTAGCACATTTGATGCAGTTCCCCTATATGTTTATAGGTAGCCCCAGTTAGGGGAATCACCCCTAATTTACCTCTAAGGTATTCACGAGAACCTTTAGGTAATTCTTTTGTGAATATATCTTCTAATTGTTCCTTTGTATTCACATATTCCAATCTCACTTCTTTGTCTTGAACTAACTCTCTCAAGTAGTGATGCTTGATAGAAATATGCTTAGTCTTTGTGTGCATAACAAGATCTTTTGATATGTTAATAGCACTTGTGTTAATATAGAAAATAATAACTGGCTCATTGATTTCCTCCTTCATACCTTGTAACAATTTTTTGATCCACACTAAATTTGAACAATTTACTGTTGGTGCTACATATTCAGCTTCTCTTGTAGATTGGGAAATGCGGTTCTATTTCTTTCTTTTCCAAGAGACTAATCTCTTTCCTAGAAAGAATCTGCCACCACTTGTACTTTTTCGATCATCCATATTTCTTGCCTAATCTACATCAGTGTAAACTTTTAGTTCAAACTTATCATTCTTCTTGTAATACAATCCATAGTCCTCTGTTACTTTTAAATATCTCAATATCCTTTTCAATGCCATCATGTGACTCTTTTTAGGATTTGCAAAAAATCTTGCAACAATACCAATTGATAGGGCAATATATGGTCTTCTATGGACAACATATTGTAGCTTTTCAATTATAGATCTATAGAAGGTTTGATTGACTTCGACTGTATCATCAATTTTTGATAATTTTTGTCTAGTAGCCATAGGTGAAATTACTGGTCTGGAATCTTCCATACCAAAAAATTTTAGTATCTCCTTAAAATACTTAGATTAAGTAATATAGATACCTTTCTTCATCTGATAAATTTGTAAACCAACAAAGAATTTAATCTCACCAAACATAGAAATTTCAAATTTAGTTTTCATCTCATTTAAAAAGGATTGACATAGGGCATCTTGTCCTCCAAATATGATATCATCAAAAAATATTTCAGCTAACAAAATCCCTTTACCTTTTTCAGTCTTCAAATACAAATTGATGTTGTCATTTATCTTTACAAATCCAATCTTTATTAGATAATTATGCAGTCTCTCATAATATGCTCTCAGGGCTTTCTTTAATCCATACACTACCTTATGTAATTTATAAAGCATATTATTCTTTCTTAGGTCAACAAATCCTTCTAGTTGTTCAATGTATACTTCTTTTTCCAATATCCCATTCAAAAATGCAGATTTGACATCCATTTGATATACTTTGATTCCTTTATATGTTGCATATGCAAGTAGAGTCCTCGCTCCTTCCAATCTTGCAACTGGGGAAAATGTCTCCCCATATTCAATGCCTTCTTCTTGTGCATATCCTTTGCATACCAATCTATCTTTTCTCCTAGTGACTTCTCCATATTGATTTAGCTTATTTATGAATACCCATTTTTTTCCAATAACATTCTTGTCTTGTGGTCTTGGCACTGGTGTCTTGATTTTTTTTTCTCTATCTTCTCTATTTCTTCATTCATGGCTTGTATCAAATCTTCATTCTCTAAAGCATCTTTTACTGTCTTAGGATCAAATTCACATAGTAAGCATGTATGATCTTTTAACTTACTTCTTGTCATAATTCAAAATTCTCTATCTCCAATGATTTGTTCAAGTGTATGATGTCTTCTTACATGTTGTGTCAATGTAGGTTTAGATCTCCTTTCTACTTGATCTTGATCTTCAAGTTCATCTTGTAGATTCTCTATCTCTTATTTTGATTACTTAGCAACATCCTCGTGAAGCTCAAAATTTTGTTTTTGTGGCTCAGTAGGTTCATGTTGTTCCTTGGCATCTAGTTTAGGTGCATTACTAGCTTCTCCTTCTTCCATGTATACAAAATATTTTTAATCTTCAGGCTCTTGCTTGCACTCAACTTCATTCTTTTCTGCATATTCATCAACTCTAACATTTTCACTTTCCATAATTTTTTTAGTGTTAGAATTCAAACACTTAGAAGCTTTGTTCTTAGTGGAATATCCTAGGAATATGCCTTCATCACTTTTAGCATCAAGTTTTCCATTCCTATTGTCTTTCAGTATATAAAATTTACTTCCAAAGACTTTAAAATATTTCACATTAGGTGCATATCCATACCATAATTCAAAAGGTGTAGCATTTGTACCTTTCTAGGTTTGTACTTGATTCAAGGTATAAAAAGTTGTACTTACAAATTCTCTCTAGTACTTTTGTGTAACATTCTTCTCTATCATCTATGTTCTAGCATAATCCATAATTGATTTGTTTATTCTTTCTGCTATACCATTCTATGGAGGTGTCCTAGGTGCATACATCTATCTCTTTATTCCTCTATCATTGCAGAATATATTGAACTCATTTGATATAAAATATCCTCCTCTGTCAGATCTCAAACATTTCAAGTTTTTACTTGTTTCTTTTTCAACTTTTTCCAAATACCACTTAAAAAACTAAAATGCATCAGATTTCTCTTTTAAAAACATCATATTCATCATTCTAGAATAGTCATCAACAAAAAAAATAAAATACTCATCACCACAATAACTTTGCATACCCATAGGTCCACAAAGGTCAGTAAGAACCAATTCCAAAATATTGTCAAAAGTATATGTATTGCTCTTAAAACTAGACTTTGTCATTTTTCTCAATTGACACTATTTAGACATAATATTATCAGGTTTATTCAATCTTGAAAACCTTCTAACTTTCTTCATCTTACTGATATTTACCAAATTGTCAAAGTTTACATGATATAACCTCTGATACCATAACCATACATCGTCAAATTGTGCAAACAAACCTATTTCTTCAAATAGGTCTAGATGGAACAAATTACCTCTTGTTTGTTCTCCACTACCAATTAGTTCACCAATGGCATAAAATATTTTAGTCTTTCTGTGATGAAATTCAACTTGGTAACTAGTATTGTTCAATTGTGCAACACTTAGAAAATTATAGTTAAGCCCTTCAACCCAATAAGCATTATCACATGTGATATTATCAGTTAATCTTATTGATACTTTTCCTTTCACAACACATGGTGCATCATTACCAAACTTAACACTTCTACCTTTGTAATGATTTAGGGTTTCAAACTTACTTTTATCACCAGTCATGTGATGTGAGAAAACACTATCAATAATGCATTTATCTCCTTTACTCACATATGAAATAAGTGCAGTTTTCTCATCTTCATCATAATCATCTTTCATAGAAACATAAAAAACTTCTATAGATCACATTCATCAAATTCACTAGTTTCACTATCAGGTTCCTCTTCAGCAATATATCAAGATTTCTTACCTTTGTCTTTGTAGTCTTTGTACCTTCGGTGATCTCTTTCATTTCTTTTGTCTTTGTTCTTTCTTTCCCTTCTTTCATCCTTGTTAGTCCTATCAGGGCATCTTTCTACAATATGGCCAACTTTGTTACATGAAAAATAAATTATTGGAAGTTTACCTTTGTATTTTCATTTTCCTCTCTGTAGCCTTCTAGCCATGAGTGCCTCAAGATCATCTATATCATCATCAAAAGTATCACTATCATTGTTGTTGTTACTATCACTCCTCACACATCTTTCTTTTACCTTCTTAGACTTATAAAGAACCATTTGAGATTTGAATGTAGATTCAATGTTGTGAATAGTGAAATTATCAAAATTGGATAGCTCAAAAGAAATAAACTTGCCAACAAGACTTTCCAAAGTTAGGACATTATCAGGATTACATCTTGATTCTTGTATTGAAGAAACTCTAATAGCATAGATAGGAAGGAAATTTCTCAACACTTTACTGATAACAGTTTCATCATTAATGTTTCCATTAGCTCATCTAATAGCATTTACTATCTCCTTAATTTTACCATAATATTGAGCAACATTTTCACCTTCTTGCATTTTCATTTCATCAAACTTACCTCTCAAACTTTTAGATTTGGATCTTAGCACATTTGTGTCCCTACCATAGATAGCTACTAGAGTGTCCCACATTTTCTTTTCATTAGTACAGTCCTTGATGTCTTAAAATTTAGGATAGCCTAGGGGAGATGCAATTTCCAACATTTCCTGATTGTGCTCTTGTTTTTCTTCCATCTCCTTGGTAGTCAAAGGTGCAACAGGTGTTACACATTCATTTTCCACATAGTATTTCACTGAATCACCAATACCAACTAGGTGCAATTTCATCAAACTCTTCCATGTAGTGAAGTTCTCCTTGTTCAACTTTGGTACTTCCTTTTTGTACATCTTGATCATTAGCTTCAAGTACCTTTAAAATGTTCCTCTACAAGCACCAACAGCTCTGATACCAATTGTTATAATGATTTTAGAATAACTGAGAGGGGGGAGAATCAGTTATCCTCAGGTCCAAATGTACCAATTCAACTTTCTATATCTTCTACAAACTTAGATCTAATCAACAATTCACTTGGTCTCTATAGCATATATCAATTACATAAAACTTGTAGTCTACTGTCCAAAAGTAATCAACTTGTAGAATAAAAAAATTTCAACAACATTCACATCAAATAACATTCACACAAGTATAACACCAAGATTTAACATGGAAACCCAATTTGGGAAAAACCACTTGTAACATGCTACTGATTTTCACTCTTCTAAAGTGATCTCTGTGAGAAGCCAACCCTATTAAAGGTTTACAATACACACTATTAGGTGTGACCCTGTTATAGGATTTAATCACCCTGTTAAGAGTGGCCTGGTTAGAAGGCTTAAGAATATTCCATTAGAATGCCACCTTGATTAAAGGGTTTACACAATGACTATTAGGTCAACCTTGATAAAGGATTTAGACTGATATAATGATTAGAAAGTAACAGTAGGTTCTGATCTGAAATATAAAACTCACTTTGCAAATACAGATCCAATTCTCTCATATGCTCTTTTACTGACTGACCTTAATTTTCATCTCCATCTCTGATCTTCTTGAAATTCTCTTCAAGCAATTACAACAACTCTGTTAAGCTCTTCACAACTTCACCTTAGCCTTCTTCTTAGATTCATCAGTCAATAACATCAACCTTTTCCACCATCTATTAAACATCATAATTAGGTCATCCTTATACCTCGTTGATCAGGTAGCTTATTCTTTTTCTGCTTAATCTCTTCTGTAGATCTTAGGTTTAGGTCAAATTCATCGAATCCTTCCATCATTTTATTTTCCTACTTTTCCTTCTAGATACATGTTCAAATTTCTCCTTGAATCCATAATAAAATGGTTTACCATGCATTAAATGCTCCAAACAATTCATTAATAATTTCAACACATTTTACATATCCCAAGAATTCAACTATGTCAATTGGGATTCTCAATCCTTTCTTAAACTATAAATTACTGACACTCGGTCAATATTGTGTTCATCTCCTCAATCATTATTGGATATCTCAGTCATCACTAAAACTTTTCTTCTTA
Source organism: Chamaecyparis obtusa (assembly GCA_027943335.1). Classification (NCBI taxonomy): domain Eukaryota; kingdom Viridiplantae; phylum Streptophyta; class Pinopsida; order Cupressales; family Cupressaceae; genus Chamaecyparis; species Chamaecyparis obtusa. The sequence goes on from BSBK01001906.1 coordinate 1,606,718, forward strand.
GCAAAAACTATCCTAGCTCAGTTCATTATTTATCACTCGGCAATTACTGATGCTTGGTTGACACTAGATTTGCTTCGCTTATACTAGTGCTCGGTCAACACTAGCATCACTCGGCTTAAACTAAATTTCTTCATTTTTTCTCAGTTAAGCCTATGTTTCCAATCTTTCTTCTACACTCTATATTAAAGATAAAAAACACATTACCTTGTCAATGTTCCAACAAATCAAGTATCCATTGAAGTATCACTTAACTCAACCTTTCCTGAGGTCCTCTTGTTATCTCCTCTTTTAAAATCCTCTTCATTAATCAAAAGATATGGTAGTATACTAGATAGCAACTGTCTTACCAGTTAAGGGTTGACATCAATGACAATATAACAATTGTTTCAATTGTATTTTCCAACATACACAAGGTGACAATGGCAGAGGAGCACGGGGACCGACTGCATGAGGCTCACGGGGGGAGGTCGGGATAGTAGGGATATCTTCTCAGGGGTCATTGGATCTAGTTGATTATATAGTATATATTTTTTAGGTGAGATGCATATGTATAGCAGCACTAAGGTGCTTGATGTATCATTTTATTGATATACTAGGATGTCATTATATATATATATATATATATATATATATATATATATATATATATATATAAATATATATACATATATATATATATATATACATATATATATACATATATATATATATATATATATATACACACATATATATCTATATACATATATATATATATATACATATATATATATACATATATATATATGTATATATATATATATATATGTATATATATATATACATATATATATATATATATATACATATATATATATATACATATATATATGTATATATATATACATATATATATATATATATACATATACATATATATATATGTATATATATATATACATATATATATATATATACATATATATATATATATATATACATATATATATATATATATATATATATATATGTATATATATATGTATATATATATATATATATATATATATATGTATATATATATATATATATATGTATATATATATATATATATATATAGACACACACACACACACACACACATATTTTTTGTGGAGACATTTCATGTGTTTATTTAATGGATTATGAGAATTTATTATGCATAGTGCTAGTTTATGTTATTGGCACATGTGATGCAAGAGATGTGTGATTATGTGAAAGATATACTGCATGATGTATTATTATGTTTATGATGCAGGTCCTATATGGAGTATGGAATGTATATATGGAATGAATTGATGATTTATTCCGCATATGTGATTTTTATGGATATGTAATGATGGATGATACAATGCATATTTAATGATTAGTGGTTAATTAGATATATTTGCCATGCAATAGATACTTAATGATTAATTAGATAGATTTGACATGCAATGTATATTTAATGATTAATAAATAATGAGATATATCTGACATGCAATGTATATGTAATGATTAATGATGGTGATGCAATAGTAACTAAAATCAACTGAACTATATGAGGTGGAATGCAATGGTATGAATTGGTGTTTGTTTTGTTGTTTTTATGTATCCAATCTAATGAATAGGATCAAATTAACCACTAAGGAAGGGGATGAGAAGGTGAATAAATAAGACCCTTTCCTCAAACAAAAATGCAAAAAAGAAACTAAGTGTATGGGATAAAATATGGATGGGATCCTAGAACAATGGTTTGCACATAAAAGAGACCCCAAAACCAATATTTTACACTTACATTTGAATTGTATTGATATAGAAAGTAAATGTAGATGACTAATATTGAAATTAAGAAATAAAGGTACTTACCTCCCAAAAAGAATCAGCTGAAAACCCTACCAAACAATCTCAAAAACTGTCAATTTTAACACTTTTGAACCGAAACTACGAGATCTACAAAACCCAAAAATCTTTTCTCCAAATTCACATAGGTCAACTTTGACCTTTTAAAAGGTCAAAGATGAAATTATTTATTTGAAGTCCGATTCTGATTCTGTTTACAGATTCTAAAAGATTGTCGAAAAGGGTATCCGAATTCGCTCTCAGATCCAAGATTCCACACCTGTACCTACAAGAAAAATGAGGTTTTTGTTTGATTGGGGGGGGGGTTTTCCTTGGTCAAACCTCGATTTGGAATCAACCTTAATATTGAAATTGAAATGGAGAGTGCTAGCAAGTAGTAGAAGTAGATCTAACAATGAAGCTATGCAATTCAATAGATAATGCAATTGTATTTGAAATGTAAACAAGTATATTGATATGAAAGTTTAAACACAACCATAAATATAAGTCAAACCTCCATGATTGTATGCTTGGAATCCACCTTGAGGTAAGAATGAATTGGATCTTGAAGATGAACAAAGGATCTTGAAGGAAGATCACACCATCATGATGGCTAGATCTAGAGTTTGAATGATGAATCTTAAATGCTTGAACCAAATCCCTTCAATGGCTTGAATGCTTGAATCCTTGATCTTCAATGGAGAACTTGGATAAAGAAGAAGACTTGAATGCTTGATTGCATGGAATGTTTGATGATCTTGAGAGCTTGATTGAGAAAACTTGATGGAGAAAATGAGAGAGGAAGGCCTCCTTTTATAGTGATCTAGGGCACACTCCTCTAGAGGGGCAACCTTGGGGAATTAAATCCCAATTAGGTCCTACCATTTAGAAAATATACCTAGATTAAATGCAATTAAAGGATTTACTATTTTGGAGCCTGAAACAGCCAACCCAAAGGCGGAGAAACAATTATCCCGAAAGCCAAACTGCTAAAGATGACAATTTGAAATTCTGGCAGGAAGAGGTCAAGGTTGAGGTTGACCCTGAATTGGTTAGGGTCAAGGTCGACATTAACCTCAAACCCTAATTTTGGTAGGATTTACAGCAGAGGTTCTAGAAGATGCTAGAAACTAGGAAATTGATGTCTGAATAGGACTAGATGTCTAGGATAGAAAAAAAATCCTCTGTTTGATGTGATGAAGGACTAGGAGGTCTCACTTCTAAATCCTACCTAGAAAATAAAGCCATGGAATAGGGAAAATCAGGAAAGTCCATAAGACCTTAACCCTAATTTCACCTAGAATGGAGAAATCAAGTGCGAAGAAGAAGTGGAAAGTGGGGAGAAAGCCAAATACATGAAAAGATCCCATCAAGGTGCCAAACATGACCCTAAACTAGTTACTCGAATGGCTAAATGCTCTTAACATGGAAGTGCTTCCATTTTAAGATGATACATTAAGCCCCCACTTTAGCAAGAGTATGGATTTGATGCAAACTCTTGGTAAAGGAGAAGAGAGAAGAGATCCTAGTGGATTCAAAATGAGATAAAATAACACTTAGCTGAAGACACAAGCCCCTAGACCAAGGATTCTAACTCAACATACATACATGAGAGTATACAAAAGAACAAGGGTTAGTACTAAACAACCCAAATCAATTAGCATAAGAAACCTTGCTAAGAAATATTTCTCATACCAATATCATATTTGAAAAGCTATCATAAAAGAATAAATGATTACATAAGAAAGACAAAAGAAACACTATAGAAAACATAGCTTCATGATCTAGTCCTACTAGCATGAAAGTGAAAAGAGAGAAAAGAGAAAGTGATTACCTCACCCAGTAAGATGCCTACCTTACCATGAATCACCCTGGAGAGAGAGACCAATAGGTTCACCCATAAACTATGCTTGCAATTGTAATGCATCTTCTGACGGCTTCTAGAATACCCATAGATCCACCTTCTTGTATCACTATGAATATGAAATGTGTGCCTTCTTAGGATTTAGCAACTTATGTGCATTACCTTTGGAAGATTTAGCATATGAATGCTTGTCTTTTTAGGATTTAGCAACTTATGTGCGTTACCTTCCAAGATTTAGCATATTTGAAATTTTTTGAAAAATGCGTGTCTCCTCAGGATTTAGCAACTTGTGTGCATTACCTTCAGAGGATTTAGCATATGAATGAGTATCTTTTCAGGATTTAGCAACTTATGTGCATTACCTTCCAAGATTTAGCATGTAAATAAAAACTATAGTACAAGGGAGACCCTATATATGCCCCCCTCCTTAAGATGGCGAAAACATACTATTTTGCCATTTTAAGGAAAGAAAAAGAACAAGGATAAATCCTTCTTTAGCACCAAGACAATATCCATAGACAACTCCCAGTCCAAGCCAAGAAGGCCACAACTCCTATGAGGCCATGGAAGAGACGAATGTAAAGAGATATCATGCAAGAAGTGAAAAGGAAGTAACCCTTAATGAGGGATAGCACACTATTCAGTTTCCAAGGTGAGAGATGTATCGACCATGGAAACCCAATGTCAAACAATGAATAAGGTTTGTGCAAACCATAATTTTCATGTATGATTGGATATCACATAGTAGAATAATACTACTTTTCCAAGGAAAGAGGTGAATCCCTAGAAAGAAAAGAAGAGAATACCATATGAAATAACAATGCATAGATTTGAATAAGATAGACAATCATACCAAGCTTCCAAGGCTAAAGTACTTCTATCAAATTCAAAATCTGTATGTGCTACTCCATGTGTGAAAAGCTGGCAATGCTAAGATCAAAATCTCGAGACCAAAACCCTAGCATGAACAAGTATGAAATAACAATGCATAGATTTGACTAAGATAGAAAATCATACCAAGCCCCTAAGGTGAAAGTACATCTATCAAACTCGTAGTCTATATTTATTATTGCATGCTGATAATGCTAAGATTGGAGCCTCTTGATCAAAACCATAGCATGAATATGTGCATGAAATAACAATGCATAGCTTTGACTAAGAAAATCATGCCAAACCCCTGAGGCTAAAGCACTTCTATCAAACTCACAATCCATATTTATTACTTCATGTGTGAAATAGAAAAGAAGGAGAAGACATCCTTGCCCCCCAAGTGTAGGAACAAAGATGGAAGAGGATACCCACTTCACAAAGCAAGGAGATATCCTATTTGCAACAATGTATACTATATCCTTAGTGAGATATATTGACTCCTACATCCAAGAGTATAGATAATCATGAAAAGGATATGTCACTCATGGAAAAGGATCCTCAAATGAAAGAGATCTTATCAACAAGACCCCCACCAAAGAGGAGTGGGTTAGATAAAATATCTTCTTCCAAAAGGTGAGAATGAAGATTCAATCATCATGCCTTCCATGAAGAAAAGCAAGAAGAATGTTTGGAATGAGAGAAAAAAACTCTAACACAAAGCAAGAGTAAAACATTATACCAAACATAATTTGCAACATAGAGAAGAAGTGACAACCTAGGACAACAACTTCTCATGTAAGAAGGCTATCCATAGTCAAAATATCTATCAATATGATGAAATAATATTGCCATATAAAAAAATACCACTAAGCTAAGGAAAGGAGTTCCCCTACATAAAGAGAAAGAAGGAAGAACCTTGGCCCCCAGGGACAAAAGGCAAGGGATACCTTTGCAAAACACATGTCATAGAAAAGATATCTAGAATAATAGAAGAGAATAATAGATGAAAAACTATCATAATACAAATTATGAAAACATAACCAATTAAGCTCATAATGGATTCTAAAAGATAGGAAGAAATATACCTCTTGCCCCCCAATCTAGAGGAGAAAATAGAGTGAGGGGTAAAATTATGAATAAATCTCAAAGGAGAAGTTTTTTTTTTCTCTTATATTTATGGATCGAATAATAAGGAGAAGGTACTTTGAAGAATATTTGCACATCTACATCATGAACCATAGTTTGAACCTCAACATAAGTGTGGGAAGAACTAGGAATAGTAGATGGAGAATTAGGAATCAGATTAGGAAATATAGGATTAGGATTAGGAAGATTAGGAACACTAATAAAAGTGTAGGAAGTGGTATGAATGGAAGACACAACCAGAGGAACACTTGGAACCACAGTTGGAAAAGGGTTAGAATAGAGATAAGTAATATTATGGTAAGAATGATGTGAGGTAGGATCTTGATTTTCCATAAGGTCACTACTAAGGAGAAAAGCGTTAAGGGAATGCCTATCTTTCTCCGCTAAAGCCTCATCACTAGAAGGAATCCTAAATGGAGGTGAAGGATCTATAATATTATCTTCTTTCGCATAAGAGAAGTGTGTTTTAGAGTATATGTCATCCTCTTGTATTAAGAATTCTTCACAAGGAGGAGATAAATCAATGTATTTATCCAAAGGTTCATCCCAAAGAGTAGAATTATGCACAATGATTTCATGAGGAAGAGAGTAATCAACATCCAAATCCAAAGGGTCATCCCAAATAGGAGGATTATCCATAGTGAATTCATGAGGAAGAGAGTAATCAACATCCAAATCCAAAGGTTCATCCCAAATAGGAGGATTATCATCCCTATCCATAAAGAGCATTGTAGGAGTGCCATAATTCATTAAAGCTTCATCCCTAAAGGGGAAAGAAGGTAAATTGTATTCTAAAGTAGGCTCATAGAAAAGACATATATTAGGAGAAGAATTAACATCAATTCCTAACTCATCTTTGTAAAGGTCAACGGAAGAGGTTGTGGAGGAGAGTGAAATAGGAATAGGATCAATGGAGATTGCATTCAAAAAAAATTCAGCCTCACTTCCATGTACCTTCATTAAGGTATTTATCATCTTGAACAACAAAGGCCTCATCAAAGTACTCAAAACAAGAATCATACATGTTCAATACTAAAAGCATGAAAATGTAAATATTTTTGTATTTTTAAAGAAATTTTGCAAATTTTTTTTTAAATTTTTTTGAAATGTAAATGCAAGAGCATAAAAGAAATCTAATCTTAAGGCAAGAAAACAAATGATTTAACACCAAAAAGAAAGAGTTGTCTATCGCGGGTTCACCAAAATGTATAGGATAAAATATGGATGGGATCCTAGAACAATGGTTTGCACATAAAAGAGACCCCAAAACCAATATTTTACACTTACATTTGAATTTTATTGATATAGAAAGTAAACGTAGATGACTAATATTGAAATTAAGAAATAAAGGTACTTACCTCCGAAAACTAATCGACTGAAAATCCTGACAAATGATCTCAAAAACTGTCAATTTCTATAGTTCTGAACTGAAACTATGAGATCTACAAAACCAATAAATCTTTTCTCCAAATTCACACAGGTCGACTTTGACCTTTTAAAAGGTCAAAGACCACATTATTTATTTGAAGTCCAATTCCGATTCTATTCACAGATCTTGAAAGATTGCCGAAAAGGGTATCCAAATTCGCTCTCAAATATGAGATTCCACACCTGTACCTACAAGAAAAATGGGGTTTTTGTTTGTTTGGGGGGGGTTTGCCTTGGTCAAACCCCAATTTGGAATCAACCTTAATATTGAAATTGAAATGGAGAATGCTAGCAAGTAGTAGAAATAGATCTAACAATGAAGCTATGCAATTCAATAGATAATGCAATTGTATTTGAAATGTAAATAAGTATATTGATATGAAAGCTTAAACACAACCATAAATGTAAATCAAACCTCCATGATTGTATGCTTGGAATCCACCTTGAGGGAAGAATGAAATGGATCTTGAAGATGAACAAAGGATCTTGAAGGAAGATCACACCATCATGATGGCTAGATCTAGGGTTTGAATGATGAATCTTGAATGCTTGAACCAAATCCCTTCAATGGCTTGAATGCTTGAATCCTTGATCTTCAATGGAGAACTTGGATGAAGAAGAAGACTTGAATTCTTGATTGCATGGAATGTTTGATGATCTTGAGAGCTTGATTGAGAAAACTTGATGGAGAAAATGAGAGAGGAAGGCCTCCTTTTATAGTGATCTAGGGCACACTCCTCTAGAGGGGCCACCTTGGGGAATTAAATCCCAATTAGGTCCTACCCTTTAGAAAATATACCTAGATTAAATGAAATTAAAGGATTTACCATTTTGAAGCCCGAAACAGCCGACCAGGAGGTGGAGAAATAATTCTCCCGAAAGCCAAACTGTCAAAGATGACAATTTGAAATTCTGGTGGGAAGAGGTCAAGGTCGAGGTCAACCTTGACCTAGTTAGGGTCAAGGTCAACATTGACCTCAAACCCTAATTTTGGCAGGATTTGCAGCAGAGGTTCCAGAAGATGCTAGAAACTAGGAAATTAATGTCTGAACAGGACTAGATGTCTAGGATAGATAGAGAATCCTTTGTTTGATGTGATGAAGGACTAGGAGGTCTCACTTCTGAATCCTACCTAGAAAATAGAGCCAAAAAATAGGGAAAATCATGAAAATCCTTAAGACCTTAACCCTAATTTCACCTAGAATGGAGAAATCAAGCGCGAAGAAGAAGTGGAAAGCGGGGAGAAAGCCAAATACATGCAAAGATCCCATAAAGGTGCCAAACATGACCCTAAACCACTTACTCAGAGGGTTAAATGCTCTTAACATGGAAGTGCTTCCATTTTAAGATGATACACTAAGTAATATGCAATTGAGCTACAATACAACCTGACTACATAATTTAATGGGATCACTTGTGTTCATGTTGGAGAGAATACTCTGGTTTGATGTTACAATAATAGGTATGCATCATGTGTTATAAAATAATAGATGGCATTGTTCTTTTGCAATGAATAGACTCTCAGATGAACTAGATAGCTTTAGGAACGTAGATGTAGATTTCCTAATCATGAAAAAACCTATGACATGTGCTTATTAGAGAGGTCTGGGCACACCTATGTATTTTTAAGGGAATGAGTTGTATGCTAACCCATTTTCCCTAGTAAGATATGCATAATCATGACTGAGAAACCAACAAGAATGCTCATAAAGTATCAACAAATAGATCATACTGTAATTGACACATGCATCAAATTTTACCATTCACTATGTACTAAAATATGAAAGGTCTGGGAAATCATGAGTAGGATCCTCTGACAAAAAAGATAAAATAATAAAAGAAGACCTCCTGAATAGTTAGACACTCAGTCCATATTTATTTCCATGAACAGGATAGGATCGATGAGTTTGATTTGAGCCGACTAAGGAAGGATGCATCCTAGAGGGAAAAGATTGTTTGACTAAGATGGATATTCATTGGAAATAGATGTGAAAGGAACATTAACTTAGAGATTCAATTTAGATATTGAGTTTGATAAGAACTTTTATGATCAATGTGTCTGGGAAAAGCTCATTATGATGGGTTAATCTCAGCTTGTTGGGAACTTTTCTTGGACCTTTATTGCGATGCGATAAATAATGACCATAAACTGGGACTAGAATGAGGATGGATATGTACAGTGGGAAGGAGAATATAATGGATCAAAATATGCTACCATAGTTCCTAGAATAGGTTTTTCACCATGGTACTTGCCTAGAGTGCTTGTTTGCCAATTTTTCAATATTGAACGATTTTTTTTTGCAAGATGCCTATTTACCAGGTTTTCACCAAGACAATGATTTTTTTAGGAACTATTTATATTATTTACAATTTTTCTGCTTTTTTGATTTTTATGAGTTTTTTCAGAATCTTTTCTGATTTTTAGGATTTTTTTAGGATTTTTTCTAATTTTATGAGTTTTTACAGGATCTTTTCTAATTTTCAAGATTTTTTTCTGAATGAACACCATACAAGAACTGAATGCTTACCTACGCATAAAAAGTGCTTCAAATGAAAAATGTTTATAGGATCAGGGAGTGGATCTCCCTCAAGAGTTGCAATCTGATATGTCCCATAATCAAACTTGGTAGTAACAACAAATGGACCCAACCAATTGGGTTTGAACTTTCCTTTCTTTTCTTGGCTCTAAATATTCTTCATACTGTGTTGTAGGAATAGGTCACCAACATCAAAATCATGAGGTTTTCTCTTCTTCTTGAACTTTAAGCACATGTGATTTTGATATACGTGAAGGTGGTTAAGGGAATTGAGGCATCTCTCATCGAGGAGTTGCAACTCTTGCAAGTGGGAAACTCAATATTCTTCTTTGAAAATCAGGTTTTTGAAAGAAATCTTGAGGGAAGGGAGCTCAATTTCAATGGGAAGGAAAAATTCATAACCATAAATGAGGGTGAATGGAGTGGTTCTAGTAGGAGTATGGATGGAGGTGTGGTAGGCCCCAAGGGAAGGATTGAGTTGCAGGTGTCAATCATGGCCAAAGTCATCGACAGTCTTCTTGAGTATCTTCAACATGGTTTTATTTGTAGCCTCAGCTTAACCGTTGCCCTACGGGAAGTATTTGGAGGAGCAATGTTGGGTAATGCCAAACTTCTTACAAAGGTCAGAGACATCTTTATTCTTTAAGGGCTTTCCATTATTATTATGGAGTTCTTTTGGGATGTCATAGAGACAAATGGTATATTTCAGGATAAACTTAGAAATTTTCTTATTGGTAGTATAGGTGAGGGGGATTGCTTCAACCCATTTTGTAAAGTACTTAGTGGTGGCTAGAATATACTTGTGTTAGGAATGAATGCTAAATTCATGGAAGCCATTCTATAGCAGTTGTTGCATTCATGACTATGATTGTCATTGATGTCAACATAGTGATTTACCGAAGACTTGTAGAGAAGTAGACAGACTTTGGATTAGCGCACATGGGTTATTTTAGTTGGAGCTATGAGATGTTGAGGATATACTCTTTGATATGTTATATTTCTATGGTTAAGAGCGCAAATAGTAATTCATTTATTCATGGAAGTTATGAGCATTTTGGTGGAAGCAGTATTCAAGCAATGTTCCTGAGTAGTGGTTTGCGGAAATCGGATGATATCTCCTAATCGGGATGGAATCTAGTTTTGCATAGTTAAAGGGAAGTTGAAGACTCTTTGATAGTGATGTGGATGATAGCATAGACTTTGAGGTTGCATGAGTGAAGATTTATTATATTTGGAAGCTGATAGTTTTGTGTAATTTTGATGTAGTGTGTGGAAACTTTTATGTTGTAATTGTATTCTGACTCATTTGTAATTATTTGAGTGTGGTATAAAGGATGCAATGTATTTCCTTGTTGTATGTAGTAGTAGTGATATGGAAGTAGTAGTTGTGTGTGATGTTGTATGCATGAAGTAAATAAAAGAGCTAAGTATGAAAGTGAATTTGTGAAGGAAGACATGTGAAGTACAAAGATCTAAAATTGAGATTTGTTGTAACAGTGAGTGTGGTTTGGCATAGTCAGAGAAGAGGTAACATACTATTCTATTGAGTAATGCAAAGATTATTTGGACAGTGTGTTCAGTGATCTTACCCTAAAGCTATTTGGGTAGTGGGTCCTTCTATCTTCCATAACTCTTAACACAGTTAGAAAATTTTAATAGGGATTCATATGTATTGAATGTATTTCATAAGACTCCTAACAGAGTCCATCCTTTCATAAGTAATATTCATATTAGTGCATCTTTTGTGGGCATCATTGCCACCGGGGTTTACTCTTTGATCAAGAGGTTCCCTAGTCAACATATCTTGTGTCATTGTGTTATTATGTATGAATATCTTTCTATGGTTGGTAATTACATTTCTTATATGGTTTAATGCTATTGAAGATGATAAAAGTTATAGTTATCTAATAATTGATTCACCCCCCCTCTTAGTTATCTTGGTGGACTTTACTTTCAAATAATTGGTATCAGAGCGACAGGTCTTTGAAAAAGAAGTTTAATAGCTTAAGGAGATCCATGGTGAATTTCAGTAAAGAAAGCCCTAAGTTTGATGGAGTAAATTTTGACAGCTGGAAAGAAAAGATGAAGACACCTACTATGTTTAGGACTAGGTTATTGGTTGATTACAAAGAATGATAAGACTATCATTGAAGAGGACAATCTTGAAACATGTACTATTGATGAGAGAGATCTATTCATGTGTAACATACTTGCAAGAGAAGCACTTTTGACAGCCCTTCTGGAGAATGAGTACAGTCAGGTAAAATATTTGAAAAAATCTCATGAAATTTGAAATGCTTTACACTCTACTTTTGAAGGTGATGAACATGCAAAAAGAGTTACATTACATAATTGGATATGTGCATTTAAAGATATAAGAATGTTGGAAGATGAATCTATTAGAAGCTATATTGGTAGAATGTCAGAAATTATTATAGGTATAAAATATTATGGAGGAACAAAGATAGAGAATGAAGTGATATGGAAAATTCTGAGGATATTGACCCCTCTATTTAAGTAGACAACACAAATGATTGAACAAGTTATGCCTTGTACTAAAAAATTTACAAGAGAGACTCTTCTTGGAAGATTGGAAGCAGTAGAAATGAACCTGAGATTATCAGGAGACTTACCTAGAATGGAGACAACATTTAGTTCTCTTAGTGTTCACCCTAATTTGTCAAGAAGCATTAGTGTGAGTGGAGATTATGCTAGCAACAATAGATCTAGAAATGAAGAAGACAAAAATATTGAAGAAGGTATTGCCTTGCTTGTGAAAAGAGAACCAGACGGTAAGAAAATATTTAAATGTTGGACTTGTCAAGAATTTGTACATTTTACATCTAAGTGTCCTAAGAGAGTTAAAAAGTATAGAAACAATTTCAAACCTAGAAGATCTAAGGAATGTTATTATGCTAATGATGATCTTGAAGCTAGTATAGAAAGAACTTTAAGTGAAAGTGATACTGAGAATAATGATGACATTGGATTTGTAGCAATTAAAGAAGAGAATCCTAAAACTGATGTTAAGGAAGAAAAAGCCTTAGTTTCTCAAGTTGAAAAGAAAGCTGATTGGATTATAGATAGTGGTTGTTCACTTCATATGACTAGAGACATGAAAAAGTTCATAAAGCTTAATGAATATGATGGAGGAGTTGTTAGAGTTGGTAACAATGTACCTTTTTTAATTAAAGGTATAGGATCTATTACTCTTGATGGAAAGACTAATACTGATGATGTTTATTTTGTGGATGGATTGAAACATAATATTTTGAGTGTTGGACAATTAGTTGATAAGGGATATCAATTTTGGTTTACTGAGAAAACTTATGTGATAAAGGATAAAGATGGAAATCTGATTGGAATTGGATCTAGAACCAGAGGTAATGTATTTTAGTTGAATCCTACTAAGATGACATGTTTGATTACTAAGATTGATGACAGTTGGTTATGGCATATAAGGTTTTGTCATATAAACTTTGATAACATTGTGAGAGTAAGTACTACACTTGCAGTAAGAGATTTACCTAAAATTATGAAGCCTACTAACATGATTTGAAAAGAATGTGTAATGGCTAAACAGAAGAGAAGTTATTTTCCCAGTAAGAAGTTTACATCTACAGAGAAGCTGGAGATTGTTCATACAGATTTGAGCGGTCCTACTAGGACTAGAGGATTATATGGAGAAAGGTATTTTATGATTCTTGTTGATGATTTTACAAGAATGATGTGGATTGCATTTCTTAAAGAAAAACTTGAAGCATTTGATAAGTTTAAGATTGTTAAGAATAAAGTTGACAATAAATCTAGAATGAAGATTAAATGTTTGAGATCTGATAGAGGTGGAGAATTTACTTCTAGAGATTTTAACACCTTTTGTGAAGAAAATGGCATTAAGAGACATTATTCAACCCATAGAACACTTGAACAAAATGGCATTACAGAAAGAAGAAACATATCAGTGACTAAAGCAGCAAGAGCTATGTTATTTGAGAATGATTTGGCAAAGATATTCTAGAGAGAAGTAGTGAACATAGCAATGTATACAATGAACAAAGTACAAATTAGAGCAGACACAGACAAGACACCTTATTAATTATGGTTTGGACATGCACCCTCAGTTAAGTATTTTAGAATTTTTGGAAGCAAATGTTAAATAAAGAGAGATGATGATATTCAAAAGTTTGATCCTAGAAGTGATGAAGGTATATTTCTTGGATATTCTTTGAAAAGAAAATCCTATAGATGTTACAATAAAGGAACTAAGACTATTGTTGAAAGCACAAATGTTAAAGTTGATGAAAAGTTCAAAATTTAGGAAAGAATGCTTGATTATGAATTAGATGAAGAAGCTCATCCTAAACCTAACACTGGATCTACTGAATTATTTTATGAAACTGACAGTGATTTTTTGAATGAAAGCCACAGTGAATTCATTGAAGAACCTACACTTGAAGTGAGATCTGAGATAGTGACACCTAGCAAGAGTTTGTTAAAGAATCATCCGATTGAACAAATTATTGGAAGCATCAAAAGAGGAGTTCTAACTCAAAATAAGGCACAAGAATAGTTATGTTTGATTTCTCAAATTGAGCCTAAGACTACTAGTGAAGCTTGTGAAGATGAAAGCTGGACTAATGCTATGAAAGAAGAACTAGATCAGATTGAAAAGAAAAAGACATGAGAATTGATCCCTAGACCTAAAGACAAGAATGTTATTGGAACTAAATGGGTATTCAGAAACAAGATGAATGAACAAGGAGAAGTAGTGAGAAAAAAAGAAAGATTGGTTTCTTGGCTAAGCAAGAAGAAGAATTGTATCTCATAAAGCATAGCAGAAGAAGAATATGTAACATCAGAAAAAAATTCTAACTAGATAATTTGGATGAAGCAAATGCTAAAGGATATTGGAATAAAATTTGTTCAACATGTTGTCATACATTGTGACAACACTAGCACATTTAGTATGTCTAAGAATCCTATATTACATTCTAAGACAAAGCATATAGAGAGTAAGTATCATGTTGTAAGAGAGAAAGTTGCTGAGAAAGAAGTCAGACTTGAGTACACAAGTACAAAGGAGCAGATAGCAAATTTTATTCACAAATCCTTTGCCTAAGGATACATTTGAGTATCTGAGAGGTATGCTTGGGGTTATGCCCCAACCTAGTTTTGAAAAGTGATGTAGTTGGTTGCACCCAGCCAGTGGTATATGAGCCTTATCTTTCTTCTGGACTTGATGTTGGTACTTCCTCTTTGGGGGAGTATGTGTATCTGAGCTGATTCATGAGGACTCTACTGAATGTATTTTCTGAATAGTGTCTTTTGACATTGAGTTGTTGTTGACATAGTGATGAAATTTCTATCATTGATGTCAATGGGGGAGAAGTATTCATGAAAAACCATCTGAAACATCTGTTGGAGAGAACTGAATAGGATAACGAAGCAAAATTTGATTGATGAAGAGGATTTGAAGCAGCAGTGTTGCAGTATTGGGATTTTGGAACATTGGATGTTTTTCATCTATGTTGCCATCAATAACAATGGGGGAGATTGTTAGGAATGAATGCTAAATGCTTGGAAACCATTCTATAGTAGTTGTTGTTGCATTCAGACTATGATTATCATTGATGTCAACATAGTGCTTTACTAAAGACTTACAAAGAAGTAGATAGAGTTTGGATTAGCGCACGTGGGTTATTGTAGTTGGAGCTATGCAATGTTGAGGATATAATCTTTGATATGTTATATGTATATGGTTAAGAGCATAGATAGTAATTCATTTATTCATGGAAGTTATGAGCATTTTGGTGGAAGCAGTATTCAGGCAGTGTTCCTGAGTAGTGGTTTGCGGAAATCAGATGATATCTCCTAATCGGGATGGAATCTAGTTTTGTGAAGTTAAAGGTAAGTTGAAGACTCTTTGATAGTGATGTGGATGATAGTGCATACTTCGAGGTTGCATGAGTGAAGATTTATTGTATTTGGAAGCTTACAGTTTTGTGTAATTTTGATGTAGCGTGTGGAGACTTTTATGTTGTAATTGTATGCCGACTCATTTGTAATTATTTGAGAGTGGTATAAAGGAAGTTATGTATTTCCTTATTGTATGTAGAAGTAGTGATATGGAAGTAGCAGTTGTGTGTGATGCTATATGCATGAAGTGAAGAAAAGAGCTAAGTATGAAAGTGAATTTATGAAGGAAGACATGCAAAGTATAGAGATCTGAAATTGAGATCTGTTGTAACAGTGAGTGAAGTTTGGTACATTCAGAGAAGAGGTAACATATTAATCTATTGAGTAATGCAAATATTATTTGGATAGTGTGTTCAGTGATCTTACCTTGAAGCTGTGTGGGCAGTGGGTCCTTCTATCTTCCATAACTCTTAACAGGGTTAGAATCTTTTAATAGGGATTCATATGTATTGAATGTATTTCATAAGACTCCTAACTTAGTCCATCCTTTCACAAGGAATATTCATATTAGTGCATCTTTTGTGGGCATCATTCCCACCGGAGTTTACTCTTTGATCAAGAGGTTCCCTAGTCAACATATCTTGTGTCATTATGTTATTGTGTATGAATATCTTTCTATGGTTGGTAATTACATTGATTATATGGTTTAATGCTATTGAAGATGATAAAAGTTATAGTTATCTGATAACTGATTCACCCCCTCCCTCTCAGTTATCTTAGTGGACTTTACTTTCTAACAACTTGTGGCCATTGGAAGAGTTAGGGAATATTTGGCCCACAAGGTCAAATCCCCAACAATAGAAAGGCCAAGCTATGATTGTGGGTTGGAGGGATTTAGCAAGAGCATGTATCAAATCATCATACTACTGACAAGGAACACATTTCTTTACAAAATGATATGCAACCTACTCCATTGTCAGCCAATAGTATCTATTGCGTAGCAATTTTTTTCCAATGTAAGGCCCCTGTAATGGGCTTCACAAATTCCTTGACGTACTTCTTCCAAGGTTTTTTGGGCTTCCTTTGAATTCAGACATCAAAGAAGAGTTCCATCAAAGTATTTCTGAAATAGGGTTTCTCCAAGAATTGTGTAACAGGATGTGTGGCAGATGAAGGTTTTCTGTTGGTTAGGGATAAGAGTGAGGGGAATGGTCTTATCATGAATGTAGGCAAGGATTTCTTGATACCATGGTGATTCAAGACCAACAATTTCACACACCATCTCATAATTTGGCTAGTCATAGGCAGGGACCATAAGATTCTCAATAAGAAAATTCCATGGTGTACTTATTTTTGGCATGGATATCAAGGAAGCAATGGTAGCCATAGCATCAGTTGCTTTATTATTTTCTCTAGGAAACTACTGGAAAATGATGCTTTTAAAATATTTTTTGAGATCTTTGACCATATGTTGGTAAGGGAGAAAATTATCACCCTTTGTGTGAAATTCATCATTTACTTGTTTGATAACCCATTGGGAGTCACCAAAAATAAGAAAACTTGTGATCTTCCATCTAACATCTTGATGAAGTCTTCTGACCAAGGCCTCATATTCTGCTATGTTATTGGTACATCCAAATGTTATTTTGTATGATTTAAGGATGAAATACCCTTTTGGTGTAACAAAAAGAATACTTTCTCCTGATCCTTTTTGAGTGAAAGATCTGTCAAAGTAGAGCTTCCACTGAATGCTAGGGGTGCTAGTCATGATGGTTTCATCAGGAAAATATGTGACAATAGGATGATTTATGGGAATAGGAGCCTCTACAATTTTATCGATGATTTCTTGTCCTTTGATTTCTTTGTGTTCTATGTACACAATATCAAATTCACTAAGTATCATGACCCATTTTGTTGTGTGGTCTGTCAGAGCATCTTTAAATTACTAATACTTAAGTGGGTCAATCTTTTCTATCAACTATAACTTATGATTAAGCATGTAGTGACGTAGCTTCTGCATGCAAAAAAATACATCCAGGAAAGCTCTCTTGATAGCTGTATAGTTGAGCTCATAACCCACCAAAGTTATACTCAGATAGTATATGGAACATTCTTTTCCATTATCATCTAGTTGTGCTATGGTAGTTTCTAAGATGTAAAGAATCATAGGCCTACCTGGAATAGGTGGGACCAACACTAGTAGATTAGCTAGATATACGTTGAGTTTTTCAAAATCCTTTTGACATAAGAAATCCAAAATGATTTTGATATCCTTTCTTAGCAGGTGAGAGAAAGGATGCACCTTGTCTGCAACTATGACACAAATCTTCAGATGGACTAAAGTCTCTCTTGCAAGCTTCACAATTATTTTAGGGTTTTAGGAGGTGGCATTTCCAAAATGGATTTCACCTTCTTAGGATCCACTTCTATTTCTCTATGGGAGACAATGTAGCCTAACAACTTTCTTGATTGCACACCAAAGACACATTTCTTGGTATTCGGTTGAATCTTGTACTTCTCCAATCTATCAAATATTATGGTAAGGATAGAAATGTGTGATTCTCACATCTTGGATTTTCCTAAGATATCATCCACATAATCTTTCATAATTACATTAAGGAGGTCATGGAAGATAGTTGTCATGGCTCTCTGATAGGTGGCACCTGCATTTTTTAGATCTTAGGGCATGACTTGGTAATAGAATGCACCTCAAGGTGTAGTGAATGTAGTTTTGTGTTGGTCCTCCACCGCTATGTGAATTTTATTGAATCTAAAAAATCCATCCATGAGGGACAACATCTCATGCCCAGCAATCAAATCCATGATGATGTCATTGTTGGGAAATGGAAAGTCATCCTTAGGATAGGCAAGATTAAGGTCTTAGAAATTAGTACAGATTTGGATGCCCCTAGAGGGTTTACTTACTGGTACAATTTTGGAGACCCATTCAAGATAATCTATGGGTATGATGAATTCTTCTTCAAGCATCTTTTGTAGTTCAGTTTTGACTAAGAGTGCCACTTGTGGATGTATCTTGCATAATTTTTATTTCACAGGTTTGATTTTTGGATCTACGACAAAATGGTGTACAACTAGATCAATATAGAGACTAGGAATATCCTTGTAAGTCCATGAAAAATTAATGTGTGCTTTCTTCAAAAATGTAGTCATGGCTTATTTTTCTTTCTCATCAAGGGAAGTTGCAATGTAGGTGATTTTTGGATCTTCTTCAGTACCAAGATTGACCGCGACTGTATCTTCTGACAATAGAATATTTCTCTAAAAGAAATGACATGAAAGGAAAGTCAAATCCCCCTCCTCTAGTACCTTAGAAAGGTTTTCACTAGAGGTCACATCATTTATTTTATCTTTTTCTTCATCTAGGGGTGCCTCAAAAAGGTTTTTACCCAAGGATATTTTATCATTTTTTGAATTTTCTTATTCACTTTTGCGACTAAGGAATTTGACTTGGTTACCAAAGTAGGCTTTATCATTTTATTGAATATGACGTTCATTTTCTTGGAGATTTCTTAGCCTAAAAAGTGCTAGAAATTTCTCATTCAAATCATATATGGATGGTGAATCTTATTGGTCCCAATCGATTAGTTCGGGGTTGGTAAGGGGAAGTTCAGGTGAGGAAAGGTCTAATTGGATGATACAAGTATCAAGATCATCTTCAATGTAATGGAAAGGGACTTTAAAGAACTCTTCCTCAATGTATGAATTATATTTAACCAAATAGTAGTCCTTGGAAATAAAAATCTTAGTCTCCGTGGAACCCAATCTTTTTCCACAAGGGTATTTAGTTGCTTTGATGAGATTTTTCCTTCCATTTTCTTTTTCCCCAAGGTCAGTACCATGCTTTCAACAATGGGAGTGGCCTTAATATATTTCCTCTCAAGGATATCCATAGGTTTATCTTCCTCAACATCACATAGCTAGGATAGGACATTATGCTCCATGTGTTCATCTGAAAGGGATCTCTAATGTTCAAATGTAGTCTGTCTGCATTTCATGATTTCTTTATCTCCCTTAGGGAATATTTGTGAAGGTTTACCATAGGATTTAGGGGAGAGAGAGGGAAAGATGACCAATACACATGGCATTTGAAAACTTTTACTCCCACATATCTTGATCTATGAATCTCGCCTTCTTTTCAGACTTAGTAACCCTTTCCTTTCCTTTTGACTAGTCAGACATCTTTTCTTTATCTTTAGAAGAAGTGGATTGGATGGGAGTTTCCTATGTGACAAGAAAAACATAATATTTCAATGGGAAGTAATTTGATTCCTTTCCTACTAGCCATTTTTAATACTTGAAGGGTTCATGGTCTCTAGGGATTTTATTTCAGCTCCATGATGTAGGAATTTTAAACAAAAATGAAATGTGGATGGGACACCTGAGATAGCATGTATCCATGGTCTACCCAAGATAATGTTATAGGGTAGATCTAGATTGAGCACCTGACAAAAATTTTCAATTAGGGTTGGTCTCACTTGTAAGGGGAGTGTAATGAGACCTTTACTCGCCCTTTCTCTTTCATCATATGATTTTATTGTGATTCTTTTATTTACATCAATAAGGTCTTTAGAAAGACATATGTTGTAGATCATACTTAAAGTACATAAATTCAGACTGGATCCATTGTCTATGAGGACTCTTTTGATTCTGGTATTATGGATGGTCACTTGGATATGGAGGGGTTTAGTGTGGTGAGGATTGGGACCTTGGAAACCTTTGTCAATAAACACCAAGTTTTTTTGGGAAGATAAGTTTTTGATCATTGCTTGAAAATTTGATGCATTAATATTTTCAAGGACATGACACTCAGTCAGGGCATTTTCAAGGATCTCTTTGTGGATAGGGTATGTATGCAGAAGATCTAGGATGGATATTTGCGTAGGAGTCTTCTCTAATTGAGAAATTAGGTCATAATGTGATGTAGGTCATGTTGATGTGGATGTTGCAGTAGGTGGATCTCTAAAAGGTGGATTTTCAATAGCTTGTACAGTGCCTTGTGGTGGGTGGAAAAATTGTAATCAAAACTCTTTAGGGTTAGTGTGTTTACATGAGCTTCATCTTGTTTGATGTGGCCACATAATGATTCAAAACCACATACATCATTTTATTCTAGGCTATTGCAAATTTGTTCATCTCTTGAGATCTTTTTTGTAGTATAATCATAGGAAAAGCCTTTGGATGATGAGGCATTATTCTTATTGTGCTCTGAAAAAGGCTTATAATACATTTTTAATTTCACATTGGAGGTAGAGGAATTTTGACCTTTTACCTCAATTTTACCATCATCAATAAAATCTTGCACAAAATAATGATATTTCATGCATTTCTTAATTGCATGCCCTTTAATGCGTTGATAACCGCAATATTCATGATACTTATACCGGTTTGGTTTTGGTTGATTCTCATCAATAGGAATGATATTAGGGTAAACCATCATCAACCCTTGATCGACTAGATGCCAAAAGATGACATCAAGGCAGTCTTCCAGCTGTGTAAATTGTCATGATTGCTATTGTCTATTGTTATTATTGTTGTTGTTGTTTCCATTGTAATGTGAAAATAGGGAACCGCGATAACTAGATCCTTAATTCTGATTCTGGTTGTTCAAATTATTCTGATTGCTTTGATTGTTCTAATTGTTCTGATTGTAATTGTTTTGATCATTGTTGTTGTGATCACCTTGGTTATTTTTGTTGGATGCTTGAACATTTTGTACATATTTAGCATCTATCACTCCATCATTAACAACACCCTTTTTCTTAGACCAGAATTTAGGTTTATCATTAGTGTTGTTAGATGAATCAGGGGTATAATGTTTAATGACCGCTTTCATCAAAAGACCATCTTCAATAGATTTTCCCTTTTTGATGAGTGCCTCAAATGAGTCTGGGGTAACCATTTTCACTTGGAATGACATTTCTCTAACCAGATTCTTAGTGAAGATATAAATGAGATGTGAATCTATAAATTTCCAAGGCATCTAGTTTGTAAGATGTTGCCATCTTTCAAGAAAGCTAGAAAAGGTTTCCACATTTCTTTTTTTCATGTTTCATAGGTCACTAAGTGACACTTGGTGTTCGATGTTGTAGGAGTATTGCACAAAAAACTTCTCAATGAGATCAGAGAATGTTGATACAGAGCCAAGAGAAAGATTCATTGGCCACTCAAGGGAAGGGCTACTGATAATCATAGTATAGAGTCTTTGAAGGAAGTTATCATTGTGGGAGACTTCTTGAGTTGCTACATAAAATTATTTGATTTGAGATGTTGTAAAGGGAATGATTCTCCCTTGTATTTTTCAAATTTAGGAATCTCAAAATTGGCGGGGAATGGTTGAACACTGATCAATTTTTTGAATGGATAAGGACATATCTCTAAAAAAGAGAACTCCTTCTTCCCACCTTTATTCATAGTTTTCATCATGTTCTTAAGGTCATTGATTTTTTGTACCAGTTCAGGAGGATTATGGTTGATGATTATATGGTTTTGATTCTCTCCTCCTCCCAATGATGCATGATGTCCCCCAAGAGGTGGAGGATTTGTGTTATGTCTATTGTGGTTGGTGCCATTCATATGTGAAGAGTTTTGATTCTTCAAGACTCCATTAGGATTTGAGAAGATTGAAGTGAAGCATCGCCCTGATGACCCTGGTTGATTTTCAGGTCTATGACCTCTATTGGAGTCATTACAGTTCACTCCATAGACATTGTTATTATCATTGGAGTTGGGCCTATTTAGAAGCCATCAGATTTGTTCAAGAGTATCCTAGGAAGGTTGATTTGTGTAATCAGGAATTGGAGGCATAATGGGAATGACCTTTCTTTTGTTAGTTGGAATCAAATTATTCTCAAGAAAGGTTTCATCAAAATTGTCATGAAGTGTGACACCCCTCTAAATAAGGTTCATGAAGATATTGGAACTATTGGCTTGTATTAGATCTTCCACTAGTCTCAAATTGTTAGGATCATCAAAAAAATCTTTAGCTCATGGATTTTCACTGACACTTATAGGTATGACCATGTCAGATTCCATATGTGGTTCTTCCTCATCATTAAAGTATTCCTGATAGACAATCTCGTGATCATTATCCATGGAGAGAGATTATTTTCTTAAATTTTCTTGCGATCGGGTAAGTACCATGCATGGGTGACCATAGAATGGTTGGATCAAAGAAGAATGAATGATTGATGAAATATGATGAAGATAAGAAAGGATTTGATGAACTAGGAGAAACTTGGACTAGGTTTGGATTAGATTAGGAGGACTAAGCCTCAAGGGTTGTGTTGGGAGTATTCTTAATTTTCTGAGGTTTTTGTCCAAACGTTGGTTTAGTCCTCTGGTCTATGAAGTTTTCCTACGTACAGGTGTTGGTTATTCAAAAATTTGTCATAGCCCACTTCAAAAATCCTTACCCTAGGTCTTGTCCTTGAAAAATGTTGAATTCATGCAAAAGTCCTCGTGATTAGCCCTTATTCTTCTATTTCATTGTTACCTTTTATAAGTCACTTAAGCTGATTAAATCATGCACATGTTAAATATTTTGTGTTCACTGAATTGGAAAAGGTCATAGCATGTCTCATATAGTATTCGGTGATTCAGCAAACAAGTCAATCTTATGCTAAGTGTCATTTTAGTCACGTGGTCTCTAAGTATCCCGGTTAACACCTCAACCATTCAGCGAACTGGAGAGTATGTTAAAAATGCTAAGTGTTGTCTTTGTTCACGTAGTCTCCAAATATCTGATGGTTATCAGAAAACATCTGGCAATTCGGCGAATGCATTATCTCCAATTCGCGTATTCCTTGGTGGTTCTTTGCAAATATTTCAGCGACTTGGCGACAACGGTTATCGCTCATTCTCTGAATCTAGCGGTTAAGGGAAAAATAACCTAGTGACTTGGTGAACACCGTAGATCATTGTCAGGATCGATGGTTGTGGTTTAATCTTAGATATTATTCGGTCCTACATGTTTCATTTGGTGAATGAGCAAATGTGTAAAGACTTCTAAGTTTGGCGGCCCCGATAGTTTGGTATGAAGAATTTGGCGGAACGGGTTGTTTCAAGTGTTTACTTTTTCTTAGAATAAATTAGTAAGAAGCTAAATGATTTAGTGATTCAATGAGTCATGTGGTCGCGGGTTCTCTAAAAGGAAAAGGTAAAGGGTATAATCATTTGGTGAATGCGCGAATAAAAGGATTGGCTAAGTTTTGAGTCTTTAGTTGCTTAATCACAGATTGAAATACTCAGTGTTTAATATGATCTGGCGATTCAATGAACCCTTTGTTTGCTGAATCTCGTAATCAAATGACCAAGGATCAAATATTTTAGTGAACTGGCGACAGCTGTAGATCATCAACAAGATCAACGGTTCATTCAGAATCTCAGAGTAAAGATGATGGTTAAGAAAGATTTAACGATTCAGAGAGTGAAGACTTTGCCAGTTCTCCAAGTAATTTAGTGGTTAAGTGATCCATTAAGCAAATGTGAGAACCCTTTGTTTGCTGAATCTCCAAAAGATTTTACAGTTAGCCGCGACATTAAGAGAATGCGAGATGGCTTTGTTCACTAGTTTTCCAAATAATAACTGCAGTCAAGAGCTCGAAGGGTGTCACTGTGTTCACTAATTCGTGAAAAGTATCATGAGTTAAGGATTGCATTTCAAGAACCCACAAAGGCTTTGGTCGCTAGTTCTCTGAATATATGCTAGGGTTAACATTGCATTCAGCGATCATGAGAAGCTTTAAGTCGCGGATTTGCTAAATGGGCCCAGTTGGAAAAGGTAATAAAAGAAAAGAAAAGGGACCGTTGCCTCTGTGGATAAAGTACAGTATAAAGCTAGAAAGTAAACTAATGAGCCATCCAATCAGTTTCAAAGGAAGATTGCATGACGGAAACAAGTTTAAAGTGCATGATCTTAATCATTTTCCTCTTTGCCTTGTTTTCAAGTTTTTTACAATCTATCTATTAACATCTGTACATTGGCTAGCTCCATTTTGAAAATTGGTGACATGCAAAATTGAATGCAGCAACAATTAAGGAGATTTGCAATGATTGTGGTAGTTGTACACACTTGATTTGCGTTGATAAATAAGTTAAGCTCATTGTTTCCTATGTCCAAAATCATTCGAAGAGAATTATGTCATTCTGAAGCAATTTTTAAGTGCCAAGTGAATCCATTTTGCAAAGATTGAAGATAATTCTGAAGCAAAGATGAGTCAACCTGAGAGAAGCACAACATCTTCCAGCAGTGAAGCAAAGGCTAAAAGTGGTGAGGATAAGGGCAAGCCAAATTATTCAGATGATTTTTTGAAATTGCTACCTGGTTCCAGTCAAAACAAAAGAGCTCCTGATGATGTTTTCGAAGATGTTCTAGGGTTTTGCAGAGATCCTATCACACCAAATACCACAGGTTATACTATCTTCAACTTCTTTTATAAAAATAGAGATAGTCATATCCCTGTATGTAATGGTTGGGATTTGGGGTTACGGAAATTAGTAGTGCCTGATGTATTCCTGGATGCGGATTTAATTTTTGCTCTAGCTAGGTGTTACGGCCCAATTTCTAAGATTATTAGGAAAGAGGACTAGTCAGCTTTGGTTACTCTTGATAGGGGTTCCTTCATGAAGCCTTTTAATGTTTATACATCCACTTCTACTGAAATTGACTTGAGCAAAGAAAAGGAGAGGTACAAGAAGAACATAGGGACAGTGAAGGACCAAATAACGAAGCATATCCCAAAATAGGATAAGTATATAGCTCCCCTCCCTGCTCACATGAATGCCCCTTACCAATTTAAGTCCCTTCAGCATTACATGAAGCAAACTTGTTATGGGTTGTGTAGGGTTTTGGGAATTGATGGGGATGCAGACTTTTTACCAGCTGATCTTTTGATGATTATCCTGGACATCTAGAATTCTTTGGTTAATACTGACTATGATTACATCCAATATATCATTGATAGAATGCATGAGGGTTTGATTTCTATCAAGGATAGTAAGAGCCCAATTAAGTTCATGCATTATTCTTTGCTAATGCACTTAATTTTGTTCTTCAATATTAATAGTTTTTATTCAAACATGCTGAAGCCAAGGTTCAACTTTGAAGGCCAGTATAATCTGGTGCAATTATGGGTGAGGATGTGGAATTCTACTTCCAATGAGGGCAATTTTTGTCTCTTTCAGAATTTCATTATGTATCCTCTCATAAGGATGTTAGGTATCAACACTACAAGGATATCCCCAAGGGTCCTCAGGCTCCTATGACTAGTGCAGTTTGTGAACAAATGGAGGGAGATCACAATTGGGGTGATTTTTACTTGGGGGAGAATGCTACAGTTTTGAGAGTCTATGGTTGTCCACAACCCCCACATCTATTACAAAAATTTGTGCATCCAAGGGTTGCTTGTTTGGAATTTGTGTGGCAGTTGATGTGGACAGATAGGGAAATTCTAGCCCCTCACAGGAAGGGTACATTCACACCTAGGAAATTCAAGGTACGTCACTTCCTGGTAGGAAAGAGGGCATTTCCTCAAATTACTGCATGGTTAAATCAGTTCAAAATGGCTACTGGTGCTTGTAGACATGTAGATCCTGAGGGCTTTATCAAAACTGCAAGGATGCTATACATCCCAAACATTGGTGTGAACAAAGAACATGAAGGCTTGGACGAGGAAGACAGAAACATCATTGATGATGATGAGGTCAAGAGGAGATGGAATAGGTACTTTGATTTGATAGACTTGTCAAAACAAGTGATGGCAGCCCAGTTTCCTTTTGAGGGTTTCTTCCCTGACCTTCCCTATTTAGAAAGAATTGACAAGATGATAGAGACGCATGACACTCTATCAAATCAATTGGAGAAGTTTATTGACCAGAGTCAACCAAAGAAAATGAAAGACTATTCATCTTTTGATCAAGAGGAGATTTTTGATGAGTCACAGGAAGGGAACAGCCTACCACAAATGGAAGATGTACAAAGTGTTAGGCCTGTTGAAGACCAACCAGAAATAGGGGATACTCCAAAGCCACCCTTGAATAAATAGAGGCTTGAGGTAGGAGAGCCTTCAAGGTAGGAAAAACAAAAGAGAACAATTAATAGAGCATCTGCTCTAGTGCCAGGTGATAGGGTTTACCATCACCAATTGAGAAAATCAATAAGAGAAGGAAAGAAGGTGGCCACTGATGAAGCACATAAGGAACAGTCCCTGTGGTCAGAAAGGGATACCAGAGAGGTCTATCAAGAGGAATTTTTGAGTGATGACCAGTTTATTAAAACTGATGAATTCAAGAGTTTCCTTGTTTGGAATAAGCAGCAAGAAGTGAGGAAACTACTGCCTGAAGGTATGGAGCCAAGTGAAGAGACATTGAGAGCCTTAAATTCTTATGATCCTAGCCTTGATCCAATAACTACAGATGAAGCTAGAAAACTGGTTAAGTCAAGTGGAATGCTATTGACTCCAGGATGGGATTTGACTTTTGCTTTCATCATAGATCAAATAAGAAAGCAACCGCGGGGCAGCTTGTCATATGAGGTTCAGATTGGTGATATGATAAGAGGAAGTGGCTATGACCCTGAGTCTCAAGCTATTGCAATGTGGTCCATGGCCCCTAGGACTCAAAAGCCATCCCTATTGAGTATAGAGGATAAAATGGAAAGGAATCAGATTATTTGGACTATGAAGAATACAACTGACCTTGAAGTTTCTAAGGCAGTGACTAATTGGGCTAACCTGAATGAGGCAAAAATAGTTCAATTATCTGAAAGGTACTCAAAGTTGTTTGAAAGTGCCAACCTGGTGGCCAAGGACAGAGATTTAAAATTGATGAAGATCAAGAAGCTAGAAGATGAATTGACAGAGATAAAAGTTAAGTTGGAAGAAGCTTCGAAGGTAGTTGTTGTCCCCCCTGTGCAGATTGAGGTCCCAATTAAAATTAATGAAGAAGTACCTGAGGGACCTAATGAAGATTTAGATAAGATAAGGATAGAGGCATCTTTGGACACCATGTCAAAGATTGTGCAATATAGGCAAGATAAGATAATAGAGAAAATGGATACAGTTTGTCAATCAGTCAGCCAATTACACCAAACCAACAGAAAGATAAATGAATCATTGGCTGCTTTGGAGCCACTTCATAGTGTTTGGTCTGGAAGAAGTTTGTTGTTTGATAAACTTGATAGCCTACAAGAGCATAAGCTTGAGATCCCTGGAGTAGTTACAGAAGTTTTTGAGAAGATTGGCTTAATCAATGCTGTTTCAAAGTATTTTAAATGTAAGTCCAACCAGGTGAGGGTTAAGTTGTTTATGTTTGATAAACATTATAGAAAGTATCTGCCTGCGGTATGTGATGACAGTGGAAACCTGATCAAGTTGGAGGAATGGAAGCTGTCAATGGATTAGTTGGTGATTACACAAGAGGCTTTCCTTAATAATGACAATACTTTGGATTTTGAGAGGTCTAATAGAATCATTGACAGTCTTTTTAAAATTGAAAATGATTGCATACGATTTGTGGCAGAAGCCAAAAATATAACTGACTCCATGTGGGACAAGCAAGTCATCTTGTTACAAGAATTGTAGACTTACAACTGGCCATCAGATGATGAAGTAGCGGCTTGGGAGAAGCTAACAATAAAGAAGAAAAAGAGGCCAGTTGTCCAAGTTATAGAGGAAGAGGAAGAATAGAGTTACAGATGGCACCTGATCTAGAAATTGAGGGAGAGCAAGTTTCAAATAAAGGATGATGTAAGTTAGCCAGAATGGCGGTCATCATTCATGCAGTGAATTCAGCAACTGCTCTGAAATATCTTTAGACAAAGATGCCACCTGCGGAATTGTTGAGAAAAGATTTTTGTAATGTGTTGTTACAATCTGTTTGTTAGTTTGTAATCTTGTCTCTAGTATAGGATCTTTTCTAGCCATCCCAAGCTTGTTGCATCCTTTCAAGGATTCCAAGATGGCTATGTTATATATAGTAAGTTTTACTCTTTTGGGAAGAGGTTGAAAAAATATACTATAGAGGGAGGCTTGGCTCCATTGTTGAAATCTTAGAATATTTTATCAGATTTTGAAATGTAACGATGCTGTGAAATTTTACTGGAATACAATAGAATTCCTTTGCATGATTTCAATTGTCTTCTTCTTTGAATTCTGTGGCTTTTGTGGATTGAATCTGTAAGGTAGTTTTGATATAACATTTACAAGGTATCTGTGATTTTAATATCTAGCTCCTTTCAAGGAAAGGGTAATGTCTTTAGGTTAATTTCTGAGAGCTTAGGAATTTGGCAAGAATTTGATGATGAAATGTGTTTAAGAGAGGATGAATTGTAAGGAATTTCATCTGGGATTTTTTTGTGTTTCATTTAGAAGATTTTTGTAAATATATGTTTCACTGTTTGACTCTATACCCAAGGATAAGGCACTGGTCTATCCTCAATTTGCAGGGATCTCATCATCAACAAAACTTAAATAATAATTTACTTTCATGTATATTTGAATGACTGAGAAGATAATTTTTGTATCAAGGATATAAACTAATGTTGTGATCCTTTCAAGAAGTAGATATGACATGGGTTAACCAACCCAAGTTCAAAGCTCGAAAAGAAGAAGGAGTTTATCCTTGTCACACTTGCCATTTCTCTGCAATGAGTGTTTACTTTTGTTAATATCATGGACTGGATTTCTAAGCTCTGCATCAGTTGTAGCAAGAGGTATTAGTAAATCATTGCTAGAACCTTTGATCCACTATAGGATTTCATTGTGAAGCAGTGAGTCTGAAGATAGGTACACATGCCTAGGTCTGTGGAGCTTGAAGTAGAAGGACTTGGTCCTTATCAATTAGCCTTTTCCCTATAGGAATCTGGAGTTGAGAACCCGAGAGTCAAGTTTGAAAACTATATTGGTGATTCTACATGAAAAAGAGCTAACAGGTTGATTGGATTTGATTTGAGAGAAGCTAAGCCTCAATGATTTATTTGATTTGATTTGGGAGTGATTTGGTTGATTGGATTAAAGATTAACTAAGCCTCATAGATTGACTTGATTTAAAGGTTTAGAACAAACCTAGGTGAAACAAGATCTTGTGATTGTGTAAACAAAGGATTTGATTTGATTTAAAATCTTCTCTTATTTGTGTGATAGACTGATGATCCCAAAAAAAGATAGGATTGGATTAAAGCTACTAGAGAAAGACTCGGTTCTCAAAGTAGCAAAGGATTAATGTTTGCATTGATTAAAGTTTTATGAGACACTATTGGATTAATTATTTCATCCTATTTCTTGATTAAGGTGTGAAAGATGGATTGATTTAATTTTGATTCGAAGTCCAAGGCTCTAATTAATGCTCCTAATGTTTCAAAATGTGAAATAAGGAAGATGTGATTAAAGATGAGGAACTGATGAGTGATTTTGAAGAAGAATTAAGGTCAAAGGTACTTAATCGTAGGATTCCCAAGTGACAAAGGCCATGTTCACTTTGTTCTTGGCAACAAAATTAGCAAACCGATTCTTATAGTTGATTTTATCAAAATTTTCATTGGCTTCAATAGTCTCTTGGATAGATTTCAAATAAGATTTGTTCACTCTATCCTTTCTATTAGTGATCTTCTTTTCTCATAGACTTGGGAAACTATAAGTTTTACCTTCTTATTTTTCACACCATTAGTCATGGCTTAAAGAAGAAAACATGATATGGATTGTGATGAAAAAAAACTAGGAAGACAATATTTTGATGGATCAAAGGATGTTCTTGGAAAGAACTAATTTCACGCATACATCAAATGTTTGGGTTACAATCATATTTGTAGAAAATAGTCCTGCAAGAGATAAAGAAACCTTGTGGGATTCAAGTATATGGGTTTGTTTTGTAATAGAAAGTAACAAGCACACTTTTTATCCCTAGAAGGAGATTAGTTGAGCTTAAAAACCTTTTTTCACTGACTTAGGACCACACCCAAAAAATCCTCATAATACAGTCATCACCAAGCATGCAATGGCTCTAGTCATGATGTCATAATATAAAAGTGTTAACGTTGATGGGGGCTTGATATGGTGAGTTTCTTGGGGAGATTACTATTCTCCTTGCACATAGAATATAAACCTTTCAGAGGTGAACTAGGTAGCCACTACTCTATAAATTTTAGTCAAGGCATCTGTTCATGATCATCCCCTGTAGTCCTGACTTGTAAGATTGAGGCCTATAGCCCTGCAAGTAGTTTAACCAACATAGTCCCACAAAAAAGAATTAGGTTGCTCGACCCTACGTGTGATGAAGCATATGTGAACACCTAAGTGTAAACATAGAAATAACCATATCTTCTGAGACTTTAATATCAATGAAGCATATATTTATAGTGGGTGGAAGAGTTGGCATCTGCTTTTCCCCACTTTGAGTCATTCTTGGGAGATTTTTTCCCTCAACCAACAGGCTCTCTAAAGGTTTAATGAAAGAACATATGAATTGGCCATGGAAGGAGTTTGTATTTCTAATTTTCCCTCAAGGGGAAAATAGAATACTCTCCTATCAAATGAGGTTTTCTCCCAAACACACCAAATAATTGATTAATTCAAAGATTATTTAAGACAACAATTCAAATGGTTCTAGGTTTTTTATTTTCCCACTTGGAGAAAAGAGCATACTCCCCTAGCTAATGGATCATTATAAAAAAATAAACTTCCTACTTAATTCTAGGTGCATAAGAAATCATTAAGAATACATAATTTTTTATAGAATCTTCTTGGCAACTTACAAAAGAAATTTGGTAAGTAGTTTAATGTGTTTGGTCTTCCAACATCATACTACAAAACAAACAAATTAGTAGTCTTAAAATGTTCAAATCTTGGTCAACATTCTGCAAAAGCACTGTTAGAAGGCATAAAATAGCAGTATCTTCCAAAAACCCTAGATCAACAAACTCAAAATGTAATATTTTATGAAAAATAGCTAAAACTAGGCAAAGAAGCATATCTGTTAGTGACGCCTGTCTGCAGGCGAAGATGCTTGTGTAGAGATGCCTATGTACAAGCAGAGCCACCTATCAAAGATGACCGTGTACAGGAAAAGACACATGTCTATATAGAAAAGGAATTTTAACTACTAATTTGTTAAATTTTTAAGCTCCCATTATCTTCAAAATGCATAAAAAGGTTTCTTACGAAAAAAATATAGTGATTTTTTAACCTTAATATGTCATAAAATTTTACTTAATCAACTAAAAAGGCTAATAAAAGAGAACTCCCTTTTTGGCCGAGACACCCGTGTGCACGCAAAGACACATATCTACACAAAAACAAAGATTTTCTTAGTATTATGTATTTTTCTTCATTTGCAGATATAATAAGGTATTTTATTAATGATCATTAGCCTTAATGCAATTAGAAAATACAAGTTTTACTAATTAAAACAAAGTAAAATGGGAAAAAACTCTTTCTGGAAGAGACACACATCTGTAGGTGGAGACGCCTGTGTAGAGGAAGAGATGCCTATGTAATGGAGATGCATGTGAGTAGGAAGAGATGCCTCTAGATGACCGGAGACACTTGTCTAGAAATTTAATGGAAAACTTTCACATAGGCAAGAAATTTTTTTAGAAAATGGGAATAGGTGTCCCACCGAGCGTGCCAAAATTTATATAAAGAAAACCTACATGTTAAGAGCAAGCTACATGAAAAATTTGAGAATAAACAAGATATTCAATATAAATCAAACATTTAATGAACTTGCAAGAACCAAAACAAAAAGGCTTCCACCAAAACCTAAGATGATCAAGAAGCAAGTGCACCCAAGAATTTCTTGATTTAAGCTCTTAGAGATGGTTGTGGGTGTTCTCTCTCAACACAATAACTAAATCCCACTTTGATTGAAAATATGATGAATGCAAGAAGAATATGTGCAAACTAAGATGGATACGATATTGAATGAACTCAAGAACTAGTTATAAAGAACTAGTCTCAACCATTAAATATGGGTGCAAGAAGTAGATATGAACTAAATGCAAATGAGTAACAAACTAGCATAATAACTCTAAATGAAAAATAATGTATAATTTACTTGAGGCAAGGGTCCTATTTATAGGATTTTGGAGGGCTAGGGGGTGGTGGCATCTTTGTGGAATCCACATAGGTGCCACCAAGGAGACACATAAGCCATGTAAAGTCAAAGACTTTCTCACACATGTGTGAGAAACTTGGGATGCGAGGGGTCAATGTGTACTCCAAGTACATGTGTAAGTGTGTGTAAGAGATGTGTAAGAAAAAAGTCCATTTTCATGTTTTGGGTAAGTGTAAGAAGTGTCATAAAAATTTGTAAGAAGCCTTGTCTAGGAAATTTTTATCAATTTCTTGAAAAGACAATTTTTAGAAATTTGTTCACACATGTGTGAGCAAATAATTAGGACTAATTGGTGTAGGAATCTAAAAAATTAGCCTAATTAACCTTAGTTAATTAGTAAGTAGACCTATTAGATAGAAAGTGATGTGTGTAGGATAGCATCTAGGTTAGGTTTAGAATTAAATTTTAAATAAAAATTTAATTTAATCATGGTTTAGTAGAAATAAAGCATGTGGGGGAATAAATAAATTAAAAATTTATTTAGAAGGGGAATATGGAGGAACATGTATTAAATTAACTTTAATACATTATGAGAGGTAGTATTTAAATTTAATTTAAATACTATAGTTAGTGAAATTATTTAATTAAATAAAAAGATGAATTTAAGAAATATAATTAATTATAATATTATTTTCGGTCATTAATTTAATTTAATTTAATTAATGTTAAATAGATGAATTTAGGTGTCTACAAGTATGTTTCATATGGAATCTCTTATAATATCTTTTTCCAAAATTGTGAAGGTTCTACATTTTCTATTGGTGTATATTTGGCACATAAGATAGTGAAGGAAAGTGTACAATTTGATCTATATACCCTATTATTGGAAAATCCATTTCAGAATGTCAGAATATCATAGGTTGAAGGTTATCTCTTTTAGTTTGGGTCGCTAGTCATTTTTTTGGTATTTTACTTTCTAAATTCGTTATTGGCAAGAGAAAATGTTAAATATAAGTTTGACGTCCCTATCAAAAATCAAGTTTATAGGTATCTAGGGTACATGAAAGATAAAGAGAATGCATGCAAAGTTTATTTCACATGCTTGTAGAGGAATAAGTGCTCCACTATGTTATTGATTGGTGCTGAGTCATGTTGAGAAGGGTTCCTCCTTTGGTAAGAAGGAATTGGAGATTGTTATTGCTAGTTCCGCTCCAAAACCTAAAAGAATAAAGAATAGTTTGAAGGGAAAATAATTCATTACTATTTTAAAATAAGAAGAGGAGAAGGAAGAATTTGTCTTTATTGACTCAGATGTAATTCACTCTTTGATGGAGGAAGGTGATTTAGAAAGGATTGGTGAAATATGGCATGCCTTCTCTCTAATTAGTAGGCCTAGAATAGAAAGTGATTTAGTTGATTATTTTCTCAGAATGGGTATTATTATTTTTGTTATTTCTAATGTGTTAATATATGATCTGGTAAAATTTATTGAGGAAAGGTTATTGCAAGAAGGTTCTAAAGGACACAATTTTAAAGTTTTGATTGAGAGAAAAGTTTCTAATGCAAAAAAGAAGTTGTCCAAGCATATTGGTGAGACAAGAGAGTGCATTAAAGAGACATCTAATATCTATAGGTGTTATCTTTGGTGGCATATTGTTGTTAATAATTTTAGAGGTAAAATTGAAGCTATTGAGTCTAAGCTCAATGTTTTTGGAGATATTTTTTATTTTTTCACAAATAAGGATGGAAAACAAAGAATAAAAATTGGTGAGTTGCAATATGAGTTGTTTGTTCAGAGAAAGAGAGAAAAATTGGTTAGAATAGTTTGGTTGGTAAAAGAGACTATTGAGGTCTTCTTAGAACATCTTTCTATAATTATTTATGATGCAAAGGATTATTAATGATAATTCCTATCTCTAGAAGAGGTCAGCATACTGCTAGTTCCCAAGGCCCTTCTCGAGAAAGATCTCGTGTCCCACTTCCTCATGAATCTTCATCCTCTTCTGATGATCCTGAACATGTCAAGAGGGTTACACCAAGTGTGCACATGCAGAAAGAAGTAATCACAGAGGTCACAGAAGCAGGTTATTTCCCTGCAAGAGAAACTCTGGAACAACCAGAAGAAACCTCTGCTACTGAGACCACCTGCTATGATTCTAAGAAGTTGAGAGAAGAGGTGATTGCTTTAAGAAAAAAGGAGAGTGAACAACTAGCTGAGATTGCCAATAGGTTGAAAGCAAGGGAATAGAAAATCTGTGATTTGCTCACACAGAGGCAGGAACTTCTCAAAAGAACCAAGAAAAATGAGACCCAAGTTAGTGATTTAAACCAAGATGTTCAAGGTTTAAATAAGGACTTATTTGGTGACATGGAAGATTTGAGAAAGTAGGCTTAGGATAATAAACCTAAGAAAGGTGAATTTGAGGGAACAGGCCATGTCTTAAGGCAATTGAATCCCTCTGAAATCTAGAGGAATAAGGAGATTATAATTGCTCCCAAAGAAATCCCTGATGATGGAAAATAGAAATTGGTGGGTATAAATATTAATGAGCCCAAGAAAATTGTGGTTCCTCCCAATGTACATTCTCAAACAAGTATAGACTTGGAGAAGGCTAGGAAAGCGAAAGAAGAATTAGCTATTCAACTGGAGAAACTTGAGTTGGAGGCTGCTGCTAATGAAATGAAGAGGAAGATTGCCTTCCTACATGCTAACATGAACACGTCTGCTAGTACCTCTATCCCTATCACCATAGGAACAACTCCATTTAGTTAGCCCAATACTTCACTTCCAAGTGCTCAAGCCTTTCACCCTGGACAAACTTTACCTGGACCAGTTCCCAATCAAGTTCCCATTATAGCTAGTGGTATAGTGGGAACTATACCCTGTCAAAATGTTGCAACTACCCCTCTGAATCAACCAAATATCCAAAGAAGACTAGTTCATTTGGATAGATATAGGCCTCTATTTTTTGATGGTATTCCTGGCCAACCTAATGCTGTCCCCAATGAAACTAGAAAGAAGATCCCATTATTTACTGGGAATAATGTTATTACCTGTGAAGAGCATCTGAAGTTTTTTACAAATAAGGTAAATGATTATGAAATTGAACATGAAGATGTCATAATGAAGCTCTTTGTTCAATCATTGATTGAGGATGCCAGGGATTGGTATAGGGGGTTACCTAAGAATAGTATTGCATCTTGGGAAGAATTTGTCAAATGCTTTAAAGAGAAATATGCAGAACATGTGAACTCTAGCTATATGCTCAATGAGCTCAATAATATCAAGAAACATTACAATGAGAGCATGTCAAAGTTTAATAGCCAATTCCAAAAGGCTATGTATAAACTGTTCCAAGTATTGAGGCTAGATGATGCAGTCTGCATCACAACTTATTTCAATTCTATGGATGGTAAGATGTCTTACCTTTTGAGAGACAAGAATCCCCGTACCCTTAGAGATTCTTTTAAGTTGGCCATAAATATTGAGAGTAACCGAAAGGCATCTGGCCAAATGTACAAAAGGGATGAAGGTAGATTGTGGAAAGAAACTAGGCCACAACCTGCAAGGCCATCCAAAGAGGAGGATAGAATGGACAAAGGACCTGGTAACACTAAAGACTTCCCAACAAGGTTTGATAAAGGTGGTAGAAATTTTCAAGATGCAATGCCACCTTATCAAAGGCAGGACAAGGCCCCTAACTTAAGAGATATGCCTTACAAAATGAATTGGAAAGATGGGAGGCCTGTTCCTAATAATAATGAACCCCAAAAGGGAAGGGATACACTAGACCCTTTGAAGAAAAACATAGTGCATAATGTGGAAAGTACCCCTTGGTGTGTGTCCTATAATATGCCCCACTCACCATTCCAGTGTGTTGTTGCCCTGGCCTTGGGAGAAGAGGCTAGTGATTCATATGCAGGAGATTATGAAGGATCTAAAAAGCTTGCTATTAACATGTTTACTACTGAACTAATGGAGGATCTTGAGTCCTCAGATGATGAATTTATTTGCCCTGATGTTGATCATAAGAGGAAGATTTTCTTTGACTATGAACAATAAATATTTACTCAATCTGATCAGGAAGAGTTTGATAATGATGACTATAAGACTCACATGGTAGAATCTGGGTCAGATGAAAGACAATGGAGAAAGCCCAGTGAAGAAGAAATCACGAGTTTAACTGTGGCTGCTATTACACAAGCAAAATCCTCATATAATTTGAGGAACAGAAAGGTAGGTAATGATCAGGGAGTCCCTAGATCAGTGTTTGTTAAAATTAATCCTCAGAATAAGGACTCCCCAAAGCCCAATATTGTAAATAGTAAAGATGAAGGGTTTGAAGCTGAAAAGAAAGGGAAATAAGAAATTATTGCTAATAAGGTGAAAAAGAAATTTGGTAGGTCAAAGGATCACCCTGATTTTTGTACTGACTCCCAAACTTTTGATATGAGACATGCCTTGTCCCAAATGAAGGTTTCCATCCCTCTGCTTGAGATGTTGAAAATAGAAGAGCACAAATCAGCAGCCCTGGCTCTTATAAGTGAGTAGAGAACTATTCCTATTTTACAAGAGGAAGGGAAATCCCTGGACAAGCCAATTGCAATTAATGATATTTCTGATGTATGTGTAGGGACTATTGTGACACAAAAACCCTCTTCTATCAATCCTTTCTATGTTACTTTGCTTGTAAATAATTTTTTGCTGAAAAATTATATGATTGACTCTAGTGCTGCTACAACTGTAATGCCTTACCAAGTGATGAAGGAGTTAGGGTTGTAAGTTGATACATCCAGTGGAAGGTGTTATGCCATGGACAATAGGGTAGTACCTATTGTAGGGAGCCTGATTGTAATTGAAGTAAAAATTGTTGCATTCCCAGAAGCCACATATAAAATGGGTGTGGTTGTTGTTGATACAAAACCTCACTATGGCATGTTATTATCAAGACAATGGGCTGTAGCAGTGGGTGGAAAGTTGCAACTAGATTTATCATATGCTACCATCCCAATAAATGGAACTGAGGTAAAGTTGTACAGGGAGCCCCGTTCTTTAGTCATGATTGAAGTGGTTGCTTTGGAGGATCTAAATTGTTTTGTAGATATTGACATGAGCAATTTTGTGATTGAAGAAATAGTACCTTAATTAAAAAAAATAGATCCAATTGTGGATGAGTTAATTTTGCAGCAAGATGGCCTCTGGAAAATGTTCTTTGATGGTGGATGCTCCAAGGAAGGATCAGGAGCTGGTGTGGTATTCATTTCCCCATCAGGTATTACATTTAAATACTCTTTCTTGTTAAATTTTGAGTGTACAAATAACACTGCCGAGTATGAGGCTCTGATACTGGGGTTAGATGTGGCCATAAAACATGGTATTAAATTTTTAAAAGTTTATGGTGATTCCTAGTTAATTATAGCCCAAGTGAGATCTCAGTATGCTTCTAAAGATGAAAAGTTGAAACTGTATAAACATGCTGTTTGGGATAGACTAGAGTTTTTTTATGCTTTCAATCTGCTTTGGGTAGAAAGATCCAATAATATCATGGTAGATTTTCTTGCAAATGTTGCCCTTAAAAGTGAAGATATAACCCTCACTGGTGTGTCTATGTTAGAGGTCAAATCTAGGCCTGCAGTGCCTGATAATGTATATAATTGGAAATTTTTTGAGGATGACTTAGATATCCTTAGGTTCCTTCAAGGCCTTGATCAATATGATGGTCAGCAAATAGATCTCAATGAGATACAACAGTGTGTTGAGGGAAAAGAATGCATCATGGGGAATGAGATAGTGCAATTGCCATCCAACCACATACCTAAAGGGTTAGTAGAATTGGAAGGAATGTTCAAAATAAATGATGGTTTTTTGTCTCAGAAGTCTAACACTAAAATGGAGGACTTAGAGGAAATAAACTTGGGTTCAGAAAACTCCCCACAAATGGTATACATTGGCAAGAAACTGAGCAAAGAGATCAGAGGAAATTTGATTAGACTTTTGAATAAGTACAAGCATGTATTTGCTTGGTCCTATGATGACCTCAAAGCTTATAGGGATGACTTGTTTCAACATGAAATTCCTCTAAAAGAGGAAACCAGGCCTTTTAGATAGAAGCAGAGACCCATTAACCCTTTATTGGCTACCAAGATGCAAGTTGACTTGACAAAACTGAGAGATGCTAGTATTATTGAACCAATTAGGCACTCAACTTGGGTCTTGAATCTTGTGCCAGTAAGGAAAAGGAATGGTGATATTAGGCTCTATGTTGATTTCAGGAACCTGAATGTGGCTTCACTTAAGGATAACTATGGATTGCCAAATATGGAGGCTATGCTGCATAGGGTGACTGGATGTGAACTCTTGTCAATGATGGATGGTTTCTCTAGGTATAATCAAGTGCTGGTCAAAGAATCAAAACAATTTAAGATAGCCTTTACAACCCCATGGGGAACATATGTATATGTTTGCATGCCTTTTGGTCTGAAAAATGCCGGAGCAACATTTCAGAGAGCCATGGATGTTGCATTTGAGGAATTGATAAATGTTTTAATGGTTGTTTATCAAGATGATCTCACTGCTTATTCCAAGAAAGTTGAGGATCATTGTTCCCATTTGGAGAAGATCATTCTTAAGGCCTTAGAATTTGGTGTGTCTTTGAATCCCAAAAAGTGTCAATTTGTTGTGACAGAGGGGAAGTTACTTGGACACATAGTGTCAAAAGAAGGAGTCAGGATTGATCCTGAAAGAGTAGAAGCAATTAAAAAGGTCACTCCACCAAAGAACATAAAAGGTGTGCAGTCATTCTTGGGATAGATTAATTTTGTAAGAAGATTTATTGCTAACTTTTCAAAATTGGTCAAGCCCATAGTGAAGTTCCTAAAGAAGGATGTGAAGTTTGATTGGAACCTTGAAGATTAGCAAGCTTTTGTAAAAATCAAACAAGCAATTCAGGAGGCCTCAATTTTGGTATCACCTGATTACTTGAAACCATTTTCTTTATTTTCTTTTGCATCTTTTCATACTATTGCAGCTATCCTTTTGCAAAAGGATCAAGAAGGGTATGAGCATCCTATAGCCTTTTCAGCAAGTCATTACAATCTGCTGAATTAAATTATGAACTAATGGAAAAGCAAGCCTATGCACTTGTGAAGGCAATCAAAGCTTTCAGACCATATCTGGTCTGTGAAAAGGTTAGTGCTTATGTCCCTCATGCTGCAATAAAGGATATCTTAACACAGAGTGAAGTCATAGGAAAGAGGTGCAAATGGATAAACAGGATTCAAGTGTTTGACCTAGAAATTCATATTACAAAATTGGTGAGAGGATTGGGACTTGCTAAGTTAATGACTGAGGAAAATATGGACCTTGTTCAGGTAAATAATGTTGCTGCTAACATTGATACGATTACTAGTATTGAAATGCAACCCTGGTACAAGGATGTTATTTATTTTATTAAAAATGCTAAATGTCCGCCTGACTTGAATGATAATCAAAGAAGGAGTCTGAGATTGCAAGCTCAGAGATATGTGTTGATTCAGGGTGATTTGTACTGGAAGGATAATGATGGTATTTTACTCTTTTGTTTGGATAAGCACCAATCAAAGAAAATGTTGAAGGAAATGCACTCTGGAATGTGTGGTGGACATCATTCTGCTCGATCAACAGCTCATAAAATCTTAAGAGTAGGATACTATTGGCCTGTGTTGTTCAAAGACACTCATTCTTATGTGAGGAAATGTGAACCTTGTCAAAGGTTCTCTAAAAAATTAAAGTTCTTAGGTGCATTATTACTGAACCCTAATGTTACAGAAGCTCCTTTTGCAATGTGGGGTATGGATTTTATTGGAGAGTTCTCTGAGAAGTCTAGTGGGGGACATAGTCACATTTTGGTGGCTACTGATTATTTTACCAAATGGATTGAAGCCATTCCAACAAAAAGGGCCACTAGTGTTGTTGTGATTGAGTTTCTGATGAACAACATAATCACCAGATTTGGTGTCCCTATTAAATTGGTTGTTGACAATGCTATGAGCTTCAGGTCACAGGAGATCACTGATTTTTGCTCAGAAATGGGCATAGTATTGTCTTACTCATCCCCTTATCATCCACAAGCCAATGGACAGGCAGAATCCAACAACAAGAGTATTTTCCAGATTCTGAAGAAAACCCTGGACAAGAATAAGAGAAGCTAGCATGTAAAATTAAAGTTAGCATTATGGGCTGATAGAATTTCTGAGAAGAGGGCTACTGGTAAGTCCCCTTTTGAGATGGTATATGGTGCAAAATCAAGGTTGCCAATAAATAACCTCCTTCCAATCTATAAGTTTATGCAAGAAGAGGACATGGAAATCAGTGATCCACTGCAAGACAAAATGGTTCAGCTGATTAAATTAGATGAGATTAGGAGGGAAGGACAAAAGGAAAATATGAAGTTGCAGCAGAAGATGAAATATCTTTTTGATAAGAGAGCAACTGTGAGAATTTTCCAGCCTGGTGATATGGTTCTCCAATGGAATGCCAGGGCTGAAGATAAAGGGAAACACAAAAAATTTGA
Organism: Chamaecyparis obtusa; assembly: GCA_027943335.1. Classification (NCBI taxonomy): domain Eukaryota; kingdom Viridiplantae; phylum Streptophyta; class Pinopsida; order Cupressales; family Cupressaceae; genus Chamaecyparis; species Chamaecyparis obtusa. The sequence goes on from BSBK01001906.1 coordinate 1,647,937, forward strand.
GTCTTTGTGGATGGGACCTTATATTTTTCATCAGACCCATGGTAAGGACTCATATTTCTTGCAAAACTTGGATGGTGAAGATCAGGAATTGCCAGTGCATGGACAATTCCTAAAAATTTTTTTTAGTTAATTCTTTTTTCCATGCATAGTAGGTTTGTATATATGTATAGGTGTGTTTGTTTCTATTGTGTGTTTGTTTCCTATTTTAGGTTAAGTTTTTGTGGTCTACCTCCCAGAGATTCATAAGTTCTTGCTATGATTTTGCAATCAAGCATCCTCAGATAGAGCCACTATTGGGAGTATTCTTAATTTTCTGAGGTTTTTGTCCAAATGTTGGTTTAGTCCTCTGGTCTATGAAGTTTTCCTAGGTACAGGTGTCGAAAGTTCTTCAAAAATTTATCATAGCCCACTTCAAAAATCCTTACCCAAGGTCTTGTCCTTGAAAAATGTTGAATTCATGCAAAAGTCCTCATGATTAGCCCTTATTCTTCTATTTCATTGTTACCTTTTTTAAGTCACTTAAGCTGATTAAATCATGCACATGTTAAATGTTTTGTGTTCACTGAATTGGAAAAGGTCATAGCATGTCTCATATAGTATTCAAAAATTCAGCGAACAATTCAATCTTATGCTAAGTGTCATTTTAGTCACGTGGTCTCTAAGTATCCCGGTTAACACCTCAACCATTCAACAAACTGGAGAATATGTTAAAAATGCTAAGTGTTGTCTTTGTTCGCATAGTCTCCAAATATCCGACGGTTATCAAAAAACATCTGGCAATTCAGAGAATGCATTATCTCCAATTCACATATTCCTTGGTGGTTCTTTGCAAATATTTTAGTGACTTGGCGACAATGGTTATCGCTCATTCTCTGAATCTAGCGGTTAAGGGCAAAATAACCTAGCAACTTGGTGAATATTGTAGATCATTGTCAGGATCGATGGTTGTGGTTTAATCTTAGATATTATTTGGTCCTACATGTTTCATTTGGCGAATGAGAGAATGTGTAAAGACTTCTAAGTTTGGCAGCCCTGACAGTTTGGTATGAAGAATTTGGTAGAACGGGTTGTTTCAAGTGTTCGCTTGTTCTCGGAATAAATTAGTAAGAAGCTAAATGATTTAGCGATTCAGTGAGTCATGTGGTCGCGGGTTCTCTAAAAGGAAAAGGTAAAGGGCATAATCATTTGGCGAATGCATGAATAAAAGGATTGGCTAAGTTTTGAGTCTTCAGTCGCTTAATCATGGATTGAAATACTCAGTGTTTAATATGATATGGCAATTCAGCGAACCCTTTGTTCACTGAATCTCGTAATCAAATGACCAAGGATCAAATATTTAAGTGAACTGGTGACAGCCATAGATCATCAACAAGATCAATGGTTAATTCAAAATCTTAGAGTAAAGATGATGGTTAAGAAAGATTCAGCGATTCAGAGAGTGAAGGCTTCGCCAATTCTCCAAGTAATTTAGCAATTAAGTGATCCATTAAGCGAATGTGCAAACCCTTTGTTCACTAAATCTCCAAAAGATTTAACATTTAGCCATGACATTAAGAGAATGTGAGATGGCTTTGTTCACTGGTTCACCAAATAATAATTGCAGTCAAGTGCTCGAAGGGTGTCACTGTGTTTGCTAATTCACGAAAAGTATCATGAGTTAAGGATTGCATTTCAAGAACCCACGAAGGCTTTGGTCGATAGTTCTCTGAATATATGCTAGGGTTAACATTGCATTCAAAGATCATGAGAAGCTTTCAGTCGTGAATTCGCTAAATGGGCCCAGTTGGAAAAGGTAATAAAAGAAAAGAAAAGGGACCATTGCCTACGTGGATAAAGTACAGTATCAAGCTGGAAAGTAAACTAATGAGCCATCCAATTAGTTTTAAAGGAAGATTGCATGACGTAAATAGGTTTAAAGTGCAAGATCTTAATCATTTGCCTCTTTGCCTTGTTTTCAAGTTTTTTAAAATCTATCTATCAACATCTGTACATTGGCTAGCTCAATTTTGAAAATTGGTGACATGCAAAATTGAATGTAGGAGCAATTAAGGAGATTTGTAATGATTTTGGTAGTTGTACACACTTGATCTGCGTTGATAAATAAGTTAAGCTCATTGTTTCCTGTGTCCAAAATCATTTGAAGAGAATTGTGTCATTCTGAAGCGATTTTTGAGCACCAAGTGAATCCATTTTGCAGAGATTGAAGATAATTCTGAAGCAAAGATGAGTCATCCTGAGAGAAGCGCAACATCTTCCAGCAGTGAAGCAAAGGCTAAAAGTGGTGAAGATAAGGGCAAGCCTAATTATTCAGATGAGTTTTTGAAATTGCTACCTAGTTCCAGTCAAAACAAAAGAGCTCTTGATGATGTTTTCAAAGATGTTCTAGGGTTTTACAGAGATCCTATCACACCAAATACCACAGGTTATACTATCTTAACCTTCTTTTATAAAAATAGAGATAGTCATATCCCTGTATGTAATGGTTGGGCTTAGGGGTTAGCGAAATTAGTAGTGCTTGATGTATTCCTGGATGTAGATTTAATTGTTGCTCTAGCTAGGTGTTACGACCCAATTTCTAAGACTATTAGGAAAGAGGACCAGTCAGCTTTGGTTACTCTTCATAGGGGTTCCTTCATGAAGGCTTTTAATGTTTATACATCCACTTCTGCTGAAATCGACTTGAGCAAAGAAAAGGAGAGGTACAAGAAGAACATAGGGATAGTGAAGGACCAAATAATGAAGCATATCCCAAAATAGGATAAGTATATAGCTCCCCTCCCTGCTCACATGAATGCCCCTTACCAATTTAAGTCCCTTCAGCATTACATGAAGCAAACTTGTTATGGGTTGTGTAGGGTTTTGGGAATTGATGGGGATGCAGAGTTTTTACCAGCTGATCTTTTGATGATTATCCTGGACATCCAAAATTATTTGGTTAATACTAACTATGATTACATCCAGTATATCATTGATAGAATGCATGAGGGTTTGATTTCTATCAAGGATAGTAAGAGCCCAATTAAGTTCATGCATTATTCTTTGCTAATGCACTTAATTTTGTTCTTCAATATTAATAGTTTTGATTCGAACATGCTGAAGCCAAGGTTCAACTTTGAAGGCCAGTATAATCCGGTGCAATTATGGGTGAGGATGTGGAATTCTACTTCCAATGAGGGCAATTTTTGTCTCTTTCAGAATTTCATTATGTATCCTCTCATAAGGATGTTAGGTATCAACACTACAAGGATATCCCCAAGGGTCCTTAGGCTCCTACAACCAGTGCAGTTTGTGAAAAAATGGGAGGGAGATCACAATTGGGGTGATTTTTACTTGGGGGAGAATGCTACAATTTTGAGAGTCTACGGTTTCCCCCAACCCCCACATCTGTTACCAAAATTTGTGCCTCCAAGGGTTGCTTGTCTGGAATTTGTGTGGCAATTGATGTGGACAGATAGAGAAATTCTAGCCCCTCACAGGAAGGGTACATTCACACCTAGGAAATTCAAGGTAGGTGACTTCCTGGTAGGAAAGAGGGCATTTCCTCAAATTACTGCATGGTTAAATCAGTTCAAAATGGCTACTGGTGCTTGTAGACATATAGATCCTGAGGGCTTTATCAAAACTGCCAGGATGCTATACATCCCAAACATTGGTGTGAACAAAGAACATGAAGGCTTGGACGAGGAAGATGTAGTCAGAAACATCATTGATGATGATGAGGTCAAGAGGAGATGGAATAGGTACTTTGATTTGATAGACTTGTCAAAACAAGTGATGGTAGCCCAGTTTCCTTTTGAGGGTTTCTTCCCTGACCTTCCCTATTTAGAAAGAATTGACAAGATGATAGAGATGCATGATACTCTATCAAATCAGTTAGAGAAGTTGATTGACCAGAGTCAACCAAAGAAAATGAAAGACTATTCATCTTCTGATCAAGAGGAGTTTTCTGATGAGTCACAGGAAGGGAATAGACCGCCACAAATGGAAGATGTACAAAGGGTTAGGCCTGTTGAAGACCAACCAAAAATAGGGGATACTCCAGAGCCACCCTTGAAGAAATAGAGGCTTGAGGTAGGAGAGCCTTAAAGGTAGGAAAAACAAAAGAGAACAATTGATAGAGCATCTGCTCTAGTGCCAGGTGATAGGGTTTACTATCACCAATTGAGAAAAGCAATAAGAGAAGGAAAGAAGGTGGCCACTGATGAAGCAGATAAGGAACAGTCCCTGTGGTCAGAAAGGGATATCAGAGAGGTCTATCAAGAGGAATTTTTGAGTGATGACCAGTTTATTAAAACTGATGAATTCAAGAGTTTCCTTGTTTGGAATAAGCAGCAAGAAGTGAGGAAACTTCTTCCTGAAGGTATGGAGCCAAGTGAAGAGACATTGAGAGCCTTAAATTCTTATGATCCTAGCCTTGATCCCATAACTGCAGATGAAGCTAGACAACTGGTCAAGTCAAGTGGAATGCTATTGACTCCAGGATGGGATCTGACTTCTGCTTTCATCATAGATCAAATAAGAAAGCAACCACCAGGTAGCCTGTCATATGAGGTTCACATTGGTGATATGATAAAAGGAAGTGGCTATGACCCTAAGTCTCAAGCTGTTGCAATGTGGTCCATGGCCCCTAGGACTCAAAAGCCATCCCTATTGAGTATAGAGGATAAAATGGAAGGGAATCAGATTATTTAGATTGTGCAGAATACATATGACCTTGAAGTTTCTAAGGCAGTGACTAATTGGGCTAACCTGAATGAGGCAAAAATAGTTTAATTATCTGAAAGGTACTCAAAGTTGTTTGAAAGTACAAACCTGGTGGCCAAGGATAGAGATTTAAAATTGATGAAGATCAAGTAGCTAGAAGATGAATTGGCAAAGATAAAAGTTAAGCTGGAAGAAGCTTCGAAGGTAGTTGTTGTCCCCCCTGTGCAGATTGAGGTCCCAATTCAAATTGATGAAGAAGTACCCGAGGGACCTAATGAAGATTTAGATAAGATAAGGATAGAGGCATCTTTGGACACCATGTCAAAGATTGTGCAATATAGGCAAGATAAGATAATAGAGAAAATGGATACAGTTTGTCAATCAGTCAGCCAATTACACCAAACCAACAGAAAGATAAATGAATCATTGGCTGCTTTGGAGCCACTTCATAGTGTTTGGTCTGGAAGAAGTTTGTTGTTTGATAAACTTGATAGCCTACAAGAGCATAAGCTTGAGATCCCTGGAGTAGTTACAGAAGTTTTTGAGAAGATTGGCTTAATCAATGCTGTTTCAAAGTATTTTAAATGTAAGTCCAACCAGGTGAGGGTTAAGTTGTTTATGTTTGATAAACATTATAGCAAGTATCTGCCTGCGGTATGTGATGACAGTGGAAACCTGATCAAGTTGGAGGAATGGAAGCTATCAATGGATTAGTTGGTGATTACACAAGAGGCTTTCCTTAATAATGACAATACTTTGGATTTTGAGAGGTCTAATAGAATCATTGACAGTCTTTTTAAAATTGAAAATGATTGCATACGATTTGTGGCAGAAGCCAAAAATATAACTGACTCCATGTGGGACAAGCAAGTCAGCTTGTTACAAGAATTGTAGACTTACAACTGGCCATCAGATGATGAAGTAGCGGCTTGGGAGAAGCTAACAATAAAGAAGAAAAAGAGGCCAGTTGTCCAAGTTATAGAGGAAGAGGAAGAATAGAGTTACAGATGGCACCTGATCTAGAAATTGAGGGAGAGCAAGTTTCAAATAAAGGATGATGTAAGTTAGCCAAAATGGGGGTCATCATTCATGCAGTGAATTCAGCAACTGCTCTGAAATATCTTTAGACAAAGATGCCACCTGCGGAATTGTTGAGAAAAGATTTTTGTAATGTGTTGTTACAATCAGTTTCTCAGTTTGTAATCTTGTCTCTAGTATAGGATCTTTTCTAGCCATCCCAAGCTTGTTGCATCCTTTCGAGGATTCCAAGATGGCTATGTTATATATAGTAAGTTTTAATCTTTTGGGAAGAGGTTGAAAAAATATACTATAGAGGGAGGCTTGGCTCCATTGTTGAAATCTAAGAATATTTTATCAGATTTTGAAATGTATTGATGCAGTGAAATTTTACTGGAATACAATAGAATTCCCTTGCATGATTTAAATTGTCTTCTTGTTTGAATTATGTGGCTTTTGTGTATTGAATCTGTAAGGTAGTTTTGATATACCATTTGCAAGGTATCTGTGATTTTAATCTCTAGCTCCTTTCAAGGAAAGGGTAATGTCTTTAGGTTAATTTCTGAGAGCTTAGGAATTTGGCAAGAATTTGATGATGAAATGTGTCTAAGAGAGGATGAATTGTAAGGAATTTCATCTGGGATTTGTTTGTGTTTCATTTAGAAGATTTTTGTAAATATATGTTTCACTGTTTGACTCTATACCCAAGGATAAGGCACTGGTCTATCCTTGATTTGTAGGGATCTCAGCATCAACAAAACTTAAATAATAATTTACTTTCATGTATGTTTGAACGACTGAGAAGATAATGTTTGTATCAAGGATATAAACTAATGTTGTGATCCTTTCAAGAAGTAGGTCTAACATGGGTTAACCTGCCCGAGTTCAAAGCTCAAAAAGGAGTTTATCCTTGTCACATTTGCCATTTTTTTGCAATGAGTGTTTACTTTTGTTAATATCACGGATTGGATTTCTAAGCTCTGCATCAGTTGCAGCAAGAGGTATTAGTAAATCATTGCTAGAACCTTTGATCCACTATAGGATTTCATTGTGAAGCAGTGAGTCTGAAGATAGGTACACTTGCCTGGGTCTGTGGAGCCCGAAGTAGAAGGACTTGGTCCTTATCAATTAGCCTTTTCCCTGTAGGAATCTGGAGTTGAGAACCCTAGAGTCAAGTTTGAAAACTATATTGGTGATTCTACATGAAAATGAGCTAACAGGTTGATTGGGTTTGATTTGAGAGAAGCTAAGCCTCAATGATTTATTTGATTTGATTTGGGAGTGATTTGGTTGATTGGATTAAAGATGAACTAAGCCTCATAGATTGACTTGATTTAAAGGTTTAGAACAAACCTAGGTGAAACAAGACCTTGTGATTGTGTAAACAAAGGATTTGATTTGATTTAAAATCTTCTCTTATTTGTGTGATAGACTGATGATCCCAAAACAAGATAGGATTGGATTAAAGCTACTAGAGAAAGACTCGGTTCTCAAAGTAGCAAAGGATTAATGTTTTCATTGATTAAAGTTTTATGAGACACTATTGGATTAATTATTTCATCCTATTTCTTGATTAAGGTGTGAAAGATGGATTGATTTAATTTTGATTCAAAGTCCAAGGCTCTAATTAATGCTCCTAATATTTTGAAATATGAAATAAGGAAGATGTGATTAAAGATGAGGAGCTGATGAGTGATTTTGAAGAAGAATTAAGGTCAAAGGTAATTAATCATAGGATTCCCAAGTGACAAAGGCCATGTTCACTTTGTTCTTGGCAAAAAAATTAGCAACCCGATTGTTATAGTTGATTTTATCAAAATTTTCACTGGCTTCAATAGTCTCTTGGATAGATTTCAAATAAGATTTGTTCACTCTATCCTTTCTATTAGTGATCTTCTTTTCTCATAGACTTGGGAAACTATAAGTTTTACCTTCTTATGTTTCACACCATTAGTCATGGCTTAAAGAAGAAAACATGATATGGATTGTGATGAAAAAAAACTAGGAAGACAATATTTTGATGGATCAAAGGATGTTCTTGGAAAGAACTAATTTCACGCATACATCAAATGTTTGGGTTACAATCATATTTGTAGAAAATAGTCCTGCAAGAGATAAAGCGACCTTGTGGAATTCAAGTGTATGGGTTTGTTTTGTAATAGAAAGTAACAAGCACACTTTTTATCCCTAGAAGGAGATTAGTTGAGCTTAAAAACCTTTTTTCACTGACTTAGGACCACACCCCAAAAATCCTCATAATACAGTCATCACCAAGCATGCAATGGCTCTAGTCATGATGTCATAATATAAAAGTGTTAACGTTTATGGGGGCTTGATATGGTGAGTTTCTTGGGGAGATTACTATTCTCCTTGCACATAGAATATAAACCTTTCAGAGGTGAACTAGGTAGCCACTACTCTATAAAGTTTAGTCAAGGCATCTGTTCATGATCATCCCCTGTAGTCCTGACTTGTAAGATTGAGGCCTATAGCCCTACAAGTAGTTTAACCAACATAGTCCCACAAAAAAGAATTAGGTTGCTCGGCCCTACGTTTGATGAAGCATATGTGAACACCTAAGTGTAAACATAGAAATAACCATATCTTCTGAGACTTTAATATCAATGAAGCATATATTTATAGTGGGTGGAAGAGTTGGCATTTTCTTTTCCCCACTTTGAGTCATTCTTGGGAGATTTTTTCCCTCAACCAACAAGCTCTCTAAAGGTTTAATGAAAGAACATATGAATTGGCCATGGAAGGAGTCTGTATTTCTAATTTTCCCTCAAGGGGAAAATAGCATACTCTCCTATCAAATGAGGTTTTCTCCCAAACACACCAAATAATTGATTAATTCCAAGATTATTTAAGACAACAATTCAAAAGATTCTAGGTTTTTTATTTTCCCACTTGGAGAAAAGAGCATACTCCCCTAGCTAATGGATCATTATAAAAAAATAAACTTCCTACTTAATTCTAGGTGCATAAGAAATCATTGAGAATACACAATTTTTTATTGAATCTCCTTGGCAACTTACAAAAGAAATTTGGTAAGTAGTTTAATGTGTTTGGTCTTCCAACATCATACTACAAAAAAAACAAATTAGTAGTCTTAAAATGTTCAAATCTTGGTCAACATTCTACAAAAGCACTGTTAGAAGGCATAAAATGGCAGTATCTTCCAAAAACCCTAGATCAACAAACTCAAAATGTAATATTTTATGAAAAATAGCTAAAACTAGGCAAAGAAACATATCTGTTAGAGATGCCTGTCTGTAGGCAAAGATGCTTATGTAGAGATGCCTATGTACAAGCAGAGCCACCTATCAAAGATGCCCGTGTACAGGAAAAGACACATGTCTATATAGAAAAGGAATTTTAACTACTAATTTGTTAAATTTTTAAGCTCCCATTATCTTCAAAATGCATAAAAAGGTTTCTGATGACAAAAATACAGTGATTTTTTAACCTTAATATGTCAGAAAATTTTACTTAATCAGCTAAAAAGGCTAATAAAAGAGAACTCCCTTTTTGGCCGAGACACCCGTGTGCACGCAGAGACACATATCTACACAAAAACAAATATTTTCTTAGTTTTATGTATTTTTCTTCATTTACAGATATAATAAGGTATTTTATTAATGATCATTAGCCTTAATGCGATTAGAAAATACAAGTTTTACTAATTAAAACAAAGTAAAATGGGAAAAAACTCTTTCTGGAAGAGACACACGTCTGTAGGTGGAGACGCCTGTGTACAGGAAGAGATGCCTATGCAATGGAGATGCCTGTGAGTAGGAAGAGATGCCTCTAGATGACCGGAGACACTTGTCTAGAAATTTAATGGAAAACTTTCACAAAGGCAAGAATTTTTTTTAGAAAATGGGAATAGGTGTCCCACCGAGCATGCCAAAATTTATATGATGAAAACCTACATGTTAAGAGCAAGCTACATGAAAAATTTGAGAATAAACAAGATATTCAATATTAATCAAATATTTAATGAACTTGCAAGAACCAAAACAAAAAGGCTTCCACCAAAACCTAAGATGAGCAAGAGCAAGTGCACCCAAGAATTTCTTGATTTAAGCTCTTAGAGATGGTTGTGGGTGTTCTCTCCCAACACAATAACTAAATCCCACTTTGATTGAAAATATGATGAATGCAAGAAGAATATGTGCAAACTAAGATGGATACGATATTGAATGAACTCAAGAACTAGTTATAAAGAACTAGTCTCAACCATTAAATATGGGTGCAAGAAGTAGATATGAACTAAATGCAAATGAGTAACAAACTAGCATAATAACTCTAAATGAAAAATAATGGATAATTTACTTGAGGCAAGGGTCCTATTTATAGGATTTTGGAGGGCTAGGGGGTGGTGGCATCTTTGTGGAATCCACATAGGTGCCACCAAGGAGACACATAAGCCATGTAAAGTCAAAGACTTTCTCACACATGTGTGAGAAACTTGGGATGCGAGGGGTCAATGTGTACTCCAAGTACATGTGTAAGTGTGTGTAAGAGATGTGTAAGAAAAAAGTCCATTTTCATGTTTTGGGTAAGTGTAAGAAGTGTCATAAAAATTTGTAAGAAGCCTTGTCTAGGAAATTTTTATCAATTTCTTGAAAAGACAATTTTTAGAAACTTGTTCACACATGTGTGAGCAAATAATTAGGACTAATTGGTGTAGGAATCTAAAAAATTAGCCTAATTAACCTTAGTTAATTAGTAAGTAGACCTATTAGATAGAAAGTGATGTGTGTAGGATAACATCTAGGTTAGGTTTAGAATTAAATTTTAAATAAAAATTTAATTTAATCATGGTTTAGTAGAAATAAAGCATGTGGGGGAATAAATAAATTAAAAATTTATTTAGAAGGGGAATATGGAGGAACATGTATTAAGTTAACTTTAATACATTATGAGAGGTAGTATTTAAATTTAATTTAAATACTATAGTTAGTGAAATTATTTAATTAAATAAAAAGATGAATTTAAGAAATATAATTAATTATAATATTATTTTCGGTCATTAATTTAATTTAATTTAATTAATGTTAAATAGATGAATTTAGGTGTCTACAAGTATGTTTCATATGGAATCTCTTATAATATCTTTTTCCAAAATTGTGAAGGTTCTACATTTTCTATTGGTGTATATTTGGCACATAAGATAGTGAAGGAAAGTGTACAATTTGATCTATATACCCTATTATTGGAAAATCCATTTCAGAATGTCAGAATATCATAGGTTGAAGGTTATCTCTTTTAGTTTGGGTCGCTAGTCATTTTTTTGGTATTTTACTTTCTAAATTCGTTATTGGCAAGAGAAAATGTTAAATATAAGTTTGACATCCCTATCAAAAATCAAGTTTATAGGTATCTAGGGTACATGAAAGATAAAGAGAATGCATGCAAAGTTTATTTCACATGCTTGTAGAGGAATAAGTGCTCCACTATGTTATTGATTGGTGCTGAGTCATGTTGAGAAGGGTTCCTCCTTTGGTAAGAAGGAATTGGAGATTGTTATTGCTAGTTCCGCTCCAAAACCTAAAAGAATAAAGAATAGTTTGAAGGGAAAATAATTCATTACTATTTTAAAATAAGAAGAGGAGAAGGAAGAATTTGTCTTTATTGACTCAGATGTAATTCACTCTTTGATGGAGGAAGGTGATTTAGAAAGGATTGGTGAAATATGGCATGCCTTCTCTCTAATTAGTAGGCCTAGAATAGAAAGTGATTTAGTTGATTATTTTCTCAGAATGGGTATTATTATTTTTGTTATTTCTAATGTGTTAATATATGATCTGGTAAAATTTATTGAGGAAAGGTTATTGCAAGAAGGTTCTAAAGGACACAATTTTAAAGTTTTGATTGAGAGAAAAGTTTCTAATGCAAAAAAGAAGTTGTCCAAGCATATTGGTGAGACAAGAGAGTGCATTAAAGAGACATCTAATATCTATAGGTGTTATCTTTGGTGGCATATTGTTGTTAATAATTTTAGAGGTAAAATTGAAGCTATTGAGTCTAAGCTCAATGTTTTTGGAGATATTTTTTATTTTTTCACAAATAAGGATGGAAAACAAAGAATAAAAATTGGTGAGTTGCAATATGAGTTGTTTGTTCAGAGAAAGAGAGAAAAATTGGTTAGAATAGTTTGGTTGGTAAAAGAGACTATTGAGGTCTTCTTAGAACATCTTTCTATAATTATTTATGATGCAAAGGATTATGAATGATAATTCCTATCTCTAGAAGGTCCATCATCATTTGATTTACTAGTGTTAATTACATGACAATTTATGTGCTAGAATTGGTTTTTTTGTATAAGGTTGGAAGAGGTTTAGATTCTAATTATAATAGAAAGGTACAATAAAAATTTTCTTGTGAAGACTATTATTTTTAATTGATTTCTTGAATGATATTATTTTGACCTTTTCCTTTGATGATAAAAAGGGGGAGAAATATAGAGAAAAACTAAAAGAGGAGTTGTTTGAGTAAGGGTGAGTTTTTGGAAGTTTTGGTTGTTTGAAGTTGTTGAAGTTTTTTTTTTTTCTATTTTTCCATCAATACCAAAGAGGGAGATTATTGAAGATAATTTGGCATTGTTGTCATAGATGTTTTGATTATGTAAAAATAGGTTTTGAAAGGACCCAAAACTTTGTACATCGAGATTACAAAATAAGCATTAAAGATCCAGTGGAAATAGTGCAATAGCACCAAAAAGAGACCCCAAAAAACTAACAAGTCCAGCTAAAGAAAAATAGTGAGAAAAAGGACAGCAAAAAGACAGTAGGACAACACAAAGTTGGCTAGATAGTCTTCATTAGTTCAGCCGCCTGTTCATCCAACATCTACATATTTGTAGAGGACACTTTGAGTTCCTCTAGATCTTTATTCTTGTGATCATCCAACTTTTTGAAGCTTGATTTGGTCCTTTTACTAGGTTTGTGATCCTCCTTAACCTCCATAGGCACTTGCTCCCCTTTTCCCTACTCCATCTTGTCCACAAGTATCTTGACATGCTCAGCCAAGGCCTTGAGAATGGAAAAACTTTTCTCAGTGATGTTACCCATCGTCTTCTCCAGCTGCTCAATTCTGTTCTCCATTTTATCAATTATGTTAAGCATGTTTCCACCTTTCACCACATCCCCCTCTTTTATTTTGTTCTCCATTAGAATGATTTTGTTCATGAAGGTCGTTATCCCCTTGGCCCTACCAACAACCTCCTTCAATTCATCAATACACTGTCCCATAGTCTTCTCTCCCAAATTCATTTTTCCAAGAGCCCCAATTTCCTTCTAAAACTATTGGATTTGGGTTTTAATAGTATGTATATCATTTTTCATGGTGCTGAGGTTGTTAAATAAACCAGTACACCCTAGGTTATCAAATTCCTTTTTCACACAAACTGTCTCCTCCTTAGAGCTTTCCACCCTAACCCTCTTATCAGCCAGACTGTCCTTCTCAATATTAGCCACATCCTGGGCTATATCCTGCATGATATTCTCACCTACCAGAACATTCTAGTCTAAATCATCAAAGTCCCCTATAATAGGTTCCTTCTCCACCTGCTTATCCCATTTTTCCTGAGCATTCTCTGGTGAGGAAGAATCATCATCAGAAGAGATGACAACCCTCTTACCCCTCTTCTTGTTCTTATTTTTGGCTCTGGTGCACTTCCCTATAGTCTCCATTTCCTTTTTACCTTCCCCCTTCACACTGCCATCCATACTTTCCTCTTCCTCCATCTCCATTTCAGTAACCGAGTCCTCCATCTTGGTCTTCTTATTTTTCATCGTGGATGAGGAGCCACTACGTATGGAGGGTTTGCTGGGTTTCATAGAATCAACCTCTTCATTTTTAGTGTCCTCCATAAAGGTTTCCTCTGAATCTTTTCCATCAATATCATAATCTTCAAGGGTGTTCTGATTGAGCCGGGACCACTCAACCTTCTTAGATTTTAAAACCTCATAGATTAAAACCATCAACCCTTCATGACAGGCATGGTCACCTTCAAGGTCCCTCTATCAACTAAGAATAGTAGTATCCAAAGAACTCAAAAGATAAAAGGGGAAATTAAATTTAACCCCATGTATGAAATGGTTTAACAAAATAAGATGATGATTATAAATTTTGGTGTATCTCCCATCTAGCTTAATGTAACTAATAATAACAAAAAGAACCAGTCTCCACAGCCTAGAAATGCATTTAGGGTTAAAATAAGAGTTATCAACATTTACCAATCACTTCCTTTCCTGGTCCGTTGCTGCAAAAACCTCAAGGTCTTTATCTGACACCTTTCTATCTCTATAGAAGTTGATCCCTTTGATTTTAAGACCCGTTGCCTCAGCAATGACCTCCTCTATTATCTCCATGCTCTGCGCTCCCACCATAATTTTTCCCTTATTCTAGGTCTTGAAGAAATGTCTGGTAACAACAAGCTTCCCTCCATGCAATCTCTCCAAGTGAACCGCCAATCCCCCATTCTTAAAAATTTTCCAAACCTCTAAATTTTGGTTCCATTCATTACAATTCCCTGTCTCACACCTTTTCTTGCGACCTCACATGGCTCTACAACTACAAAAAACCCTAATCTCACAGTTTCTCATAGAGCCCTATTTCTTAAGCTTGAAGTAACAATGGTACCCTCTAAAGCCTCGAAAGACCCATAAACCATGCAAAATAAAGGCAATAATCATCTCAAAATCACCACAATGCCCATCATCACCCTCACATGAATCCTTGCACTTATTATCTATTAATGTAATCTTCATTAAGTACACATTGTATGCTTTGTAATCGATCCATACCGATTAATGATGCTCCTTCAGGAGGAAGGACAGTCCCATTATCCCATTTGATATCCACCTGATTTCCACATGCCACATTTGCAGCCCAGTCAGCTACTGAGTTAGCTTCCCTATAATTGTGGGTAACAACACACACATCAAAGGATCGATAGATATTGAAACCAGTGATCCAGTTGATTTTTCTATAGATGATGAATTATGTGGATGATTATCCTTATTTTGGTAATGACAATATATATTATTTGGACATATGTCAAGGATAGTTAGTGTATATTGTATGTTTTCTATTGGTTGTTATGTTCAGAGATCATTTTGGGTATCTTTTCTATATAAACATTCATGCAGTATGTTAGAATTTGAATTTTTCAGTATGTTACTTCTATTTAGTTTATGATAGATGCTATTTGGTACTATTCTTTAGTTGATATTAAATTTTGTGGTGATCAAGATTTGGTCTTGGTTGTGGAATTCTCATCAGCTTTGAAATATATTTCATGTATTTCAAAGTTATTTATCCTTTGGTAATTATGCTATGTAGCATGCCTATCTTATCTATGACATATTTATGGGTCTCATGGTAACGTGGTATGGATATCCTTATGTACGACATATTGTTTAGGTCTAGTTCTATTATACTGACATTTATTGAATATTTTAAGGCTATTACTAGGGATGACATTTTTTTATAAGATGACTTATTTGTATCATTCTACATGTATATATAAACTATTTTTGTATTTTTGGGAATGGAAGTGTGTAGTGAAGTCTATGAATAGAGAAGATGATGTGAAGGGTTTTGAAGTAATGTGATAAGGATTAGAAAAGAAAGTGATAAGAAGTATTTAGTACTACAAAGGTTTTTGAAGGTTAGAAAAAGATGCCTAATGAGATCTGCTATAGATAGTGGTTATTTTACTCTTAACTAGAACTATTTTATGCATATGTAGATGAAAAATTTTCAGTTCATATTTTGTCTATAAGAATTTTTTTAATCAATTCATTTTTATTAGGGTAGTTAGCCCACTGGTAGTGAGCCTTACCTACATTGATCATTTTGTTAGTGATCCCTTTTGTAAAAATAACCTTAACTTGTATCACCTTAATCAATGTTTATATTCATGTGAATCATCTTCTCCATGGTTTTTTCCATCTTGAGTCTCCATGTAAATTATGGTGTTCATGGTGCATGATGTTTATGTTATTTCAAGTTCGTATCAATTTTATTTTTTGATTGAAATAAGTTTATTTTGATTAATTAAGGTTCAAGAAATTATTTTAGGATAATTGATTCACCCCCTCTCAGTTACCTTGACTATTTAGAAAAATCAAGATTAGAAAGACTTGTGTACCTAGAATCAAGAGAGGGAGTGTGTTGATTTAGATCTAGCTTTTTTGGTAGATAGAATCCTAAAAATACCTATAATTTCTATTTTGAAGCCCATGAACTCTAACCTCTCTCTAGAATCAATTCGAGATAGTTATTTTTAGGGGTGCAAAACATTTGAAACATTATGTTCCTAGGAACAAAATATTTTAGCCACTGTATTTCTAGCAATTTTGACTGAAACTTTTAGGATTTCTCTGTGAGATCCTAATCTTTCTACAAAATTTTTGACAGCTGCACTACCTATTCTTGCACATATAAAAATGGGGAAGAAGGTTGGATAAATGGGTTTACTTCATTCAAACCCCTATTTAGGAATTAACCTTGAAATCAAATGAAAGAAATGAAAGTGTGTTGTCATATAGAAGGGGGTAGAGATAAGAAATGAAGTATATCATACCTTGGAAATGTAAATTAGTTATTAATATAATCAAATATGTTGATGAAAATCTTTGACTTAACACAAAAACCCATAAGGATGCACCTAAACTACTAAATTTGAGGAAAATTTATGAAGGATATGATGAAAGGGAAATGGGTAATGCACTAGATTGAAACTTTCAATCCTTCTACCTATAAATACACATAACACCAATAAAGCACCCAAATACATAGATATCATCTTTATCTTACCACTCTAGGACTCATATACTTGTTAGAACTAATGAGGTGATGCAAGGAAAATATTTTTCATAGTGAAGCATCTATGATTACATTCAACACAACACATAAACTAGAAAGGTAAAAGACAAACACTCAACACTCGGCAAGAAATTTCCACAAGATAGTTAAATGACAAGAAAAGGTATAAAAATGATTTCTATTGATGTAAGGAAAAAGGAAATTATAGTTGCATGGAATAGACACTATAAATGAGCCAGATAAGAACCTAGAATATTTACAAAAGATTACTTTTTATAGAACCAAAATATCTAATCTTTGTGGGAAGTATTAAATTCATGAGATGATAGATTGGGGAGAATAAATGCCCCTACAGTTAATAATGTTCTTTATGGTGTAAAAACATGGGTTGAGGGCCATTTGAAACAATAAATTAGTACACGAAAATAATAAAAATTGACCATAAACATGCAACAATAATGGCATTGTTTGAACAAAAAAGTTGTTGGGGAAACAAAATTATTGGATGGAATTGAGTAATCAATGTGATCAATTCTTTATCTTTTATTTATTGTTGAAATTCTCCTTCATAATAAATTTGATTGATTTAATAATCAATCCATACCTCTAATGCACCATTGCAAACCGCTGGCATTTAAATATTCAAATTATGACATCACTATAATTGTGTAGGTCAAAAGAGGTCCAACTAACCTAACTATCTCTTTTTGAAATGGTGAAAATCCTTTTTACTACCTCTTTCCTAAAGTTCCATCACTCACATCGAACTCAGACAAGATTTCCATAACTAAATGTAGGGATCACCTTATATTTTTTAAAAGAGATGAACTCTTTTTAAACCACCTACAAAACTTACCATGAGTTTCACCAAGATTTTTAGAACCATAGAGAGTTTTTGATGGTTCACAAACTTACAAATTTTTCTAACTAGCCTCCATTCTTCCAATGTATGGTTTCACTTAGACTATCAGGCTCTAACACCTACCTTGGAAATTAGAAAATTTCCACAACCTTTCAAACTTAACCTATTTTCTTCTTCCCTTTGTGTGATCCCAAGTGGTGAATGGGGATTATAGTGAGGTTTTAGAACATGCATCATAACTTGATACTCATTCAAGAACCTAAAAAAAATATAAAAGGAAATGGACCTTTTGAAATGACTAATTATTATTCTTCCTCCAATACATATTCTTGTTAATGTCTTGAACTTTACGTCTCTACTATGAATTATTTTATCCCATGAGAGGTCTCTTAGATCGGATACTTGCAATGGGCTAATGGTGGCAAAAATAGCCCATATTTGTGACTCAAAGGGGATGCTTGTCTACTAAGCATATGATCAGTGACCTAAATAAATCCATTGGGCATGGAGTCACCAAGGATAGAACCTGATAGACTTGGCCACTTGAAACCTCTATAAAAGATCTAAGTTTTTCTATCTCTAGGAAGAGATAGTTGTGCTCATGCACTTCTTGGAAAGCATAAATTTCTACTCTACTATGTATAGTTAGTTACAATAAAAGGAATTCAACAAAGATATTAAATTTTTGGTTAAAATAGCTTCCCTTTCTAACTAATTTATTTCCCCTTTCATGCATTTGGAAAACTAGGGATGGCAGTAGGAATGATAGACATATAATAGCTTTTTGGAATTCTCTCTTAATGCTAAGAAAATAGTTCTCCAGCATTGGAACATTGTCTTTTTGAGAAAGAAAAAATTGTTCCTCCTTGTGATATTCTCATTGATGCTTTGAAAAAAGCATGACCAAGACAAATTTGTAGATTTATTGTATATCTAGATGCCTTATGGGGAATCCTCTTGATAGTACTATATATAAGAGATTTTCTTTGATCTCACTATTGTGATATATAACCTTGGTATCCTTCTAGATTGAATGTAGCTCCTTCTTTTGTGAAGAGATAAACTCTTTCACCTATTCCTCATGTTTCTCATGAGCCATTTGTATTGTCTTCGGTATAATGTGGATCTCCACATGTTTTTGTTGCAAATCATGATATTTTAATGAAGGATGAGATGGCTTAATGTCTATGGATGAGAAAAAGATTTTTGAATCTTTCAAAAAAATTTCCTCTTCATCAAAATCCTCTTTCTCTATTGCAATAATATGCATAGTTTGAGGGGAAACCTCATGTGATAGAGCTATCCTTAGGATCCTTTTTTTCATTTTCCATATTATATAGGTCTTCTTGTCTAAGATTATGATTTGGTTCCTCTTCTTCTTCTTGTAGTAGTCCCTTTGATTCTTAAAAAAGATCATTAGCCAAGATTTGTTCCTCAAGGGTAGGAACAACTTTGTTGTCTTGTTATTCCTTGAAAAGAGATTAAATCTCTTCAAATAAGGGGATTGGATCCTCTTCCTTTTGTGAAATCTTCATATGCAGAGAGGTTTGAATGGATACAAGCTTCTTAGTATCCTCTTGCATCTATTTTGTCTACTCCTCCCAAAATAACATGTTAGGATCATCAACAATCCACACTAGTCCACCCTTGAAGAGTGAAATGGCAGGAGGCATAGAAAGCTAAAAATGTGGTATTTATTACATAGGGAGTGGATGACTTACAAAAATAGGCTCTTGCGATGGAGGGGTATTCTTAAAGCTTGGAATGAAAACTTTGGGGAGAGGGGCTACATCTGCTTCTTAGGTCTTTAAATGAGTTAACTTGAGCCTCATTTGTTCATATGTTGTAGAAAATTTCTTTGAAAGTTTAACCTCAAAATAAATTTATTGTACATCCATCTCTTCTTCATGTTTCCTTCATTGTGCCTTCAAATGGTATTTTAGTTCTACAACCCTATTCAAGTTTTATCTTCTAGATAGTAACACCAAAAATTGAAGGACCCAGTGTCTTGGTTCCTCCAACTACAAATCCAACCCCTGCTATCTTTTAAGTTGATGCAACTATCCTGACCAGTCCCATAAAATAATTCTTAACTCATGGAATTCCATATCGTCTATATATAGGGAAGTGGTTGGAACTCAATTGAAGGACTAACCTAGGTTCATAAACTCAAGGAAAATGTTTGTAACTTGATCTCAAATCTCACTAGTCCCCATATAATTTGATATTTTAAGCTACATGGAGGATTGAATAGGGATGGAAGGGTGAAAAGAAGATGGGACATGCTACACATTTGGTGTTGCAATTGGGTCATAGATAGGTTGTGGCTTGGGTTGGTATTGATAAAAAGAGGGTTGAGGAGAATAAATATCATGATATAGAGGATGATAGGATGTGTTTCTATGAAAATACTCCATTTTAAAGAATTTAGATAAACAATCTTATAGAAAACTTGAAAATCACAAAATATGAGAAATGATCTTTGTGCATACAAGAACTTAGACTATTTGAAACTAGTAGATTTACACTCAAAGTCACCATGGTGTCTGATGAAATTACTCCAAATGCTATTGGAATTGAGAAACCACACAAATTCTTAGTAAATAAAGCTTGTATTGGTCCACCATAGGACATTCTTGAACTGATCTAAATCATTGTCCCATCGTTCATGCCAAAAATTATTGTCACCAAAGTTTGCACCCTTGTTTAGGTGAGTATGAATGACCTTAAAAACCTTTTG
Source organism: Chamaecyparis obtusa (assembly GCA_027943335.1). Classification (NCBI taxonomy): domain Eukaryota; kingdom Viridiplantae; phylum Streptophyta; class Pinopsida; order Cupressales; family Cupressaceae; genus Chamaecyparis; species Chamaecyparis obtusa. Next base: position 1,668,102 of record BSBK01001906.1, read on the forward strand.
GAACATGGAAAAAACCTCCCAAGTGTAGGAATTGAAATATGAGGTTGGTTCTCTAGAGAATTTAGACTTCCTTAAAATCAAGATTCTCCTAAACTACTAACTTAAAGGGAAAAGGAAGAAGGATATGTTGAATGCGAAAGGAGTGATGCACCAGATTGAAATTTTGGATCTCTTTATCTATAACTGCACATAACACTAATAAAGTGCTCGTATACACAAATCCCAACTTTGTCTTACTACTATAGAACTCATATATAGATTAAAAATAATGAGGTGATTGAGAGAAAATAGTTTTCATAGTGCATCATCAATGATTACATTTGACACAAAACAAACTCTATAAAGGTAAAGAGAAACACTCAACACTAGGCAAGAAATTTGCACAAGGTAGTTAAATGGAAAGAAAATGTAGCAAAAGGATTTCTATTGATGTATGGAAAATGAAAATCATATTTGTAGGGCATGGCCACTGAAAATGAACTAGAGAAAAACCTATAATATGTACAAAATATTTATTTCAATAGAGCCATCATAAGTTAGATTAAAACATGAGCTACAAACCCTAACTTGGGTTAGGTTGTAAAAGAAATAAATTAGATCAGACCAAAAGATATGATCTCTGCATGAATTATTAAATTCATTAGATGATATAAAAGGGGAGAATTAATTCTCCTTTAGTTAATAATGTCCTTGGTGGCATAAAAACATGGTTCAAGGGCCACATGCAACACAAATGAGTGTGGGATGACTGATAGAATCAACCAAAAGCTTCCAATAGTAATGTTAATATCTAAAGAGAAACATTTTTGGGGAAAAAAATCATTGGATGTAGTTGATTAATGAATATGATCAATCCTCTACATATTATTTATTTCTAACAACCCCTTCACAATTGATCTAATCAATTAAAAATTAATCAAAACCTCTAATGCACCATCATAGGCCACTAGCATTTAGATATTTAAATAATTACATCACCATTTTATAGGTCAAAATTTGTCAAAACAACCATGGCCATGCAAAATAGTGATGGAGCCCTCTATATTTAACATTCTTTAAACTCCTTTTTCCATCTTAAAAATGGCCAAGAATGAGCCCATCATCTCTTAGAGAAATAGTAAAAACTCTTTTCGTCACCTCTTTCTTGAAGTTCCATCACTCCCATTGGACTTTGACATAAGTTATAGAACTGAAAGTGGGGCCTACCTTATCTTTTTTATAAGAGATGAAATCTTTTTCTTTAATGTTGTTATTTCCACCTTCTCCATTGGGCTCTAACAATACCTCTAGAAATGATCATGGAGACCACAAAGAGTTCTAGAACCATATATATTTATTTAGGGTTCCCAAACTTACACATTTTGTTGACTAGCCTCCATTTTTTTGATGTCTGGTTCCACTTAGACCACTAGGCTCTGATGCCTACCTTATAAATTATAAAATTTATACCCCCTTTCAAACTTAACCTATTTGATTCTTCCCCTTTTGAGATCCCAAGTGGTGAGTTGAGAGTATAGTGAGATTTCAAAACCCGTGTCAGAACCCATTGCCTATTGAGGAACCTGAAAAAATTATTGATGGAAAAAGACCTTTTGAAATGACTAAGTGTTATTCATCCTCCAACACATATTATTTTCAATGTATTGAACTTCCATCTCCTCTCTTATGAATTATTTTAGCCCAAGAGAGGTCTTTCAGATTAGATCACTAGGATGGGTTAATGGTGGAAAAAATAGCCAAAACATAATGTTAGAGATGGTGTGCTCCCAATAACATAAAATTAGATATGTTATGTTCCACCTAATCAGAGTCCAAATTAGGAGCATGGGTCTTGAAAAATTATGCAATATTACAAGGTACAAATAATTCCAAGGTTGGGATAGAACATAAAGGCCACAAATGGTAATATAGAGCCTAGTCGATGAAACAAATAATTGGATTGGAGGAAAAATATAGAAAAATTATAAATAAGGGATTACCTTGATTTTGAAAAAGATTGAAATGATAAAGGACCTATATTTTAATTTACACTTCCATTAAGCACCATTGAGGTCCTATTAAAGAAAATGAGCCAAGGTATGTACAAAATAATCATAAAATTGTACACTAATTAAGTTCTTACAATTTATAAGGATGGTACATTTAGCCCTCACTTTAGTAGGAGTATGTGACAACCTCATACTCATGGTAATTGAAATGAGCAAGAAGATAAATAGAGGAATGAGAGAGAGATGATCATACACAAATTAAAAAGAGATATGAAATCACTAAGATTAAGGACACAAGCCCTAAAATAAAGGATTTCAACTGAAATAACCATGCACAAGGGGATGAAAAGAAGAAGAAGACAACAATATAAAAAGACACAAACAATAGGGGTTAGTACTAAAAACCAAACTCCACGTCAACTACTTGAAGAGACCTTGATCTATAAATGTCCCAACTAGCAACACCATTTTTTGAAAGCTATTGATAGAACATAAATGATTACATGGAAAGGGAAAGATAATATCCAAAGATGATAAAAAGCTCCATTATCTAACCCACTAACATAGCTATGAGAGCATGCAAATAAGAGAGGAGCATGAATCCAAAAATCTGGCAAGTTGTGTTATGCTAGGCGATTCATGTGTGAAGAAGAGTGTAAGGAAACTCAGGTGCGGAAACAGCTTCCTATGCTAATCTCTATAGGAGAGTATTGTGAAAATTCTTATAAATCCTTACAATTTTAGATTTTTTAACTACTTTAACAAAGATATTGCAACCACATACCATACATACAGAAAAATAGAGAATGACACAATGATATACCCTGGGGAAAACCTTTCGGTAAAAAACCCCAGCACTCCAAAACCTGCACAATGTATTATCTTCAACACAAAGGTTATGATACACTTGAAATTCAAGTTCTTTTAGGAAATGAGAGACAAAGCCAACAAGACTTAAATTTCTGTTATATCTCTCCCATAGGAGCAGCATCATATATATAGACTCCTCTGGACCCAAAAATAGGCACAACCACCAAGACCCATGCACAAAGCCACATGTACATAGTTGTTACATGCAATCCCAAGAATAGGCATCCATCCCTAGAATAGACTATGATAGCTTGTCATAAAATCTGCCAAAAATAATGGTCACAAGAGAAGTGTAAGAGAATCTGTCATACCAACCTATTTTTGGCATATTCTCTTACACACACCAACCACTTCTTCTTGGGCGCCCAAATAGGCCCAAGTCATAAGATGCTCTTACACCTATCATAGCACATTCCTTAAATAGTTCTTACGCATCATAGGAATCCATCATGACCATTTCAGTCATGATCTCCTTACGCACAAGATGCCGACACATCAACATGCCAACTAGACATGTACACTCACACTTAATTACATTATTTGCAAAAAATACATTTACAAAACAAATAATAAGAATAGGAATTATCCAAGGTTGAGAAACCTTATTCCTAACAAAGAGGAGGAGAAGGAAAGGATAGAAATTTATGTTATGATAGTTCCACCCATCCCTAAGAAATAAAGGGAATGAGAATTTATGGTCTAGAAATTTTTGTTATTCTAGTAAATTCTACCTCAAAAAAAATTGTGCATGGGGGAAACTTGGAAAATTTGTGCACATGGACGTCTTATAGGATCATTCTTACACAAATAATTTTCTCCATGTGGATCCAAAAAATTGATCAGTCATAAGGAAAGAATGGTCTCCCTAGGGATCAATAAATAGTTAGTCTAAGGACCAAACAAAAGCTGTATAATGTACAAGGAGGATTCATGTATACCTCCCTCCTTATAATTGTGACATAGTATTATGGAATCCTTATAATAAAAAGAGAACAAGGATACTTACTTCAAACAACAAGAAGATATCCTTAAACAAAAATGTATGTCATAGCCTATGCAAATATTGAAGACCCTTTTTATATAAGGAATAGATAATTATGAAAGGATATCCACAAGTGGGAAGATACCCTCAAAAGGAAGAGATCTTGGCTTCAAGACATCTACCTTCATGAGTATTTATTGAACAAAGAAAATATCTTCAAGACAAAGAGTGGGAAGAGAACAAGAAAAATCCTTTTTATCCTCCCTATTACTAGGTGAAAAATGGATTCTTGATGAAGGGTGACACATTATAAGCCCCCAATTAAGGGTATTTGTTTAGGATATACACGCATTTTCCAAGAAAGGAAAAGGTTGTAACATGGGATGTAAATCTCATGAAAAAGAGAAGATCCTTATGTAAACAAATAGTCTCCACGAAAAAAGAGAATATAATGTGACAAAAAAATACCACATAACTAAAAGAAATTGAATCTTAGAAAGTAATAAGATATTGATAAAGGAAACATTTCCCCCCAAGAGTGAAGGAGAGGGAAAAGATAACCCATTATATACCTTAATTGACAAATCTTTTATAATACGCGTGCACTTTCAAGAAAGGAAAAGGTTGTAACTAAGTATGTAAACCTATTGAAAAAGATAATATCCTTATGTAAAACAAATAACTCCATGAAATAAAGGACATCACATTATAAAATAAACAAGTCAATGGAAGGGTATTTGATCTTTTGGAAAGGAAGGAAAAAATTAGGAAGGATGATCAAGTATACACACCTTCTCTATTGTTGGGTAAGGGAATACTTGGAAAAGGACAACACATTATGTACCCCAAGTGAAATTTAATTTATAATATACTTGAACTTTCAAGAAAATAAAACATTGTAAACTTGGGATGTAAATATCCTTAAAAATAGAAGATCCTTAAGTAAATAAAAAATTATATGCAAGAAAGGATATCAAGTTATAAAAGACACAACTCAACAAAGGGAGTAAATGAGTCAATAGGATAGGAGAGTGAAATATTACCCTTTCCCCCAAGTGTGGAAACAATGAATAAGGAAGACTATTATGTTTCTCATAAAGTACAATTGCACTTAAATTGCACCACCATAAATGGCAATAAGCCTCCAAAGGATATACTAACAATGTAGAATAGTGGAAGAAACACAATAGGAACTTAGATGTGATTTAGATGATCATGAAAAAGGTGTCATTCATTGTTACATGTCATTTGAATCATACCACAATAAATAAATTTTTGAATTTTACATTTAAAATCATAACATGCATTAGTCTTATGGCCATGAATTTGATGATACATACAAATGGAAGAATTGTCTTATTTGTGTTTTATACTTTTTTTTCAAAGGAAGAGTAATTAAGTTGGCATTGAAAATATCAAATGAAATATTCTCTTTTTGTGAAGAAAAATTAGGAAAAGAATGTATAGATGGATTGGACAAATGGGGAGGTTGGAAACTTAGAGTTTCATTGGAAATATGTGATGTACATTTCTCATGGGTTTCAATGCTTTGTTTCACACATCCTATACCTTGTCTATCATCAAGTTTTGGAATATCAAAAAGATAAGGGTCTCCTTTGGCTGGGATTGGATTGAATTTTAAAGAGGAAAAATCAATATCCATACATGTGTCTGAATAAGGTGTTTGGTTCTCAAATTCAAGGAATTTGTGTTTTTACTAAAAAAGGTTGGTGTGAAGTCTAAAGTTCCCCAAGCATCATCTTGAAGAGTTGATGGTGTGCATGTTTGTATTGGAGAAATATTTGAAGAAGGACAAAGAGATTTAATATGAATAGTGGTGATTTTGATAGGATCCTTTTATGCTAAGATTGCATTCGTAGAAGGGAGAACATCAATGATATTATATTTTTTAAGGATTGTTGTTATATGTGTATGGTACTGCATGATAATCAGGTTGTGTAGTACCTTTTACAATAATCACTTGGTTATTTTAGGGATATCTTGAATATTGTTGAATTTATTAGTTCAATTGTTCTTAAAATATTTATCTAGAAAAGAGAGAGCATCAAGTATATCATCCTCTACTTATAAGGTATTTTCATGAAAAAATTAGGAGAAGGACAAACACAACTCATTAATACTTCATCTCTAGAAGCAAGATTGTTGAAATGGATAGGAGAGGAAGTGTCATTTAGGGAATTAAGAAATGTATCTCCTTCTTCCTCCATGATATCATCCTCTTACACCAAGGAAATCTCATGGGGAGATGCATATCAATAGAATAATCAACATCATTCTCCAATGGTTCATCCCAAAGAGGGAGATAATTGAGGGAAGCATTAAAAGTATCTTCTTGCATCAATATGTTCTCATTAGAAGTATCTTCTTACATCAATATGTTATCACAAGGGAGATTAAATTTGGTAGAGAAATCATTGAGAGGCTTGTAAAGTGGATTGTTGTATACCCTAAATCCTTCTATCACATTAGACAAATTTTTAAAAAATATAGTTTAGGGAGTTGAGAAGAAGGCTTATTAGAGATGAAGCCATTAAGGAATTTATCAATGATATTAAATTATTCACTACTAAATTGATCATCAAAGGCAATAAATATATGTACAAGGAAATCAAACATTTTGTCATACAATAAGCTAATGTAACAAAACAAAGAATAAAAAGGAACTAATATAAACACACATAACAATGCATAAAAATAAATATTTTTATTATTTTTAACATGTAAATGCAATGCAATAATGAACTAGATCTATGAAACCAATATACAATTTTTATGTCTTCTTTATCAATGAATACAAAAATAGGACAAAAAATTAAAACTAAATGCATATGTAAATTAGATCTAAACACCAAATCAGAAGTGGAAATGTTATGATTTGGGCTCACCATAATGTAAAATAAGAAATAGGAAGAAAAGAAAAGGGGTAAGTTATTACTCCTTTTTAAATTGTACAATCGAAGGGAAAATTCCCTGAATAGTCTTATGTATGTCTGAAGCATTGAATGGGTTAGCGATCCTTCACTGTAAATGAAAGACGT